>CM012452.1:3344435-3666935 GCA_003999625.1 Oryzias javanicus
GTAGAGGATGCATCTGCAAGTCCAATAAACACATTTTTTTTAGTTTCCACAAAACATTGTCTAACCCTGCTTCAGATGGGGGACGAATGTATATATCTCTGGAGAGCTGCATTCCCTGTAAAAATGCAGACTTAATGTCCATGGAATGGACTTTCCATTTGTTCTGACAGATGACAGCCAAAAGTAGTCTGAGTGATTCTGATGCACATGTAGGAGAATCCTTTTGTAACTCATGAATGTTTGATTCTTCAAAACCTCTAGCACAAGGCGAGCTTTGGGACAATACCATTTGTAGTTTCTTTTAGTGTACACACCCATTAGTGGAGATGCATTTTTGACCATTATCTGGAACCTCTTCATAAACACCATTGTTTAGCCAGTTTTCAAACTCTTGCTGTTTAGCAGCATCAAAAGAAACATCTTTGGTGATCAGTACATCAGAATCTGTGTTTCATGTTCAGTGTGAAGATTATCAAACTGAGACATATCTAACGCCTGTGTGTGTCCCTCACTGCCATCAGGTTCAAGATGCTGCACATTGTACCAGTTTCTGTACTGTCCTTGGCTTTCCTGCTCTGCCTAAAACTCTGGCTGTGTGCTGGACGTCATCATCTCTGTTTGTGAATGTGATGATCTGACCTGTCTTCAGTTTCACCTCAGTTGGAGATGCAGCAGTTGTTACATCTTTCTCTGAGCCTGTATTATCATTATTTTCCATGAAGTTTTCTGTCTCGTCTGTTTCTATGTTTTCATGTACATCTGACTCATCTTCTGAGTTTTCTCTCACATCTTTTTCTGTGTTTTCATTTTCTTTCCCATTAACTCGAACACTGAGCTGTTCCGATTGATTTTCATCCTGTGCATTAACTTTTCTCAGCCTGGACTGATGTGCCCTGACAAGAATTCCACCATGTCTTATAAACACAACAGCCCCATCCTGACCAATGACTACAGCAGGACCCTTCCATTCAATGCTGTCTGTTCGTTTATAGTACACTCTGTCTCCTGTCTCGTACTTCTCATCAGTGGGTCTGATCTGCTTGCGTAGTGCCCTTCTTATTCTTTCTGAGCATTCTACCTCAGTGAAAGCTTTCCTGGAAGCATGTAACACTGCTAAGTGTTGCCCTACTCTTGTATTCGTGGAACATCCTGGAGAGCAGGTGGTTTATCAACCAAAACAGAAGGGAGATTGGGATTTTGACCAAACACAAGTTGATGTGGGCTATAACCATGCACATTGATCATACTATTTTTTGCCATAAGAGCCCAGTCAAGAGCAGTTTGCCAACTACATCCATTTTCTTTTCTTACTTTCAGAAGAATCTCAGTTAATGTCATGTTGTGTCTCTCCAGTAACCCGTTGCTCCAGGGACTGTATCCCGCTGTAGTCTTTGTTTCAATGTTGAAGCTTTCTGCCATCTTTCTTACTTCCTCATTGTTGAACTCTCCTCCGTTGTCTGTGTAAATCCGTTTTGGGGCACCATGAACACTTATCCATGAGTGAATGAAGGAATTGATGATCTCTGAAGGTTTCTTGGATCTCACGATGTTTCCTGCACTGAAGCGTGTGAAGTGATCAATGATGTGGAGATACCAAACACCTGGCTCCAGTTCATGCAGATCCATTGCTACGGTCTCGTTGTATTCTGATGCCATGGGTAAACCAACAGCAGGTTTGGGTTTACTCTTTGATGTTTCTGACAAATCTCACAGTCATGAATGATCTGCTGCAAAATGGCCAGGCAATCTTTGTCATTATTTCCAGAGCTTTGAATGAGTCTCTGCAGCCTGTCTGCAGAAGCATGGCCAAACTGTTTGTGAAGCTTCAGAAGTATTTTCCGTTTCTCTTTTGGAGACATCTCTGCTGTAACACAAGAACTTCACTTTCAGCTTCACTACAGCTCACTTCTGCAGTTTCATCTCTGATGTCCACACAATAATGTCCCGAACTAGTGAGCTCAAGGGTATTTGTTCCTTAAACATGACAACTCTGTCATTCTCCATGTCCAAAACAGTTCCTGCTCTCTTCAGAGACATTTTACTCAGCAGCAACGGAATATCAGCTGGCACAACTTCACTTTCAATGTTGCATTTTGTTTGCCCAATTTTTGCTGGGAGCTTTAGCTTTCTGTTTGAATACACAACTTGGCCATCTCCAAACCTAAAAGGTCTGCAACTTGGAGATTCTGTTTGCATCATTTTCCGTAATTGGCTTGGTTCAGGTCTTTAATGTAACTTTCCAACCATTTTTCACCACAAACAGTACGTGTGCATGCAGTGTCAATGATCGCTGATCCTTGTGATTCTGTTAGAAAAATCTCTGATTCTGTCATAGCTGCTTTGGTAAATAATGTAATGTTACATTCTTCCACATCTTCATCTTCTGTCAATTTCACATCATTTCTCCGATGAGGACAATCTTTAGCCCATGGTAGGTGCTCTGGCAGATGGCACATCTAGTTCTTCTTCCATGTTTATCAACTGGATTTGTACCTTGCTGCAGTTGCCGCTGTCTGGTCTGTGATGAAATGCTGCTCCCCTTAAATCTGCCTGCTGCTCTTTGATTTGTGAAAAACACTCCATCTTGTGTATCACTGCTTTTTACTTGCTTCTGTGGATTTTCCTCCAAAAATCCGTTTTAATGCTGACTTCATGCATGCAAATGTTAAATCTGCACACGCGGTGAGAGCGAGTTTCCTGCTTTCTCATCAAGACAGGCGGGTGTCAAGTAGTTTAACCGCCAAAACAGCATCCGGCAGAGTCATGTCATAGTTTTTCATCCGATTGTATCTTTGTTCAAACTTATTATGTAATCCGCCATTGGACATCGAATTTTCTTTAGATATTGAATCAAAGTGGGATATTGCTTCATAAGCTCGGTCTTTTTCTTCTCTCAAAAATATTGAGTCAGTTTGCAAGTAAAGTTTCCATACGTTATCTTTGTTCAGATCCTCCGCGGATATTTCCAAAGCCGTTTCTCGGGCTCGTCCTTCAAGCCCCAGCGCCACCGCGGAGCGCCTGTTTCTTTTATCTCCAATCCGTAACCAGTCTCCACATCGCGACTTCATTTTTCCAGCCTTCGTATGATCTTGTTTCATCCAACTTCGGCGGTATTCTTAGTTGGAAACCATCCTCTGCTACCATGAAAAAAAAAAATCCAACAAACGACGTTTGTTTCATTTTGCACTCTCTTTTATTTCTCTCCGCTCCCACATACATAAACAGGGAAGTGCGCGCCCAACCGAAAGTGCCGATTCGCGACATAGAACAGAGTCTCTCGAGAAGTTACAACAGGAAGTTAACACTACCACCCTGCCTGTTTTCCAGCTCTCCCTGTACTGCTTGCTGCTGATTACCTGGACCAGGTGTGTCCTTTCAATCAGATTGTGGAGAACATCTGACTGAGCCAATCAGCAGGTGGCAGGGCTTGGAGATCTGGAAATATCAAGGGTCTGTAGATCTCGAGGTCAGGAGTCATGAGCAGCCCTGCGCTATGTCACTGAAATGTCACTGAAATGTCACCAAATGGCCTAAAGCCGCCTGTTTAACTCCTTCACTTCCCTTGACAGGACATTTAATGTTTATTGTTAGAACCTTAAAGTCTGATGTGCAAAAAAAACCACGACTGTGATCCTCCTACAGCAGGGGTGGGCAAACTTTTTGATTTGTGGGCCAGAAAGGGTTAAATTTGTCATAAGGGCCGGACAAGGAGCAGATGGAAGGAGTGATTTGGTGATGAACCTCATAAACTAAAAAGATAATATGTAATTTAGATAAAAACATGCTTTAATTTGGATTAAAATTCACATATATTCAGTTAAAAACAGAAAATTTGGGAATTTTAATTTCTAAATTTAGATTTTTGTTCTCCTTTTGGTGATCCAATGGGTTGATGTTCTTCAGAGGAAAATGAAAACTCAAAGAAATCTGAAAAATCACCTTCTGACTCAGAAAGGAACACACACGAACGTCAGAGAAACAACACCATTCATGAGAAGAAACCAGAAATACAATGAAAATAAAACAATAATTAGGATTTTTGATTCCACGTATTTTAATTTGGAGGGCCAGATTAAGTATCTTAAGGGGCCGCATGTGGCCCCCGGGCCGTAGTTTGCCCACCTATGTCCTACAGTATACTGTTGCATTCAATGCAGAAGACCTCTGAGTCATCCAGGTCCTGTTCTCTAAGGATTGTGCTCTTTAGGGGATTTATACTTTAATGATGGATCGAACTTCTGCCGCTCTAACTACTGTTGAGGAACCTTAGATGCAGATAGAAAAGACAAAAAAATCATCAAGGACACAAAATTCAGAGCTTCATTCAAACTGCCTGGAAACAACGTCTAAATAAAAGGACGAGACGGATCAATTTACCAGTGATGTTCTATGGCAGGTCTGTCAAAGTCAATCAGAAAGTCAAACGCACCCGAGGTCACAGGTCAAACAGGATAAACATTTATTGGACACTCTAAAACTACATTTTAAAAAAACTTTAAAGCCATGACTTTTGACATAATCATGAGATATATAGCATCACCAGCGATAATGCTAGCGTGAATGCTGTAAGCTGAATTGGGCCGCTGTAGATCCTGAAATTGATAGCTGAAATCACTGAATCTGATAGCCAGCAAAAGCATTAGCTAAATCACAAATTAGCCTAAAAAAAAACTTGGGTAAGCCGAAACAGCTAGCATATAGCGGAAAAAATAGCTAAACTTCAAAATACCATAAAAAAGAGAAAAAACGCTTAAATAAGCCAAAATAGCTACGTGCAAATATTAGCCAAACTCCTAAACAGCCTAAAATACTTTTAAAAAGCCTAAATTAGCCAAAACATCTAGTATGAAGCTAAAATATTACCTAAAGTCCAAAATAGCCTAAAAAACCTTGGTAAATTACAAAATATTCCAAAAAGCTACCAGAATATCAATTTTTAAAACTTTAAAACCGTAACTATTTAACATTATTATGAATAATAAAAAGCCAGGAATATTATTCCAGAATAAATCAATTTAAACCTTAAATAACTTTCAATATTTTACTCTCCATAAAATATAATTTTGTCACAATTATACAAGTTAGAAATGAGCGCAAGATAACATTGGGTCATTAATAACAATAAAATAAAATGATCTGGAGGGCCGGATATTCCCAGAGGGCCAAATCTGGCCCTCCGGCTCCTGGGCCTTGACTTTGACACGTGAGGTTTACAGCAAGGGCTGAGTATGTCTATGACAGCCTTATCAAATGACACCATGGTATGGATATGATACAGAACAACATCAGAGACAGAAACACCAAAAACTGAAACTCATCCAACTATTTTAGAAAAACTATAAACTCTTATCTATCTAATACATCCATACAGAAGGCAGATTCTGCTGATGTAATGAATGACAGAGGGACTGAGGATCAAGTTGTCATCCGTTATCTCCAACCCCAAACCCCCCCACTGCCAACCACAGTTCAGAAGAAAGAAGAGTGGAATATATCGGGCAGTGGAAGGGCGGTCGACCTCGGATTGGAAGGTTGCAAGTTCGATTCCCGCCTTGAGCGAGACACTGAACCCCACCTTGCCTCTGGAGGAAGGTTGGTACCACCAGTGTGTGAATGTATTTGACTATGAGCACTTTGGGCCTTCGAGAAATGTAGAAAACGTGCTCTAGAAGTAAACGCCATTTAACACGTTACAAAAATATCCATGATATAATATAATCATGATCAGACATCTAAAAAACCTGAAAGAATGACTTTATTGACCAAACTATCAACCTGTTTCTAGAACACGTGTCAAAGTCAAGGCCTGGGGGCCGGATGCGGCCCTCCAGATCATTTTATTTTAGACTCGATATTTATTGCGCTTATTTTCAACTTTAAGAACTTGGACAAAATGTATTTTTATGGCGAGTAAAATATTGAAAGTTATTTAAGGCTTAAGTTGATTTATTCTGGAATAACATGTCTGTTCATTACACATAATTATGTTAAAAAGTTACGGTTTTAAAGTTTTAAAAATCTGACATTCTGTTAGCTTTTTGGACTATCTTGGTATTTACTACAATTCTTTTAGGCTATTTTTGGAGTTTAGCTAGTTTTTCAGCTACATGCCAGTTGTTTTGGCTGACTTAGACTTTTTTTTCAGTTTTTTAGACTATTTTGAAGGTTTAGTTATTTTTTCAGATACATGATAGCAGTTTTTGGCTAACCCAATTTTTTTTTTTTAGTCTGTTTTTGCATTTTGCTAATATTTTAGCTGACTATCAGCTTCAGTGACTTCAGCTATTAACATCAGCGTTTTTAGCTATCAGCTTCAGCCTCTTCAGCTATCAGCACTAGCACCTTCAGCAGCCAAATTCAGACTCAAAGACTCAAAGAAGCTCTGAAAACACCAAGCTGATCCATTTCTGATCTGCTGGACTTCTGATCATGTACTTCCAGCTTTAAGGGGAATTTTACAGGCAAAAACTCGACTGCGCTGTGAGATCCCCAATGACCCTCACAGTGACCAATCTGTGACCAGCTCACAACTTGAAAACTTTGTGGTTCCAATTCCTAAATTGCAGAGATGAACTGGGTTTTACTTTGCTGAGCATAGAAAATAAGCGCAGTAGTTGGAAGTTGGAAAAGACAAACAACAGGAGTGAAAAGCCATCTTATAGTTTGTCCTTTCTACGAGCCTTAGATCTCAAATGTCGCTTGATTGAATTTACTCGTGTCAAATGCTTTCAAGCCGTTTCCCGGCAATATATTTGCAGGTCATTAAACTAAGTGACCTTCATTGGAATCGTGATATTTCATTTGTCAACTTGTTTTCTCTCTTTCCTGCTTTTGTTCTCTGATACTAAAGTCAAGCACCAAGTGTATTTGATTTACAGCTACAGTTATGTCTTTGTTTATAAAAGACATTAGTGGTAGAATTATGATCTTGTTAAGAAATACTTATTCAGTTTAGTATTTTAGGAAAGCACCTCTGCTGCTCTTTGCTGAGCTCTCCACTCTTATTTTGTATGATGGTTTGAGCCTTCATCTGCAAAGAATGACGTTATTCAATCAGTGATCAGCATTGATTAGAGTCCTATGAAGCTGGCTGTGATAAAGATAACATAATGATGCAAGTTTGAATCACTTGACTGTCATACGATTCCGTTCCAGGGGCTAATGTAAATTCTATTTCCAGTTTTTCATTGGCTCAAATGGTCAGATGAAACTAAATGTCCATGTTAATAAATATGAGAGTTGCGTTATGAGCTTGTTATTTTTCAAGCTTTTAACAGTGCTGGAAACAGAACACTTCAGTCATTTTGCAGTAAAAACCGTGAAAGATTATATTACTTATAAATGTTAAAGTTGGCACATGAGAAAAAGAGACAGTGAAAGGTAGAGACTTTCAGAAAGATTTCAGAATAGAAAATGCATGAGAAAATCATTGAAATGTTAAAAACTGCAAACAGTATTGTACATAACAAAGAATAAGAACGTTTTTAGTGTAAATCACAATTTCTTTGTGCTTATGAGCGACTTGTCAATGCATATGTGGGACATATACAGAGCAGCTGAGTTTGCTGGTTGCTCCCTCGTGAATATTGGCTGACTCTTCTCGGCTGACTCAAAACGGGAAAGTTTGGGCGTTTGCAGTCTGTTCCAGCTTGTCTGGGCAGGGCCATCGAGCCCATTGTCCTGCAAACTTTGACTGCCAATCTGCAGAAAAGAACCTACAACATCTAAACGCAGACAGGGTGAGAACATGGGCTCTGATAAACTGGCCCCATCTAACGAGATGAAATGTGACATAATGAATTTTGGAGTGGACAGCATGCAGATGCTGTTTTAGGGGGCACGCGTGTAGGTCAGGGGTCGGCGAAATTTGACTGTAAAAGAGACATTTGGGCTTGTTTTCTACTGATCAAAACCTAAAAGTCAAATAGCAAAAGATTAATGTTTGTAAAAAAAATATAATATTTCTCCAAACACACATATTTCCCATGCAAGTTTAATTCTGTAGCTGATTTTCTTTTTTTTGTTCTTGTGGAAAGACACGATATGCAATGATTGTAGCTGACAGCTGACATTAGGAAACAAAACAAGACAAATAGAAGATAATAGAATAACATTTTTGTCATAGTGAACATCATATCCAAAGCTGAACCTTAAATTACATCTTGTGAAGAGATTATAGAACTACATCAAAACAAGATTATAGAAGGAATTTTGCATTTAAGGGGATTTTTGTGATGGCAACATTAATGTAGAAAAATGCATTTGGATTCTAGAACATAAGAACCATCTCTTTACTATTTCTGTATCATCGTGCACATTTTTCATTTATAATTTGGAAAAACTGAGTGTTTTTTTTTCCAGGTTTGTCACCATCAGAAAAGGACATCCATATTTGACTTGAGTCAGGCCTGCATATTTTTTTTCTCGTGTTTCTTTGATAACAATAAAAACAACTTAATTGACATGATTTTTGGGTCTTCTACGGTGTATTTCTGTCTCTGTTTGCATGTGGAAATTGTTCAAGTTTGAATTTTCACATTTTTGTAACACAGTTTGACCGATTACATTCCTGTCTTTTTCCTGCCTACATTTTTACAGCCAACACTCTGATCTGTCCTTAATTAGGTTACAAGCTAGAAATCTTTGCCCAAGGGGAAACATGTGACAAGGCAAAAATAGCTCCACTCTCTCCCTTTGGAAGCTAACCAGAATGCAGAAATAGTAGTTTCTATTAGGCAAGATGAACTGCCTGTGTTCCAGTTTGTGATGCCCTCAGCATCTTCACCAAATACTCCATTGTAGCCACTTCTGTCAAGACAGTGACTGTAAGAATATTATTGTAAAAGCTCAACACACTTATGTTTAAGTTTATGGAAAGCAAGGCTACTATAAAATACTATAATTTGATCTTGTGTTTGTTTGCTTGACTGAACTTGATCACATTTTTTTTCTAACAATATGATTCATATTTTCGGATCAATATGCTCATATGGTTTATCCAATAATTAAATTTATGTTATTTAATTGTTTTTTAATATATATTCTTTAAATTGTCAAATTCACAACTATATTTTAATCTATTTTATCTGCACCTTAAATCATTTTATAAAACAGCAGAACACATGCAAAATCTGAAGAAAATTTATTTTTTTAAAAGAACTGTTTTTGTTTGTTTGTTTTTTGTTTGTTTGTTTGTTTGTTTTTCTTTATTTACTTTTTTTGAGTTTACACATATTTTTACTCCCTGGTTTGTTAATGTTTTTATGTTAATGTGCTGGTTGCACAGTGCTTTCTGTTACCTTTTGTCAAAAAAAAAAAAAAAAAAAACTGAATGTGAACGTGAACGTGAACGTTTGTAAATTGAAAGAATGTTCAATAAAGTTTACCAAAAAAACATGAATAAATGTTATATATTTTTTTTATGTAGTATATATATAAATAAAAAATGGGCTTTTTTGGAGCAGGGGGCCTTATTTTATTTTAATTTTACCTGTTTTATATATTATGTATATTGTTTGCTTTTGTTGTAAAGCACTTTGTGTTATTTTTATATAAAAATGCTAATATTATATATATATATATATAATATAATATATATATATATAATATATATATATTATATATATATATATAATATATTATATATATATAATATATATATATATATATATATATATATATATATATATAATATGTGTGTGTGTGTGTGTGTGTGTATATGTGTGTGTGTGTAATTAACAATATGTAAAGCCAAATTTAAGTTTTTTTAAATACGATGAAGTATAGGGTTCAAGTAAACTGCCATTCCCAGAATGCTTTGCGTTTGGTTGCTTGGTAACCCGTGACGTCAGCACTCCCTTGGTCGGGCCGTGTCTCGGTCCGGTTTGATTGGAAGGAAAAGCCGTGCACTGCCTTCACTTACACGGGCTCAAAGAATCAGCTGCACCTTGGTACGCCGACATCTGTCAGCACCCAGGTAGGGGAAGATTTATAGATTTCACACCAGACCTTTTAGTTAGTTTGTATCTAATTTTATTTTCGTGTTTCATATTCCGAGTTAATGGTATTGAAGAAAGCTTGATAGTTTCTACTTCCCGATGGAGTTCCGTGTAGCGAATCCAGCAAACTAAAGAACAATGGCTAGCTTGGCTAACATAACCGTTTGGGATGTGTCTAATGGCTGGTTTGAAAGGAAAACCGGGCTGTGGAGCTGAAGGCGTGCCACTGTCGTAAAGAGAAGCCCCAGCACGACCAGCTAAAACCTCCAAGTCTGGTGAACCGTTTTCTGCTGGTTGATGGCCACAAACGCAGCGTTTGGACCCGGTGGAGGAAAAACTGCTGCAACTAAAAATACATTTAAAAAAAATAACGAATTGCTCTCTCGTGGCAACGTTATTAAGTTAAAAAGCTATTTGACACATCATTTAAGTCGCGTTTTACTGCTGTGTAATTCATAACTAAGGAAAAATTGAATCCTGAAAAGGGCCGCTTGCCAAGTCAAACGGTGCACCCCATTTTCAGGGTGTGGCGTTACGTAAGCGCGCTTACATTAGAACAGAATGGCAAAAGTTTCAGTGAAAAAACAGCGTCACTTTTTAGCTGGTTTGTAAAAGCTATCTTAACTCCTGTTTCAGGAAATAGTTGGCGCCATCATGAAAACTAGTCCAGAGGGCCTAGCTAATAGCTGCCGCTTTTCGTTTAATGAACACTTTCTAATCAAGCCCGCTTGAGACTTGCATTTTCGAGTTAATTATTTTAAGAATGTAGGGACGGAAGGATGTGTTTGTGGCGTCCAAATACACGTTTTTACTTCAGTTTCCGCTTCAAGGCAAGCCGCAGGTAGACGGATGGGTGTGGTGAGTGTGAGAAAAGGACACGCTCGCGCGCAGGCTAGCATGCTATGCTAGCTCAGGTATCTGCACCTCTGACTGCTGAAAAATGTGATCGTAGTCACACGTCAGGAGAATTCACATTCTATTTGAACATTTTACCAGCTTTTGTGCTTGTTGTATGAGTTTTCAGACCAGTAAGTTATTTGAAATAAAGTGAACATTTTCAGAAATAAGTATTTTTTTGTTTTAATTTGAATGCACATATTTAAACGTATTAGTGCTGCCACTAACGATTACTTTATTAGTCGACTAATCACCGATTATTTTTTTTTTCTATTAGTTGACTAATTGTGTCATTCGCAAACGAGATGTAAGCGCAAATCTTAACTATCATTAGCTTTAAACTAACTAAAAACTAGGTATACAGGTGAGTGCTGTAAGCTGAATTTAGTCGCCTAAGATGCTAGTGTTGAAAGCTGAAGATACTATAATTGATAGCTAAAAGGTTTACAGCTGAAATCACTTAAGCTAACGGCTCAAAATAGTGAAGCTGATAGCAAGCTAAAATATTAGTCAAATGCCAAGTTAGCCAAAAACAACTAGCATGCTAAAATGTTAGCTAAACTCCAAAACAGCCTAAAAACAAAAAAGCTTAAATTAGCCAAAATAGCTAGCATGCATCTGAACTATTAGCTAAACCCCAAATTAGCCTAAAAAGTAAAACAAAAAAACTATATTAACCAAACTAGCATGCATGTAGCTAAGATATTTGCTAATCTCCAAAATAGCCACAAAAAACCTGAAAAAAATCCTAAATCAGCCAAAATGGCTAGCATGCAGCTAAAACATTAGCTAAACTCCAAATCGGCCAAAAAAAAAAAAAAAACTAAATTAAAAAATTAGCCATGATGGATAACATGTAGCTGAAATATCTAAACTCCATATTAGCCAAAACTGAAAAAATAGTTAGCATGTTGCTGAAATATTAGCTAAACTCCAAAATAGCCTAAAAAACCTTAACGAATGCCAAAATAGTCCAAAAAGCTAGCAGAACGTCAACTTTATTACTCCATATAATATAAAGCGACAACTAATCGACTATTAAATTAGTTGTTTACTATTAAATTAGTTGATTTGTCGACTAATAGTGGCAACCCTAAAATGTGTTTTTTGTTATGAGTGTAAAACGATTATGTCAGAGTTTAGTAGGTGTGCGTTTCACATATTTTGGTGAACGTGTGGCAAAACTTTTCTCCCCTTTTAATTTCCATCCCACTGTCCTGTTTTCTCCACATTCTTTAGAGAACAGTCATCATGAGTGAGGCACCTCAGAAAGATTTGGTACAAAAGGCCAAGCTTGCCGAGCAGGCTGAGCGCTACGACGACATGGCTGCTGCAATGAAAGCAGTGACGGAGGACAGCGAGCAGCTGTCAAATGAGGAGCGCAACTTGCTGTCGGTGGCTTACAAGAATGTGGTGGGTGCCCGGCGCTCTTCCTGGCGTGTGGTTTCCAGCATCGAGCAGAAGTCTGAAGGCAGTGATCGAAAGAAGGCCATGGCCCAGGAGTACCGGGAGAAGATTGAGCAGGAGCTGAAAGACATCTGCAATGATGTTCTGGTGAGGATTTTATCATTGACCTCATCAATCCTGCATTACTGCCCCCTCACTGTTTAGTCATAGGGTGTGCAGGGTGAATGACAAATATTTTCTGTCTATTGCATAAAAAACCCTTTTCCTTTGTTTTGAGGTGTTGAAATTAAAAACCCACAGGCTGAAGTTTGAATTTGTACCCAAAAAATGGTTGCACTGATGCAAATAACCCAACTGCATTTTAGGAATGAGTGATGACCTGTGGATAAACCCGGTTAAGCTGCAGTGACTCAGTCATGCCTCACAGGAAACGCAACTTTCTGATGTAAAGATTCTGTATTTGTAAGTTCCATCAAGTGTTCTAGTAAAGGTGGAAAGCCTCAGTACTCTGAACTTGATCACACAAAGTACCTGGTCAAATGTGATTTTGTTTTAAATGATTATTGTCACAGATCGGGTTTGACGATTAATGCAGGTAAGATGGTAGCTCGTTACTTCAGAGACGCCCTTCCTGTTATGTCTAAAGGAAAACATTTTTAGCTTAATTTTAATGTTTTAGCCAGAATAGCTCACACTTCTAACAACTTCCAATATATTTTCAGATTTTAGATTCAGTAACCCTTCAGACAGACATGACTTTAAACTAGATACTCTTTAAATGTTATCAGTGCTCCTCCAACAAAGACGACCGTTCTATTACATAATTAAAGTATGACATTTATAGTTACAAATCAATGAGTTGTTTAGTCTTTGTGATTCACATTCTTTTACATTTATAATCAGTTCAGCCATGGGTTGTTCAGAGTATTATACGTCGTCTGATGACTCAAAGTATTAATCCTATAATGACCATCAAGCTCTCCGCATTACTGATCTCCACTTCAGCGGCTAAAGAGACGAGCGGTGAAGTGACCAGATAGAAATGACAATAAAACAACTTTTCATTTCATCTTGCTTAAATCTCCTGAAGAGATGCTGAATATCCAGTTCTTTGGGATGGATACGAACAAATGAAACCCTTCTTTCATTGTTTCCAGTGACAGGCTGTGGCGTAGAGCTTTGTTTCTGTCCCAGCAGGCATGAATGTTCAGATGCTTTGGTGTGAAAGGAGGAAGGTTTACAAAGTAGATTCAAAGACTGTTTTGACATTTCTGACAGGTGTTTATTGCAGTGCTACTTCTTTGTTGCAATTTAGATTTAATTCAGATTTATAACAAAATCACTGACTCTATACTGTTAGAATTTTAGCTTTACTGACTGTTTTAATCTGATTAATTGTGTGAATGTTTGATGATCATTCACACTTTAGTGATTCTCCTGCTCCTTTCTGTATGTTTTTCAGCACCTAAAAACTCAATCACACTTTTAGCATTTCAGTAATCTTGGCATCAAAACGTTGAACTCGTTCAGAACATTACTGCTTGTGTTTTTAATATTTAGAAACTTTATAGTTTTTGAAATATTGAGCAAAATATGCTCCATAAGAAATGAATGAGTCATCACAAGTCAAAATTTTAAGTAATTATCAACAAAGCTTTAAAAATGTTCATGGACTGTGTTTACATCTTTTACAGCAATTTTCAAAAAAGTTGGAATTAAGCTCATATTTTAGCAACATGCAAACGGTTTTGGCCAATTTAGTTTCCTGGGAAATTTCAGACTTTTTTGGAGTTTAGTTAGTATTTAAGCAACAAGCTAGCTTTTTTGGCTAATTTGACATCTACTGAGGTTTTTTTGGGCTAATTTGGAGTTTAGCTCAGATTTAAGCAACAAACTAAATATTTTTGAGAAGTTGGCATGCATTAGGGATTTTCATGCAATTTTACTATTTTTTTTTTCTTAAATTTAGGTCAACTTCAGTGCTCTATTAGTTCTTTAACAAAATTTCCAGTCCTTTAGCCAATTTAACATTTTATAAATAGTTTGTGGATTTTCAGCAAATCCCTTCAGCAGTTAAATTGTCGTTCTCAACAAAAGCTTTATCATCTTCAGCAAAAAACATTCACACTAGTGTTATCACAGATAAGGCAACTTCTCCAGTTTCTCTTTGGTTTTTAAGTTTGTACCATCCAAATGGAATCAAACTGCACCCTGCTAGTGCCGTTTCCATTTGTTCTGTATATTGCAATGGTTGTAGTCTCCTTTTTAGCTGTGCCCTTGCCAGTGGCCCAGTTCTAGATTCAGATCCCAGCGGGCTTCCCCCGTCCGTCACAGCAGTTTAGGAGCATTCAGCAGATGCAAAAAGTTCAAAATTCATCGTGTTCATTTTATTTAAAGAGGAAAAAAAATCAGGGTTTTGTTTTTCTATGAAGAAATCTTTCAATTGGCTGTTGTTTAACTTAGCTGTGGTTGGCATGGAAACCTCATGATGGCAGAGTGAATTCACAGGAATCAATACTTCACTTAGAATTGAGCATCGATGCATGTATGGAGGTTTTGTTCCACCACTTTTGTTCTGTAGAGAGCATTAGAGACGTGAAAACTCCAAACACATCAAACTCTGTTCAGTTACCCCTCTCAGATCCGCTCTTGTCCTTCAGCTAGCATACAGATGAAAGCCAGTATGCAGTGTACTATGTTGTAATGACCCCAGCTGGGCGCGGAGAGTGCCCTACTTCCTCATTAGAGGTCATCAGTCTGATGTTGTGTGCTCAGTCCCATCAGCCCTTCATCATGCTCTCATCCCTCCCCGTCTCCTCCCCCATGCTTTCATGCTGCCTGCATAGATCCACTCCCTTCAGTGGTCCCTGAAGCATCTGTGGAGGAGCTCAGCCAAACTGTTGGGCTGACGCCCAGAGGCGACTGGAGGCGGACAGCCACCATGCTCACACCTACAAAGAAACTACGTCTTCAAATTCCGATTACCAGTTGGACATGAGCTCCGCCCCTGCTGTGCAGTTGTTGTAGCACACGGAAATATACATGTCATTAATGCAACTCTGTTCTGTGTGTTTTTCTTGTTAACTACAGGGATTGTTGGACAAGTTCCTCATTCCTAAAGCCACTGCAGCAGAGAGCAAAGTCTTTTATTTGAAGATGAAAGGGGATTACTACCGCTACCTGGCTGAAGTGGCTTCCAAGGATGACAAGAAAGGTACTCTCCTTAAGCTCAGTTTCTTCATTTTTGATTTCTCAGCCGGGTCCTTCTTTCAGCTGGTAAGAGGATTGGTTTTGGTTGTGTCCAAATTCCCTCCCTAATCCCTGACTGCTAAAACAAACTATATAGTGCCTTGGATTTTAAAGGCAATTTGAACTTGATGGTCACTACATTTCTCTCGTGTTTCTAAACACCGGGTATGACGTCACCGATTTCACAAAGTTAAAATGGAATTGATAAAAACATTTCATGACGTTCATTTAGAACTCCACTGTGTTCTAGTGGTGAAAATGTGGATGGTTTATTTGAAATTGTTCAACCGCAATGCATTGTGGTATATATTCGCTAATCTAGTGAGCATTGATGCACGCTAGTTTTTCACAAAGAATTCTAGGAAATTTCTGTTGTACTTGATTTTGAAATTAGTAGATTCGGACGGTGGGTGTGAGTGAGTAGGGGGGAATTCAGACACAGCTCATGTTTCAAAGTGTTGGTAAAAAGACCAACTGATCCAGGGTTGGATGAGCGCTGCAGTGATTTTATAGAAATGAGACGATGGTCCCTTTTAGAGATGAGGTCTTTACTTTAATGCCTTAAATAATTCATGTTTGCAATCACAAACGCAGTCTGTCTTTTTCTCCTTTTTTAACATTTCATAATTTCTGTGCTCGTTTTGACTGGAAGATCTGATTGTTGAACGTAATAAAATCCTGTCTTGTTCCAAGATTATATCAGTCATTACAAGATAAACAAGTCAGTCTGTCTGTGTAGAATTTGAAAAAAGCATCTATTTGCAAGGAATTACAATAGTTGAATTATTAATCAGTTTCTTGTAAAATAATCATTTTTGACATCTTGAATCCATTGTTGGATCATGTTGGAAAACATTATCAGATTATTTTCTTTCTAATTGATGTCCAATGTGCAACTTTAGTACCTTTAGAGCAGGGGGTCCCCAAATGTTTTTAATGAGGGCCACATAACTGTTTTCTGCTCTGATGTTTGTAGGCTAAGAGAAAAAGTGTAATGATCACAACCTTAACATAAACATTTACGGGGGAAATCCAAAATTAGCTCAAACAGCATATGGCTAAAATATTAGCTAAACTCCAAATTAGCCTAGAAATCTTTAGTAACTGCCAAAACAATTGAAAAGGCTAGCATAGAACTGAATATCGTCATAGCTGCATGAGCTGAAGAGCTATAGATGTCCCAAAAAAAAAACGTACAGAAGAAAAATAATAATAAAGAAAAAAGTGAAACACTATTAAACCAATAAATGTTCTATCCTCTCCCGTCATCGTTCAGACTGCAGAAGGGTGGAATTCAGTCACGTTCTATGTGGTTCTCGATCAGCGTTTCTGACAGTGTTGTGATATGGGCCACATGTGGAGGCGGGGCTTATCCGACCCCTGATTTAAAGATTGTCTTCCTCAATCAAAATCACGTTTTGTTTTTCTTTTTTGTCACCTGGTCCCGTCTGGATGCATCCTTTGCTCTTCAGAACAACAATGACGGTCTCGATAGGCGTTTCCTTGCAGCTTCCTGTCAATCTTCAGAGTTCTAACCCTCTTTTATTCTCTCAGGAATCATCTCAGATTCGCAGTCGGCTTACAATGAGGCCTTTGAAATCAGCAAAGCAGAGATGCAGCCTACACACCCGATTCGGCTTGGTCTGGCCCTCAACTATTCCGTCTTCTTTTACGAGATCCTAAACTCTCCGGAGGAAGCTTGCCAGCTGGCCAAACAGGTGAGTCTGCCGTCTTTTTGCTCCGAGTTCTCCGTTCAAGAGGATGTTATTCCAAACACGGAGCTCGGATGTGGGCTGGTGGCAGCACTTCTGTGGTGGTTGGAGTGTGGGTCTGAATTCAGTCATAACAGAGAAGCTGCTGTATTATTGATATAAATGTCTTTTCCCTTTTTTAGGCTTTTGATGACGCCATCGCAGAGCTGGACACTCTGAGTGAAGAATCCTACAAAGACAGCACACTAATAATGCAGCTTTTGAGAGACAACTTGACAGTAAGTTGGCTCTCTCTATACATGAAATCTAATGTATGTTATTGAAGGCTCTACAGCTGTAACATAAATACTCAGTTTATTCAAAGAACAGATAAAAACTCCTCTTTGAGGAGCTAGATACAGAGAATTTCTATTTTTATCCTTAAAACTGTCGGTCCTTTTAACCATATCTTACCTCAGTGACTTATGGGGCAACATTGACAGTGAGCCACATCCATAGCATGTGGTCAGTAGTAGGTATTGCTATCATATCCTGACATTTAGTCCTGTGATTGATTCTCGATGGGTTCTCACTAGTTCTGCTACAAACAGTTGTTTCAATAGTCGACTAATCACCAATTATTTTTACTAATTAGTCAACTAATTGAGTCATGGGTAAAGTGGATGTAAAGCACACATCTTAACCATCGTTAGCTTTAAACAAACTAAAAATGTAAAGAATTAGGATAATAGTTTATTTAACTTTGAAGTTTTTGTAATAAAACAAGATGAATTCAAATGAGAGCTATAAGGAAGATACTTTCCATCAAACTCGTTTTGACAGGTGCCCCGCCCCTCAAGGTGACAGAACATGTCAATTTTACATATATAAAGGGTCAAAGGTCACCTGTCAAAATGAGTTTGATGGAAAGTATATTCCTGATCTCTCTAATAAGGTCGGCATCTGAAACAAAAAACTATTTTCACTGAAAACTAAAGTTTTTTTTTTTTTTTTTTTTTTCTGAACGCACATAACTTTGTTCAACTTTACTACACTCTGACTCCATATAATATAAAGTTACAACTACTAAAATTAGCCGTCGATTCTTTGAATAGTTTACTGGTTATCTAATCGTGGCAGCCGTAGTTCTCACAAAGTATCGATCTTTTATTTTAATTTGAAGAGGCTGTAAAACATTAAATTCATCCTTTGTTGAAACGTTCCTTTAGGTATAGATAGGGAGGGGGCGCATGTTTCAAGACTGGATGTCGAGAGCCCCCCTGTGTCTGCCAGCTCCTTCAATAACAATTTTGCACTAATTTGACACACAGAAATCAGTCATCTGTGGAAGTTGAGTGTCTTAACCCTGAAGATGTGTATTCTTGTCCGCCGCTGGCTTCATGCTTTGGTTTATCCGCCCTCTTTCAGCTGTGGACGTCTGATAACCAGAATGAAGGAGAGGACCCAGAAGAGGGCAAAAGATTGAGCCAGACCATGTCGTCCTTCCTGTCCGCCTGCCATCTCAGGTCATCTTCATCACGATCATCTTCACTTCGACCACTTCATCTTCGACATCCGACTGTCTGTTGTTTTTCTATCAAGGGGTGTAGTCGTCTCCCTCCTTTCAGTTTGCTTAGTCTTCTGTAGGAGCTGGGAGCAGTGGGGGGGGCAGAGGGGAGGTTTCTACTGGGTGTAGCAGAGGACGGGTTCACATGGATTTCCAGATGCTTGGCTGTTAATCTTTTTCTGAATCTTAAGTTCTAATGGTGTTACATTAATAAGGTGCTGGGTGAACAAATTTTTTTCCACTCACGAAGCATGTAGCAAGTTGAGATTTTAAGAATAAGTAAATTAGATCCGATTTCTACTCGACTAACGAACAGCACTGTTTAGGTAAACCGTTTCTTGAGGATGCGTTGAGTTTTCTCAGAATCGCGCGTGCGTGCTCCTCAACCAAACAAAACACCCCCCCAGGTCAAAATGGCGGTGGTGTTCTGCTTGAAATGAAGGGCAGATCTTCTAAAGGTTGCATTCCATTTACTGTTAGTTGTTCCACCTGCTTCTTCTTTGTTTTATTTCTAGAGGGGGGGTGCTTTTGTATTTCTATGTATCTTTTGAGGTATGGAATATTTGAAGAACAAAGAGCACACAACCTTATATTGTTGCTGTTTTGTATAAACGCCTCACTAAAAACATCCATCTTAGTTGCTGCTTGTTCCAACGGTTTTCTGAATTTCTTTTTTTCCCCTCTTTTTATATCGATTTTTGCTTAGAGCTTTGGTAAGGATTTGACTCTGAAGGAGCAAAGAAGGTTTTTTGTGGGCGGGTTAGCTTTGTTTGTCTTTGGCATTTTCATACTGAACACCCAATCATAACTGTTATTTGGGAGGAAATGTCTTCTTTCATGTAAGTGGAATAAAAGAGTTAAAACGTTGATCGTGTCCGTTTGTGATGCTGTCATCCTCTCCAGGAATAAGTCCAAAAACGTAGCTAAACTTTTTCTGTTGGGGTAAACCTCGACAAACTGGGCATGTTAGTCCCAGTTCTCTCTGTTTGCTTGTCATTTTTGACTTGAGCTTTTCAAAATGGCTCAGGTCTGAAATGATTCATCTGTACCACAAACCGACTGCAGTGGTCTGACGAAACCATCGCCAAGTTTTCAGCTGGCCTTGACGGCTGTGAAATCATGGCTGGAACTTTTTTTTTTTTTTTCTTTTTTAGCTGGGTTTATAAAATATCATTTAAAGTGAAACTATTGAAGAATTGAATCAAAGTCGACATGTTATTTTCTCCCAGTACTAGTCAACAGAAAATACTTACTAAATGCAGAGTTTGGTACATTTGATGGGAATCTGGTGAAATAGTCACAAGGTTTTTGTATTAAAGTTCAAAGGCATAAAAAAATCAGTCAAGTTGATCTGAAAACTACATTTTTTTGTCAATTTATGCAGTAAGGACGGATTTCCCCTCACAGTCCTGCTCTGATCATCGTTTGATCTATCATCAAAGCGTCCTCTGTGTCTCTTAAATATGATGATGCTCTAAAAACCTGTGTGGTTTTTTTTCTAGGACATAATTTCTGCAGAGCTGCACTTCACTAGAAATTCACCTGAGTTGTGAGCAGGACCGTCGGTGTGGAGTAAGCCTGCCTTCATTTCCCATCATCCCTTTATTTAAACACTCTCCTACTAGCTCACAGCCCCAAGCTAACATTAGCGGTGCAACAAAAATGGTGAGCAATATTGGAGCTATCCGTTTAGATCCAGATTCCAGATCATACGAGGAAAACGGACGTTCATGGATCTATTTGTCTGCAAGTGGACGCATCAGAATGGAGTGGAGCACGGAGACTGGCCCGCCGATTGCAGCAGCTACGCTAGCTTTTCAAACTGCTTTTTATGTTTCCTTCTGATTCACAACGATTACCATAAATACTCAGAAATATAGTTAAATTTTCTTTATAGAAGTCTTCCATCATGAGAAGAAAGCTACAAGAATGTGTTTAAAAAACATCTTTCGAGTGGGTCTTGAAACTGGTTTAAAAAAAAAATGTTTCAGTTGAATACTTCAGTGAAGTACCACTTTATAACCGCCATGCAGCTTGGATGAAACTGAACTTCAACTCAGAGTTGGATAATGGAGCCATATGGAAGTATTACACAAATCCCATCATGAAAAACAAAACTTCTGAAAGGTGAGAATGAAGTGTCTTCTATTTTCTTCAGGTTGTTTTATTTATTTATTTTTTTGTGGCTTAGGTTTTCTGAACAATACTGGGTGTAGGAAGTTCAGAAAAAACACGTTTTGCCTTTCGGGTGTTTTCCAGACAACCAGGAATGTCGTCGCTTAAGCGCAAAGATTTACTTTTTATCCACATTTAATCAACAAAATTGCAGTAAAAAACAAGAAAATGAGGCAAGATGATGAAACCCCCTGGTCTCTCCCAATTCAAACTACTGGAGTCCTAACATGACTTGCAGTTATAGTTTACAGTTGCATCAAGTCTTCATAACTTGCATTTTTCATTGCAGTGGGTTAATGTTTGTATGACTGGAGCTCATGTCCCCCTACAGGTCATTCTTGGACTGTCTCTGTAGACAAGTATAATAAAGTCAAGGCCCGGGGGCCGGATCCGGCCCTCTGGGTCATTCTATTTTATTATTTGCACTTATTTCTAATATGTACAATTTTAACAATATTTTCATAGAGAGTAAAATACTAAAAGTTATTTAAGGTTTAAATTAATTACTTCTAGAATAATATTCCTGCCTGCTTTTATTTATTTTTATGTTAAAAGTTATGTTTTTAAAGATTAAAAAAATGTCATAGTGTGTTCAATAAATGTATATTCTGTTCGGGTGTGGAGTGATTTCTGTGCCACCATATTGCAACCAAAAGTCACAGGTTTGAGATCAAAATGTTCTAAATTTCAAACAAAACGTCAAGTGTTAAGAATAAAGATTCATAATTTGCTTTCAAAAATGTTTATTTGCTTTCAAACACTTTTTTTGCCATTACAAACTTTTTTTTTTTTCATTTTGTTTTAAAAAAATATTTTTGCGATTGCATCCCACATGGTTTTAGATGTGTTGCAGTTGTGTATCATCTTGCGAAACGTATTGTCACAAAATGAAAGATGGGGTTAAAATGAAAAACATTTTGGGGTGGGCAATGTGCTAAGAGTATTTTTTGAAAACAAAAAAAAATGTTTTTAAATTGCAAAAAAACATTTTTGAAAGCAAATATTAAATATTTTTATTTGCAAATGGTGTTGACTTTATGTAACTACTACCCCAGTGGTCATTTAAAGAGTTGTATGTCTTAAGTTTTGCTTTTGTTGAGTTTCATTTTCCTTATATTTAGTGTTTCAGTTGAACGCAAGAAGGTCAAAGGTGCGCACAGGAATAGTTTTCTCCTCTGTGTAAGCCTGGAAGTAGATTTGTCTGTAAGTACAAATGTGCAATTTTGGTTCAAATTGATGGTTTTGATTATTAATAATTTGAGAGAAGACAAATATTGTTAAGTTGTTTGTATGAAAATGCTGGCTGAGTTCATTGTTGCTTTGCTGTGTACAAAACAAGTGAAGAAAAGTCTAAACTCATTTCAGAGCTAAATTACTATTTATTTTGTATGAAAGCTGCACATCTTTATTTTGTCATTGTGATTTGTTATTTATTGTATAGGAAACTTATACAGTGTATTGAATTTTTTTCACTTTTACGAAAAAGAACGGAAAATGGACATTATCAGTAAAAGTACATCTTTTCAAATTCACTTTTTTCTTGGAGTTCTTTTTTGTCCTCTATCTCTTCAGCCTTGCTCAGAAATGCAATCATGAGGAAAGAATCCAAATTATCTATCTTTATTCTTAACATTTTATTTTTTGTTTTAAAAAACATTTGATTTCAAAACTGTGACTTTTGCTTGCAATATGGTGGCGTTAAAATCACTCCATATTTGGGTTTTCAAGGTACATTCACATGAATGAATGTGATTCACGCGACAAATTTACATGCCTCGCCCCTCTTTCGCCACACTGCGAATTCGCGCTCTGCTCCACCTGTCAAAAGACGTCGCAGCCACATGTGGGAGGAGCTACCAGCTCTGTCTGTGTATGTCTCATTTGGAATGAACAGGACACATACAATGTCAAGGAATAATGTTTATTTATAGTGAAGAGTTCTACAAAAACATCAATAATCATGTCAACATGTTTGGGTTTAGATGATTATTATTAAAAGATTTTCCCGGTACAGGGGGCTGTATCTGTATGACAGCCGCTTCCACTGTGTTTCTGTGTCCCTGTGGCTGAGCTTGAAGGCTCACTGTCTAGTATTAATCTGAGGGGTGTAAATAAAATTAGCAGCAACCCCCGCAGCATCTCTCGCTGTCTGCCGGCATGTGGAGCGACTGAGCTCCACCGCAGGACCAGAAGCCACTGATCTGGAGGGTTGGGTACCTGTTGGGTTTTATGCGGCTCCGTTCCGGTGCCAAAGCGGTTCTTTGGTTTCGGTTTTGGTTCCTAATCGCTGCCAATTTTGGTACTTCACTCCCAATTCCGCGGTCCCTGGTTCTCACCCTGCGCCCCGGTTCCCGTCCCACCCTTAGCCGGTTCCTGCATGCGCTTCTAAGTCCCCCTCAATCAAGATGTTACACTTGAAGATGTTGATTTCAGTGATTAAGGTCTGTGTATTTTGGTTTGATCAGTAAAATAACTGAACAGATTAATGGGATTAAAGTTAGATAGGATAAGATAGTCCTTTATTCATCCCACAGTGGGGAAATTCCAGTTAAAGCTGAAATTAGATTATTATTAACATTGAATTAATTAATTAAATTTCAAATTAAAGTTATTATTTTAATACAATAAAAGAAAAATGTCATCACTTAAATTAAATTATTCCAAAGGGAAAATAAAGACATTCTTTTTTAATCATGAAAACTTTAAACAAACTTTAATTTTAAAACCAGAGCAACTTTTTAATGTAAAGACAGGACTTATTAGTTTTCCATAATAATTTCAGAATCACATTACTTATTATTACTGATTACCAATATTTTTCCTCTAAAACACAAGAAATGTATTATTTTTATTTAAGTACAGCGATTATTGCTTCCGTTTGTTTGATAAAATAATGTGACAATAATCACACAAGTTCAAAATTATTGCTTATTTATTATATTCACATACTTTATTACAGACTCAATGTCTATTTGCCACAATAGACACAACAGATAAGACTTAAAATAAATTAATTAATTAATTAGAAATACTTATGATGATACATTGACATAAAATTACTAAAATAAATTTAAATATATTATATTATATTATATTATATTATATTATATTATATTATATTATATTATATTATATTATATATTATATTATATTATATTATATTGCGTCAAAAAGGTTTTAGAAGTATATTTTTCAAAAAGCTCAAATCTCGCGAGAGGTTTTGACGTCAAGGTCCCCCTCGTCAACGCGCCGTGGTTTCGACGAGATCTGCAGTCAGCCTTGGCCGTTCTTCCTTTCATTCCTGTAATCCGTCTGCGTAGGGTTTGCTCCGGAGCTAGTCTCGGCACACATTTTAATATTATGAAACAAACCAAAAGCTAGAGAGCACACGCAGACATATTTTTATAAGAAAAAAAAAAATCGGTGAAGCAGGATTTGATTTGCCAACCCAAGTAAAAGCTAAGAAGACGCTGCCCTCGAAAAGAACGAAAGACGGAACGAGAGGAACGTTAGCAAGATAAGCAACTAGCATCATTGTTGAAGCGTGGGCAGTTAACCTTAAACTCTTGATTATTACCGAGTTTGTCTTTCATAATATTTATCGATAGACAAATTTTCTTACTTTGATAATAGTCTTGACCATAAAATTGACTGTGAAAGAGCTGACATCTCTGAAAAGTGAATTCTGTGAGCCATATCGTTTAAGGCCACGCTCCGACATTTTGCTAATTAAGCCACGTTACTAGCCGTCGAGACTTCGTATCCGCACTCTCGCTGATTCTACCGAGGAAATATCAAAAACCACGGCTTGTATTTGACGAAACCCGAATATTACTCAACTTTTACCATAGTTATTGAGAACCATCGACGCCAACCATGAATCCTAGCGCACCTAGCTACCCGATGGCCTCCCTCTACGTCGGGGATCTGCACCCAGACGTGACCGAGGCCATGCTGTACGAGAAATTCAGCCCGGCCGGACCCATCCTCTCCATCAGAGTCTGTAGGGACATGATCACCCGCCGGTCTCTCGGCTATGCCTACGTGAACTTCCAGCAGCCCGCTGACGGTGAGTGGATGTCCGCGCCGCGTGGAGCCTCTGAGCGGGGCGCGCGACAGGAAGCGGCGGGCGAAACGTGGCTGTCATGCGGGTTCTGGGATCGATGACTGAGCACTTCTGTGGGGATCTGGTAAGAATTCTCAATAATAATTATGTTTTTCCCCCTGATATAGCCGAGCGAGCCCTGGATACCATGAACTTTGATGTCATCAAGGGAAGGCCTCTTCGCATCATGTGGTCTCAACGTGACCCATCACTGAGGAAAAGTGGAGTGGGAAACATCTTCATCAAGAACCTGGACAAGTCCATCGACAACAAAGCCCTTTACGACACCTTTTCAGCTTTTGGAAACATCCTGTCCTGCAAGGTGCACTCTTCTTCTCTTCTTCATTTTTGTCTTATGTGTCACTACTTCTGCATGACTAAACATTGCACCAGGTTGGTTTGTCGTATAGCATGATGTTTGTGACTTTTTTTTAAATTCAAATCCTAAAATCTGCCCTTTTCAAGGTGGTTTGCGATGAAAATGGCTCAAAGGGTTACGGCTTTGTGCATTTTGAGACCCATGAGGCTGCTGAGCGTGCCATTGAGAAAATGAATGGCATGTTGCTCAATGACAGAAAAGTGTAAGTGTGTCTGTTCTTCAGCTTCTTTGAGATCAGTTTTAACTAAGTGTGATTAATAAGAGAATTTTGCTTCTAGATTAGGTTTGCTTTAGTGTGTAATTGCACCTTGTCAAGTGGAGACTACAACTTAACGTCGAGTGTATTTGGTTTCCTAACAATAAAAGTTAAAATGACTAAAGAACCACATGAGAGACGCCCAGTTCAAGAGTAGATGTAGATCCGTGTCAAACTCAATCGCACAAGGGGCCAAAATCCAAAGCATTTGGACGCTGAAGATGCTAGTTCTGATAGCCAGCTAGAATATTAGCTAAATGCCAAATTAGCCTAAAAACCCGTAGGTTAGCCAAAACGGCTAGCATGTAGATAAAATATTTGCTAAACTCCAAAACTGCATAAAAATCTTTAAAAAAAAAAAAGCCTGAATTATCCAAAATAATTGGCATGCAGCTGAAATATTAGCTAAACTCAAAACAACCTTAAAAACTTAATTAGCCAAAACAACTAGCATGTAGCTGAAAAAATGACCAAACTTCAAAACAACCTATAAATCTAAAAAACGGCCTCAATTAGTCAAGACAGCTAGCATGTAGCTGAAGTATAAGCTAAACTCCAAAAATATTTTTAAAAAAAAAGCATAAATTAGCCAAAATAGTTGGCACATAGCTGAAAAAATAGCTAAACGTCAAAATAGCCTATAAGCCTGAAAAAAGCCTCAATTAGCCAAAACAGCTTCAGCATATAGCTGAAATATAAGCTAATGTTAATACTAAAATGGTCCAAAAAGCTACCAGAATGCCAATTTTGAAAACTTTAAAACCTTACATTTTTAACATAATCATGAATAGTAAGAGCAGGAATATTATTCCAGAATAAATCGATTTAAACCTTAAATAACTTTCAATATTGTACTCTCCATAAAAAAATATTTTGTCACGATTATTTAAGTTAGAAATAAGTGCAAGATAACATCGGGACATTAATAACAATAAAATAAAAGGATCTGAAGGGCCGGATCCGGCCCCTGGGCCTTGACTTTGACACACGATTTAGACCCAGTCTGCACAGATCTCATCTGGATCAGATAATCATTCAGTTCTCACTCTTATCACAGTAACAGTAAACTGTTACATGAATCTTGTTTGCATTTATTTTGTTCTTTCAAAGCACAGTTAATCTTTTTATTTATCAGTTCTTTACCTTAAACTGATTTGTGACGCGTTTTCAATTATTTCTTTAACAGATTCGTGGGTCGCTTCAAATCACGCAAAGAGAGGGAGGCTGAGCTCGGGGCGCGCGCCAGAGAGTTCACCAACGTTTACATCAAGAACTTTGGAGAGGACATGGATGATGAGAAGCTGAAGGAGCTGTTTGGCAAATATGGTGTGGCTGGAGATATCACGTGCATGACCTTCACAAACGACCAGATTACAAATGTGTCTTTGTCTGTTACATGTGTTGATTAGTTGTTCTGTTTCTGCAGGGCCTGCGCTCAGCGTCCGGGTTATGACTGACGATACCGGCAAATCAAAGGGATTTGGTTTTGTCAGCTTTGAAAGACATGAAGATGCACAGAAGGTTGGCTCACCGCTAATGCTTCATCATTAGAATAGTCCACCATTCTGTGATTACAGGTCGGTTTCAGCAGATGAATGTTCTTCTGCAGGCCGTGGATGACATGAACGGGAAAGAACTGAACGGAAGGCAGGTTTACGTCGGCCGTGCACAGAAGAAAGGAGAACGTCAGAATGAGCTGAAGCGCAAATTTGAGCAGATGAAACAGGATCGCATGACCAGATATCAGGTTCGACTCACTTTGATCCATTCTGTTCAGTCTGGTTGAGGGTTATAAAGATTCCTCATTTAGGGTTTGTTCTTTTAAATTTAGATTCTGAATATTTGGATTCAAAGTGGCGTTTATACTGTTACAGAGATGAAGAACTCTGAATATTGGTCTTCATCAAACAAAATACATCAAAAACTTCACAGTTGCTAAATAAGGTTCTTAAAGTAACAGAATATTCTTTAAGTCTTAGTAACTGTTTTCATCAATGTTTAATGTAGTTTCCATCTATGGTTAAAGCTGGTTCTCTTGTGTTTGTGATTTGGATGGGAGACGGCTCTTTTTCTCCTAACGTCTTTTTATTTCTCCAGGGTGTCAATTTGTATGTAAAGAACTTGGATGATGGCCTGGATGATGAGCGTCTGCGCAAAGAATTCTCTCCATTTGGAACCATAACAAGTGCAAAGGTAAAAACCTTCAACCTGCAGCTCCAGATCCTCATGTGTCTCTTTTATCTCCATTGTGGCTCCTTAAATATAAAATAATTCATGAAGATGCTGATCCAGACGTGTCGACCGTCTGAGTCAGCAGCTCCTGTTAATGTCTGTCTAACCAAAACTACCTCAAGAAAACAAATAAACAAAGCCTGAAAACTAAGACTACCAACCCCAAACTAAAATAACAAAACCCAGCAGTGGAAGACTGCTGAGAACAAAGAGGAGAAAGAACATTAAAAAATAAATAAAATAAAACAGCATTTTTTCAAGTAAGGATTACTTAATTAGCATTTATTTAATTTATATTAGTTAAATGTATAAATTGATGTTTGAGGTTCACATAGATGATAAACTCTGTAGGTTTTTACATCCTGTTGACCTGAAGACGTCTTGTTTGTTCAACTCTACCTCCAGAATGAACAGATTTTATATACAAAGAAAAACTTTGGTAAAAATGTTATCTTTTATGAGTTTAAAGCACATTTTATCTTATGCTGAACAACATTGGTTATAAGTTGTCCAGAGCTGCACTGAGATGATCCTGTTTGGCACGGAGCAGCTTTTATTTTGAAAATAAGTAGGGGGGAAAAAGACAAACTGTGCCAAAAAATAGACATAATTCATATTTGTTATATAAATAATTAAAGGTCATGAATGTAAATCCAAATTTCTTTAAGGCTAAAGTAAGACTATGCAGCTCCCTCTAGGTTTTGATTAGTAAAAATGAAGCCCAAATGGATCTTTTACTGTGAAAGGTTGCCGACCTCTGACCTAATTCATTCAACTGGTCTCAGGAAAATTTCAAATTAATGGGCTGTAATTCTGAACTTTGTTTTGTTGCAAAGCCCTCATTTTGGATATGTTTTGTCCCATAGGTCATGATGGAAGGGGGTCGCAGTAAAGGCTTTGGCTTCGTCTGCTTCTCCTCACCTGAGGAAGCCACTAAAGCTGTAACTGAGATGAACGGCCGGATCGTGGCCACAAAGCCGCTGTATGTGGCTCTGGCTCAGCGGAAGGAGGAGCGCCAGGCTCACCTCACCAACCAGTACATGCAGAGGATGGCTACTGTCAGAGCTGTGCCCAACCCAGTCCTCAACCCCTACCAGCCTGCCCCGCCCTCTGGATATTTCATGGCTGCCATCCCACAGGTAAGCCCCTCCTCCACCCAGTAAACCAGGGCTGTCAAACTTAACCACACAAGGGGCCAAAATCCAAAACACACCTTAGGTCGCGAGTCGAACAGGATAAACATTTACTGAACAACTAAAACTTTAAAACTGTAACTTTACACATAATTATGAACTAGATAGATGGCATTACCTGCGATAATGCTAGTGTGTGAGCTGAATTTGACGACTGAAGATGCTAGTGCTGATAGCTGAAAACACTGAAGCTTTATAACTTTAAACACTGAAGATATTAGTCATCTAAAATATGAGATGAATGCGAAATTAGCATTAAAAAATTTAGGTTAGCATGAAGCAGACAAAATAGCTAAACTTCAAAGTAGCCTAAAAAAACTTTTTAAGAATTGCATAAATTAACCAAAAACAGCTAGCGTGTTAATGTTGGCCTAACTCCAAAACAGCCTGGAAAAGTTTAGGTTAGCCAAAACAGCTAGCATGTAGCTGAAATATTAGCTAAACTCCAAGACAACCTAAAATATATGTTAAATGCAAAAATAGTCCAAAAAGCTAGTAGAATGGCAATTTTCAAAACTTTTAAACTGTAACTCTTTAATGTAATTATGAATAATAAAAATGCAGGAATATTATTCCAGAATAAATCAACTTAAACTTTGAATAACTTTCAATATTTTACTCTCTATAAAAATATATTTTGTCAAAATGATGTAAGTTAGAAATAAGCGCAAGTTAACATCAGGTCATCAATAACATTAAAATAAAATCACCTGCAGGGCCGGATCTGGCCCCCGGGCCTTTAACACATCTACAGTAAACGTAACTGAGCACATCACAGGATCTTCTCCTGCTGATATGTTATACATCATATATTACGTGTAAAACGTTTTGATGATCTCGTTTGCATCAGGCCCAGAACCGTGCAGCATATTACTCTGCCAACCAGCTGGCTCAGCTTCGTCCCAGCCCCCGCTGGGCCACACAGGGAGTGCGTCCTCAGCGTAAGTGTCATCTCAGTCATTCATCAGATTTTTTTGTGCCTGTTCGCTAACCTTCCCGAGAACCCTTACCATAACCCCCTCCTGGTTTCTGTATTTTCAGATTTCCAAAACATGCCGAATGCGATGCGTCCATCTGCACCTCGACCCCAGACCTTTAACACCATCCGTGCTACCACCACCACCAACACCCAGGTCCCGCGCATGATGGCGTCTCAGCGGATGCGTAAGTCACCTTCTCTGTGTTTATTTACAACTTCAATCAACGCTTGGCTTACGTGTTGGTTTTAAAATGTTGACTTCAGCCACGCAGGCGCTCAGCCAGCGCCCTGCTGCTGCTTCAGCCACAACTGCCCCGGTCCGTGCCATGCCCCAGTACAAGTATGCTCCTGGGGTGCGCAACCCTCAGCAACATATGGCCTCTCAGCAGCAGGTCCCCATGCCACAGGTAAGCTGTGGCCCTCACGCACGAAGTAGTTTACTATAGCTGTGGAAACAATTACAGCAGCTTTAACCTTAAATGGTAGTAACGGAGAGGTGACTCATGTCGAATCATTTCTCTGCTTTAGCCTGCGGTCCACGTCCAAGGCCAGGAGCCCCTGACGGCCTCTATGCTGGCTGCTGCGCCCCCCCAAGAACAGAAGCAGATGCTGGGTGAGTCATCAGCCAAATTAACAAAGCATCACTTCAGGAAGTTTTAAAAGTAATGTATTTAAACTGTTTTGTCCTTGTTCTGTGCAGGTGAGCGCCTGTTCCCCCTGATTCAGAACATGCACCCCAGCCTGGCCGGTAAGATCACCGGAATGCTCCTGGAGATCGACAACTCCGAGCTGCTCCACATGCTGGAGTCTCCCGAATCCCTGCGCTCCAAGGCGAGTGGACGTTTCCTCCTCACACCGTTTACACCGTGAATGCTCCGTGTGAATGATCCGTGATGTTTCTGCTGCAGGTGGATGAGGCTGTGGCTGTGCTTCAAGCCCACCAGGCTAAGGAGGCCGCTCAGAAGTCCACCACTCCTGCTGGAGTCCCCAGTGTCTAAGGTACGGATGAGCCCAGCACGACGCTTGTGTGGGTGGGAAACTGTCAAAGCCGTGTCTGATCTCCTCTTTTTTTTGTTTCACAGATTGAGCATTTTGAAACCTGCTTCACCGATGAAAAAGAGAAAAAAAACTTAAACATCGAAAAACCTAAAACTCAGAAAACATCGCAAAATGATAAATTATTTCTTTAAAAAAAAAAAGAACAATTGACTCTGCCAGGTCTAGAGAAGGTTTGACTAGACCTTGATCATACATAAAAAAAAATTTGTTGAAAAAAATAGCAAAATAGAGAAAAAAAATTAATGATACATTTAAAAACATTCTTCTGTTTTATGTCATTTTACTGTCAGTGCTCAGAATATCAGCCATGTTGAGGATGATTGGAGCTGAGCCATTTGGAAGGTGATTTGTAACGTAAACTACTGGATCTAATAAATTGTCATTCAAACATTTGCTTGAGTGTTTTGATGTCGGCAGTGCGTCTGTGTTAAGGAGGAACTGTACAGACTCGTTCCAGCATTCGTCTTCCCCGCCCTGCTGTGGACCCGGGTGCATCAGAGCGGGGTTTGTTCTCCGATGAGGTCATGGAACAAAGATCCTCTCTTCTGAGGGGTCGCTTGTGCTTTGCTCTGTGACCTTTTGTGTCAAAACCCCAAAAAGACGATCTTCTTGTGCTTTACCATACAATTTAATATTTATTTTTTATTTAATAAAAAGAAAAATAAGACAATGTAACCTTGAGTTGTAAACTCAAACGTGATGGAAACAAAAGAAAAGGGGACAAAAAGAAGAAATACTTTTATTGCCTGGCCCTTTAAACAAAAGAAACATTCTGCAGATTAGGTATACAATAAGAGATGATTAATAAAGAACAAAAATTTACAATAACAGTGTGAAATGAACATCATGCCTCTGGGTGAGTTTTTATTGATTTATAGTTATTAAACTATTTTAGTTGATGATGTTGAATTTTTTATTTCTGTACTCAATTTATTCAAATGATTGTCTCCAAATACTGATACACATCACTCTTTCAGAAGTATTGTCTTTTGGTTTGATAAATTTTTCATGTTTTTGTAGATTGAATTTGCTTTTTCTTATGTATATTTTCATTAAATTCGGAGGGAGGCAATTAATATTTACGCTATACATACATTTTAAAATATTAACGTTAACAAGATCATAAAATTTCAATAATTTAATAATGGATTAGACCGTACATTTATAATTACTTTGTGATAATTCTTATTGCTTTTTTTACGGTATGTAAATTGGATTAGTCTGTTTTATAAGTTGCACCCCAAATTTTTATACAACAGTTTAGATGTGGCATAATCAAGGAATTGTATAATAGATATAGTCTAAGAACCATTTTACTTTGTATAATACTGCAATTGCTTTTGCTATTTTGGTTTTAACATTGTTGACTTGTGATTTCCAAGTTAGCTTTTCATCTAAATTCCTTCTTTTGATATTAATATCATGTTTAATTCAACTTTATTGTTTGAATTTCTATTACTAAATATCATAACATACGATTTTTCACTATTTAATGATAGTTTATTTCCATCAAACCACAATTTAATCTTCTCTAACTCGGTCTGCTCCACCTCTATGGTATGTTCAATTTTGTCTCCTGTATAATAAAAGGTTGTGTCATTTGCAAAAAAAACAGTTTAATATTTTGGATATTTAGTTTAAATTGTATATAGATGATTAAAAAAAATTAAGCCAAAGGACTGATCCCTGAGGTACACCACATTTGAATTTGATCTAATGTTGTTTATTTGTACATATTGTTTATCTTACTGATAGCTCTCTATCCATTGCAGGGTCAGTCCTTTGTTACTGTATTTCCCCATAGTTGCAATGCCAAGCTAAAGCTGATGCATATAAACTGTCTGAAGAGAATATTTTTCCATTTGTAGTTCACAAGTCAATGAGAAAAGGACAAAAATGAAATGATTGACTGCCAGTTGGAATTGGGCATTTGAGCTGACTCAGATTATGCTGGTTTGGGGAAGTTTTTGTCTACGTTTTGTTCTTCTTAAATACATCCTTGAGGAGGGAAGTGACACTAAAAACAGTCCAGCAATTCATATATTTGCTTCCTTTATTTAACCGTGAACACATACAGGATGTTTAAAGGCATTTCTATCAGGGATTAGATAATCAGAATTATAGAATTACAGGTTTAAATTCAGCATCCTAAAGTTACAGTCAGAAAGACCATCAGAATCCTGAGTTTAATGTTAGAATTCTGAGATTACAGCCAGAATTAAAAAAAAAAAAAGAAGTCCGAATTTTGAGTTTGAAGTCATGAATTAAAAATTTCTCAAAATTCTGAGAAAAAAGTCCCAGTTCAGAGAAATTGAACTCCGAGGGGGAAAAAAAATCAGAATTTTGTGTTAAAACTCAGAATTAATTCTGAGTTTAGTCAGTATTCTGAAATTAAAGCAAGAATTTAAAGAAAAGAGTCTAAATTAAAAAAAAATAATAAATCAGAATTCTGATTTTAAAAAAAAGTCTTTCTGAGATTAAAGAAATAATTTTCTAAGCCCCTTATCTTTCTTTCTCCATTACCTGAATCCTCTTTGACATTTATCAATGTTTTACTCCAATAGAAGGTTTGGGTTTCATTAATACTAAAAATGTTGACCTGCGCTTTTGTACTGTTACTTGTTTCCTAATTTGATGTATAGACTTAATTATGTAAATGATATATCTTATATGATAAAAAAAAATTGAATATAAAAATTAGAATATAACCATAATAGGAATAGTAAAATGGATTTTTAATTTAGTGTATGAAAGAGCACCATGATCAACTTAAATGATTTCTAAGTCATAATGGAAGCAGGTTTTATGTTTTAAAATAGATACATGTTCTAATAAATATGGAACAATAATAATACTAAATCCAGCTCATTTGTTATTTTCTTTTTGTAAGTTTCATGCAGTGGTGAGAAAAGTAGAAAAAAGCATAAAACAGGTTTTTGGTGCATAATCTCGCGATACTTTTTGAATTTGCGATGTAGAACGAGAACAGTAAATAACAGAGCAGGCTCTGTGGAAGCTGTTGTCGTTCGAAACCGAGCGGATAGGTGGGGAAAAAAACCAGAGAGAGCTAAACAGGCGGCAGCACAGTACAAGAGGTAAACCTCGATTGACGAGTAACACCGGCTGCCGTCGGAGTTTACCGTGTGTGAAAGGAGAACATCTTTTTGTGTGACCCCGCCTCTGGCTCCGGAGCCGTTAGCAACAGACGGTAGGTTTAGCTAACAGTGCTAACAGCTGCTAATGCTCTCTGTTTGGCAGCTTGTGGCTTCACGGCGCTCTGCAGACCGTTACCTGCACAGTTCTTACCTCTCTGCTACGGGATTGTTATATGTTGTTAAACTAGCATAGATACGTGTTCTAAATATGAAGATTTGAAGTTATTCTGGATAAGATTATCTAAGCTATCACTCTTGAACTCTAGAAGTTTTAAACAAGGGAGATACTAGCTGGGATTCTTCTGTTTATCTGCTTTAGGACTTCATTAGTTCATTTTTGTGTTTGACCCACAACAGCATACATAGAAGTTTTTGTGAATGAAGGATTTGACACGAACAAGTCATACCAACACACACGGTTTTATAGATCTGGTTAGCTTGAAGACTTAAGGCACTTGTGTCAAAGTCGAGGCCCGGGGGCCAGATCCGGCCCCCTGGGTAATTATATCCGGCCCTCCAGATCATTTTATTTTATTGTTATTAATGACCAGATGTTATATTGCGCTCATTTCTAACTTGTATAATTTTGAAAATATATATTTTTATGGAGAGTAAAATATTGAAAGTTATTTAAGGTTTAAGTTGATTTATTATGGAATAATATTTCTGCCTTTTTATTATTCATAATTATGTTAAAAAGTTACAGGTTTAAAGTTTTGAAAAAATTGGCATTCTGCTCGCTTTTCTGACTACTTTGGCATTTACTAAGATTGTTTAGACTATTTTGGAGTTTAGTTAATATTTCAGCTACATGCTAGCTGTTTTGGCTAATTTATGCTTTTCTCTTTAAATTTTATTTTTAGACATTTTTGGAGTTAGGCTAATATTTACACGATAGCTGTTTTGGCTAACTTGAGCTTTTTGTTTCTTTGGATATTTAGAAGTTTAGCTATTTTTAAAGCAACATGCTAGCCGATTTAGCTACCCTAAGGCTTAATTGGCATTTAGCTAATATTTTAGCTGGCTATCGGCTTAGTGTCTTTAGCTCATTGACTGTAAAAATAGTTCTCCCTTATACAGTCAATGCTTTAGCTATTAGCTTCAGCGATTTCATCTATCAACTTAAGCGTTTTTTTTTTTTTTTTAAACTATCATTTTCAGCATCTTCAACTATCAGCACTAGCATTTTCAGCAGCCAAATTCAGTTCAAAGCACTCGCATCATCGCAGCTAATGCTAGGTAAAGAGTAATGCTCATAATTATGTCAAAGTTTTAAAAATGTAGTTTCAGAATGTTCAATGAATGTTTATTTTGTTCAGCCTGCGACCTAAGGTGTGTTTTGGATTTTTTCCCCCCTGTGCGATTGAGTTTGACATCCCTGGTTACTTGACTGTGTATCTTCAATAACTTAAAACACCACGTGGTTCATAGTTACAGCTAAACATACAGACATCCATGTTAAGAGTCAGCAAGTCCACATTGTAGTTTTCCACATTTTTCCAATGCAGACTTGTTTACATGTTATAGTTTATATTCAGTTAGCAGATTATAGTATTTTAACCTTAGATTTTGACATACATTTGTTTTTGTTTGTTTTTATTTTGACCAGCTGAATGATCTTGCCAGCTTTCACAGATGCTGTAACCAAACGGCTCATTATAATTTCCACTGTTCCAAGGAGATCATTGGATTCTGGTTAATGTGAACACAGCTAATCATTAGCTCATGTTGACCTTGGATTGAAAAACGATTCTAAGATGAGCATTACAATCTTTGTGAGATGGATTGCTTACAGATTTCTTCTTGAGCATACAAGCAGACACAGAAGACCAAATTTGTGCATATTTAATGATTGAATCACTATTAACTAATATTTTTAATAGGGATGTCCCGATCAGGTTTTTTTTGGGCCTGATCCGATTCCGAGTTATTGGATTCTGTGGATTTGCCGATACTGAGTCCCGATCCGATACTTTTGTAACATATTTAAAACATGAACAAATCGAATAAACAGATTTGTGTTGTCCCTTATTTATATTTCATTAACCGTCTTTTATCATTCAAAACTTAAATAGAACATTTCTGTGAAGTAGCTTTAATAGCCAAGTAAAAATAGAGCAAATATAAACTAGGAAAAAAAAAAAATTCTCTTGTTATATAAGTGATAATTAGTCATGTGAGAAAGTTTAGTGACTTTAACTTTAATATCTTTAGAGCTATTGAACATTTTTGACCAAATGTGATTCTGTCCTCCATTTAAAATTCTTAAAAATAAATGATGACTGTTTTAGCATGAATTTGATGAGTGTTCATGACTAGCTCAAATCATTCTTCATTTTCATTTATTAGTTTTTTGTTTGTTTTTTAAGATTATCTGCTTCTTTTTAAGCTCTTAAGACATCAAATTTTTGGTTTTATTATCAGATTTTTTAATTTTCTTAACTTTTATTTCTCTCTCAGATAAATAAAACAGGCATATCAAAGGACAGCTCTGGTCCTAAGGAGTTAAATCACGGAGCTAGCATGTAGCAGTTAGCAGCTGCTATTTAGCATCTGTCTGCAGCACAAAGAGCTCAGCATTAAAAAGAAACCAAACTCTGTCTTTTTCTGTTGAAATGCATTTAGAGGTTGTTGTTTATAGACACTAACTGTCAGTTTAAAGCATTTTCAAAGGAGTTATTGATCCCAGAAGTCTGAATCCGTGATCGGCTAGCTGGCTTTAGCTTTATTGAACTGTTTACATCAGGCTTCTGCTTGAACTGTTGCTGTTTTCTGCTACGTTTTCCGGGAATAACATTTTGTGATCGTTTCATGACACACTTCTAGTGGAGTATTTATCCGGAATTATAAGATTGAAATATAAAGCGCTGATTATCATAATAAGAATAATAAGAATAAATGACATATCTGATCCTGATCGGACAACGGAGCCCAATTTTGATCGAGTGCTGGGGTCCGATTTCCGATCACGTGATCGGATCGGGACATCCCTAATTTTTAATTTTGTAAAAATGTATTGTTGTACTTTATGTTGTTAATAATTTAAACTTTCTTGAAGATATACTTTTCCCAACAAACTTATTCATTTGAAATTTTGAGCAACTCTGAAATTGCTTTTAAAGTTCCACTCCAGTCGTGTTTTAATCTATTGTCAAATCTTTCCCAGTGGTCTATTAATTATGATTATGTCGTTTTTAGGCTAAATTAAAATCTTGTAATTTCCTAGGACATAGTTTCTGTAGAGCAGCAGGAGTTTGTTAGAAATTTGCCACTGAGTTGTTGATGTGTAGAGTAAGCCTTCCCTCATTTCCCATTATCCCTTTGTGTACATGTTCTCTGGCTAGTTTACAGCCCCTCACAAGTCCAAGCCCACATTAGTGGTGGAACAAAAATGGTGATCCATATCAGTTATCCAGTCACACAGTTTTGATCCAGATTCCAGCTCAGATGAGGAAAACAATTTGTGTGGAAGTGGATGCATCAGAATGGAGTGTAGCAGGGAGCTTGTGGCCTCCTGAATGTAATACTTGGTTCACTTGCCTTTTCCAACAGCATTTTTTTAGCCTGATGTACAATGATTTCAAAAGGAAAATATTCAGAAGAGCTTCATTTTCTTTATACTTGTCCTCTATCATGAGAAAAATGCAGCAAAAACAAGTTAAAAACACAATTTTTATTTTATCTTTAACTTGGACATCACAACAGAGTTGATGTGAGATTTATCTCTGATTTTGATTGGATGTTACTTTTAGGTCCCCCTGTGTCTGACAGTTTTGTTTTCTTTATGTGTGTTTATTGAGATGACCAAATCTTTGATTACTGTAAGCAAACATCTCACTGTGTGGCTTTAGAGCTATAGTACATGAAGGCTCTGATAGAACAGGTCTGTTGCATTGTAATGTTTATCACAAGCTCCTGAATTTTATTGAGAAAAGTTCAACTGAGGGCTGCACTGTGGAATAGTGGTCAGCATTGTTGCATCACAGCAAGAAGGCCCTGGTTCAAATCCCGGCCAGGATCTTTCTGTGTGGTCTTTGCGTGTTCTCCAGGTCCAGGGGTCAGCAACCTGAGGCCCCACAGCCACATGTGGCTCTTTTACACCTCAATCGTGGCTCTCTAAATTAAAGAAAACAAAAATTTCAATTTTTAATAGTTTAGAATAATAGTTTAAAAGTTGAGCTACAACATTTTGACAGATTTGTGATTGCTGTGTACCACAAAAGAACTCAATCTGAGGTCAGCACAACCAAAATTTATATTCAAGGGTTACTAGGCAGATGTTCTATTTTATTATTAAGTATTTTAGGAGTCTCCTTATGCTTCAAAAATACAGAAAAGGTGTACCTCTGATTTAATTTTGTTTTGTTAGATAAATGCATTTCTGGCAGAGATGTACCACAAATTGAAAAATAAGCTGTATTTTACTTATTATATTATGCTGTTTGCTCCATTGAGATGATCCCATGTGACACAGGAAGTATTATGATAGGATGGCATAGGAATCTTTGTCAAAGGGTATAAACTAGTTCATATTTTGAAAAAAATGTTTGTTTTGTTTATGCTAAATTATCATTTGTATGTATCATAATAGGAACAATACCATAAATACAAATCAGTGTAACTCTGTAAAAGGAGCGCTAAAACTTTGAGGCTCCTGAAGAGTAGTGGTCAGCAGAAAAACAACCCAAATGGCTCAGTAAGAGTTGTAGGTTGCAGACCCCTGTCTTAGTCCATGCGTGGGGTTTCTGTGGGCACGCCGGCTTCCTACTACACTCCAAAAATACGGCTCATGGGTTAATTGGCTCCTCTGGATTTCCCTTAGGTGTGCGTGTGAGTGAGTGTTCCTGCGACAGACTAGTGACCCGTTCAGGGTGTACCCCGCCTTCAGCCAACAGTAGCTGGGATAGGCTCCAGCATTGTGTTTTGTTATTCATAGTAGATTCAAAAATATATATTATTTTGCAGGGTTTTTTTTTTTTTTTTATCACAAAATCGTTAAAAAATGTAAACCAAGCTTTTCTGCAAGATCCATTATCTGGTTTCTTGACATTTTCATCTAGTCTAGGAATGGTCTCTTGTGGCTCCAAAGCCGAACAAAGTGGTGAGGTCAAATGCTGAACTAGAGGCTGTAAAAGACTGAGTTTACTGTGTTTGCTGCACTTTATGAGTTCAACATAGTCATCAGCCTTTAAGCTTGTTTGCATACCAACTCAACCTGGTGTTTATTCTGAAAAAAGGGCTTTTAGCGTCTCGTTCTGGTGGATCTTATGTTTCATCTGAGTGATTGTTGGTGTTTGTCGACAACATTACTTCTCAATTAAAAAAAAAAAAAAAAAAAACTACAAACCTGGAAAAAGGCAATCTGGCCAACAATGATTGAAGTGTTCCGTTTTTAAATAGAATTATATAAAGTGAGGCAAAAAGTTATTGGCAATTACTGATTTTGAAGTTGTTTGTCAAGATTTTACAAAATATTAATCCTAATCTAAGTTCAAATTGGTTGATAAGAAAACTCTGATGACCGATGTTTGTGTGTGTGTATCAGGCGTATGTATTAGTGCGTACTGTCTAAAAAATTGCATCCGTTGGAGCCATTTTGAATTCCTAGTTAGATCTAAGCTGCTGCAAGCTCAAGTTGTTTGTGGAAATTATATTTTACACATTCTTGATATTTGAATGTAAATGTGAATACACAATTGCAAGTACACACAGTTGCGCACAAAATATGTAGTATGAGTTACAAATGAAGAATTATGTACACACAAATCCAGTGAGACTGTTTTCTCTTGGATTTCATCAGTGAATGTATTTAATGTGTTTACTGATTGCTTCGTGTCCGTTGTGGTTTTATTTTTTCCATCAACAGAAGAGTACAAACAGTTCTGTTCATATTTTTACAACAGTATCCCAGTGCCTTTGTGCAAAGCTTTCTTATTTTCGCTCTAAGAGCTTTAGTTCAGTCTTGAAATTTGGCCTCCACAGTTTCCATTTTACACCCTCTTCCTGAATGTCATGCTCTCAGCTGAGCAGAAATGCCAGGAAGCTGACTTCATCGCTGCCCCCACCGTCTTTTGAGGATACTGTGGGAGGAATGAGTCAAGGGGGGGGGACTAGAGACTGGACTGGTGTTTAGTGCTGGAGACACTTCCAGGATTTTCCCTTGTTAACTTTTTTCTGGCTCTACTCTTTTTTGCTATGTGATTTCATTTAACACAGCAGCATTTCAATTCCATAGATTTTGTCCTTCCAATAGGGATAGTGTTTTGAACGATGAACTGAAATCATCGTGGTGTAGTGGTTAGCACTCACCGTCTCAGCGTGTGGATTCTCTGGTTTGTGTGTTGAGGATCTTTCTGTGTGGAGTTTGCGTTGTGTTCTTCTGCATGGATGTTCTCTGGGCTCCACAGCTTCTTACCACACTCCAAAAACATGCTTCACTGGTTGACTGGTGACTCTAATTTGTCGTTCAAGTCTGTCTTTTTGTGTGGCCCTGTGATGACAGGTGAACTGTAGCCGTGTAGGCTCCAGCATCCCTGTGGCTGTGACCCTTACCCCGGGCTCCTACGGCAGCGTTACCGCGTGACCGCCGGAGTCTTTACGTAACTCCAAGAGTGTGAGAGGAATCTCAGTGAAGTCAAAGTGAAGTCAAATCTTTCATTGAAATACAACATTTGCAAGTAGGGCTGCCACGATTAGTCGACTAATCGATGACTAATCGACTATTAAAATAATCGACAACTAATTTAATAGTCGATTAGTCGTTATTTTATATTGTATGAAGTCAGATTGTAGTAAAGTTGAAAGTTATAATAGCATTCTGCCAGCTTTTTGGAATATTTTGGCATCTATTAAGGTTTTTTAGGCTATTTTGGAGTTTAGCTAATATTTTAGCAGCATGCTAGCTATTTTGGCTAACTTTAGCTTTTTTACGTTTTTTAGGCAACTTTTGAGTTTAACTTATATTTCAGCTATATGCTAGCTGTTTTGGCTAATATAGGATTTTTCAATTTTTTAAGGCTAATTTGGAATTTAGCTAATATTTCAGCAGCATGCTAGCTATTTAGGCTAACTTTGGCTCTTTTTATTTTTTGGTAAATTTGGCATTTAACTAATATTTTAGCTGGTTATCAACTTCAGCATCTTTACATCCACTTTGGCCATGAACAGATTAGTCGACTAATCGGAAAAAATAATCGGTGATTAGTCGACTATTAAAATAATCGTTTGTGGCAGCCCTATTTGCAAGTGTGTATTCTGGTTTGCTGGCTGCTGATGGAGGCTTTGTTTGGCCAGAGTCAGTAGTAGACCATCAACCTGCGGTGCTGGGGGGGCTGTTCTGTGTGATCCTGATGCAGTGGAGGCATCGTGGATGGACCGACTGTTTCACAGTTCCATGGAAGCCCAGGAATGCTCACAGAGGCCCGATTACAGAGGGACACGTCTGACAGGAATGTAGCAGAGCCATACTGGACGGGTGGGCCGCACTTGGTCAGCAAGGCCTGATTCACTCTTCACCTTTAGGACAGTCATTAGTTCATTTAACTCTGTAAAACTCACTCATCCTGCATCAAACATGATTGATCATATAGGCTTTTTAAAAAACACATTGTTCATCTTAGAATCTATATAAACATATAATGAATTATGTTGTTTTATTTGTTTTACTATATAGTTTATGTCAGTTTGTAAGAACCACATAATCAGAATGTCACTTCTTGTTTGCTTCATGTTAGCCGGGTTCTTGGTTCTTTGCATTCTTTTAGCAATAGCTTCTCCTAAATATGAAAAAGACGCACACTTCTTATTTTCATAGGCATGGCTGTTGAATGTGGTAAATGTATATTTTTTCCTCTGTTTTCTAGAGGTCTTGCAATTCAATGTTTAATCTTTAATTTTCTGTAATGAATTTTAACCAACAGCAAATAAGTCATTTTTGTTCATCGTCTACTTGTAGAAAATTCCATCTAAAATTAACTAAAAATAGCAATGAACGTTTTTGCTTTTTTTTTTATTTTTTTTATTTTTTTTTACTAAATTGCTCCACTGTTATATGAAGTATGTCTTATTTAACACCAAAAGTAAACTTGCAGAGGATTTTAGTCATCAGGAAAGTTTTAGCTTTGATATGGGAGCTAAAATGACACTAATGTCTGCTGCAGTACGCTGAAAGATTAGACATTTCCCTGAAAAGCTTTAAGATGTATTTACTTGGATGCTGCAGCCTCCTCTGCTTTTGTCTTTGTAGTTATTGGCAGGAAGTTGAACCTCAGATTTATTGAAAACATGCGTGTGTCTTTTGGATTCCTCAACTCTCTGGCCCAGAAAATCTGTTGTAAACTTTACATTAGGTTTTCCACAAATGATTAATGACCGATTATTTTTTTTCCCATTAGTCGACTAATCAGACACACATCTTGACCATTATTAGCTTTGAGTTAACTAAAAATCAAGACCGTCAAGATGATAGTTTATTAGACTTTGAATGAATTGTGCATCCTTTCCTTCATTAGTTTCTGGAATTGAAACAAGATGAACTCTTTGACACTGGAGCTCTAGTGTTTTTGTTCATTGACATACTGGAACTTTTCTCCTTCAGAACCTTCTGGACTTAACGTTGTTCGAGATAACGCTTGAAAAGTGACAGTATGTTAAAGATTTTATGTTTAAGCGTCACAGACAAGGCCTCAGGTGTTAAAGGGTTAAATCCAGAGTTTGGCATCTGAAACAAGGAACTATTTTTTACTAAATATAAAGTTTTGGTCTCAATGACTCAAATATTAAAAAGTACATTTTTTGTGCTGAACGCTCACAACTTTGTTCAACTTTACTACACTCTGATTCCATACAATAGTGCTGGGCGAAAGAAAAGTTTCTACCGTGACATTTTAAGGTTTAAGTTGATTTATTCTGGAATAATATTCCTGTCTGTTTTTACTCATATGTATGTTTAAAAATTTGCGTTTTTAAAGTTTACAAGTTTTAACAATTTTGCTTTTTATTTGTTTTAATAAATGTTTTTCCTGTTCGGCCCGTGACCTAAGGTGTGCTTTGGCCTCCCTGTGGGATTGAGTTTGACACCCCTGGTCTACCGTGTTTTTCCTAAACTGTACAGAAAATGTTTGGTTGTTGGTGCTATTCACTAACTGTATGTGAGAACTGGACCGAGTGAATGCGACATCAGCTGTAGAAAATGGCTTTTCTTCCAGGTCCAATGAAATGAAGTAAATTCCGTCGCTGTTTTTTGTGATATGGAGGCCGCTGGGTTAGAGCCAGATGTTGTCAGTGAGCAGTGATTGGTCTGAAACCTGTCAAACGTTTGAACATTTCAAACCACCTACTTTTACTGAGGGCATCTCATTGGTCAGTTTACTACTTAAATAACTTGAACTACAGAAAAAGTATCATGAATAAAAATAGGATCATTAAGAACATTTTAAAAAGAGTTGTCAGAGCATGAACGGTAATTTTGAAAAATAGAATGACGGAGTAACAGCTGTTTATTTCTCTATAGAAGTCTTGTGGATTTTGGCTTCATAGATCCAGCAGGTTCTTCCTGTTTGGAATTCAACTCAGTCCAGTTCTCTATAATACTAGTGGTGGTATTACACAAGAATAGAAGCCAAGAACCAAGATTCCCAATTAGCATCCTGGTTGAAAAGTTAGCACTTTCATAAAAGAAATCCTCTTTCATGTGAAAAACATAAGAACTTTACAACAACGTCTCTGACTGGGGTTGAATTATTTGTGCAGCTATGATGCAATTGTACATCTAGAGTGTATTATAATTCCTTCTGTGTGTAATTTTCAGGAGGCTCAGGCCTCCTCCCTGTTGATCCCACAGGTGGAGCAGAACACTGTGTCTTTGTGTCAATATTGAGCAAGCCCGACAACCTTTTGTACTTTCATTAGACTGACTCTGATTAGGAAAGCAAACTTACATTCTGCCAGCTCTACACTGACTGAGATGAATGTCAGCGACGTTTGAGGTCACTGACACCTCAGTATTCCTTTCATTGGACTCTTCTGCATGCTCCACTTCTTTAGTATAGTTTATTCACAGTGTAAAGATTAAAGGGGCAGGACACATCTTTTCAGGAGAGATGAGAAAATGTTGAGCATTCATTTGACCGTTTTTGTAAGACTAGCTAACTTAAGAGTAGAAGAAATAACTAACCTGTCTATAATCACAACTGTTAAAGGGTAACCAAACCCTAAATCAACTTTATTGGCTGTTGACCTCTATAAATGGGGCTTTACATTCCCCTACTGATGAAAATCATGTTTTTTGAATTTTTAACATGCACGTGTGGCATTTTTCTTGTGAAGGAAAACAAATGTAATAAGAAATCATTTTGTTTCTGTATTTCTCCTTTTAAATCGCTGTCAGTCAAACTGTTGCAGAAAATCTCTGTTTGAATTAATGAGCAGTTAATACATCACTATTGCTCTACTGCACATACGCAAACCTCCTCATCTGTCCCAGCAAGCGTGTCTAGTTCAGGTTCTGGAGAAGAGAAGATGCTATCTTCACATTGACTGCTGTCAAATGAGCCGCCGTTCACATTTCTGTGCTCCAATCAGCCGTCACTGGATTTTTGGTGTGATTTTCATCCAATACTTACGGTAGCAGGGCTGAGAACGCTGGAAAATCTCCACCAGACTCCACGGAGCTTCTTGATGTGACCACGGAAATGTGAACGGCGGCTCATTTGACCGCTGCTATGAAGGATTGGTGAAATTTCGTTTCGTGAAGCTCTTAACTTCCTTGTCCGAGCTGACATTCAACTCAAAACGACACATTTTTGTGGAGCAGCAGTGATGATTTATGCCAGCGAGATACAGAGCCTCCATAGTCAGACAGGGGGAGGTCCAGGACAGAGCGCCGCTCAGCTCTAAAAGCCACGCCCCAACAGAGAATATTTTTCAGACAGACACTTCAGATCAACATAAAAAATAGTTTTTTAAGACATTTAGGTTGTGAGATTTTGGTTAAAGTCTTCATAATTATAATTGATTCACTACAGAGAAAGTTTTTTAAAAATAAAATAAATGTCCTAGTGGGACTTTAAAAGTGCTGTCTGTTCATCCTTGCCAATTTTTTCACAATTTATAATAAACTTGTTTAATTCCTGAAATTATAACCGTCTTTGTGCTGCCCCCTTCAGGTTGAAATGAGGTATTACAGTTGAATTTTGTGATTGGTCAACTGGTGTAAGTCTCAGAAGTTTGACGTCATGGTCTGAGATCCAGTATAAAAGCCCCGCCCATCTTTGAACACTCGACACACTCGAGAGTTGAAGCTCACTGCGCGACCGTTTGAGCTCTGCCCGCAACCCAAAGAGTGAGGGAGCTAATCAACGACCTTGGCTTCTCCAGCTAATGCGGAGAGCGTTGAAGCTCAACCCGCAGGGCTGAAAAAGGCGGAGCTTTCTCCGTGATGCTGATACCAAGAGCGGCGAAAGTCGCCCTGCTACACCGTGAGCGGCAGAGCTGGCTCGCTAAACCGGCTCTTGGAAAACTGACTGATGGACAGACAAAGATCAGCTGTGGAACGGGAGGCAGCCTGGTTGGGCTTCCTAAGTCTTATTGATTTTATTTATTTTATTTATTTTATTTTCATTGAGACGATAATAAAAAAGATCCTTTAGTTACCTCAAGCTAAACTCGCTGTCAATCACATCCAGACCACACCTCCTTCACTCAGCCCGCCTCCCCTTTTTTTCAAATCTGGGCTGAGAGTGGATTCAGCCTCCAACTATCCTGTTTGGTTACCCTTTAATGAAACGCATTTTTGTTGTATGTCAGAATTTACTGGTATTAGTAAAATTTGAGGTCGTCAGCAGATGAAAGAATCTTTGTCATGTTGTTTTCCTTTTTCTTTCTCTTTTTTAGGTTCTGTTGCAGAAGTTTCCCAGCAGGCAACCCCGACTCTTTCGCCAAAATCCGTCTCCTAGATCTGACGACGAGGCTCATCAGGAGGAGCCACCATGTCTTAAACACAGAGGGGCCCTCTGGAGCCCTGTCTCCCCTTCCTGGTCCCTCCTCCCCAGCCCCGTCCCCCATTCACCACCTCACCCCGTCTCCCAGCCCCGTCCAACAACCACACGTCTCGGCACATGCCAGCGACAGGTTACCCGGCGCTGGCTCCCCCCTGGCACGCCCCTCTCCTCCCACCAAAGAGATGAGCTTGCAGAAGCCCCAGCAGCTGGGCTGTGGGAGCAGTGGAGTGATTGCTTCAGACCGGGACATGCAGTCCTCTGGTTCCTCCATCTCCCTGCCCTCTGTCAAGAAGGCTCCCAAGAAGAGGCGCATCTCTCTGGCTTCTTTTTTCAGAAGAAGACGACACGAGTCAAAAAACCAAAGATCCAGAGAGCTCCAGCTTCCTGGGAGTGGAGGGCTGACGGGCGTGGACGGCATCGCGAGTATCGAGAGCATCCATTCTGAGATGTGCAACGACAAGAGCCCCGCTGCCGTCTCAGGGACCGGAACCGAAGGTGCCTCTGCTACCGCTGCTTCTACCTCATCTGCCTCAGAGCCTTCCTCCTCTACCTCTGCCTCCTCCTGCTCCAAAGTGGCTGTTGGGATTGGGGCAGAGCTGATGGAGTGCCCCCTGTGCCTTCTGCGCCACTCCAGGGAGAGTTTTCCAGACATCATGACCTGTTATCACCGCTCCTGCATTGATTGCCTGCGCCAGTATCTACGGATTGAGATCTTGGAATCCCGTGTCAACATAAGCTGTCCTGAGTGCTCTGAGCGGTTCAACCCTCATGATATTTGTATGATCCTGGGGGATCGACTGCTTATGGAGAAATATGAGGAATTCATGTTGAGGAGGTGGCTGGTTGCTGACCCGGACTGCCGCTGGTGCCCTGCTCCAGACTGTGGGTAAGTAGCAGGAGACACAAACACCAAACATGTCATTTAACCCTTCTGCTGTCTTTGGGGTCCAGATGACTCCGACCATGTATTAATGTGGGATTCTTCCATGACAAATGTGGACAAAGGTCCAGATGACCCCACTTTTAATGTAAACGAGCCAAGGAGAGTGGAAGGGCTAGACGAGCATCAAGGACTCTGAAGTAAATGTTTTTGGATTGTAATATCTGTGAATATTTAAAACAAAGACAATAGAACAGTGAGAGAAGTCTTCCCTGCTGCTAGGGTTAAGTTAACCAAAACTTTAGCTAAATATATTAAGAAATGAACCTGCACCTGACTGGAAAGCCCCTCCGGATTATCTGGGACAACGCAGGTTTGATGGTTATAAAACATATAAATGCTTTGAAAAAATGTAAATCTCACAACATGAGAAGATTTAACTGTTTTCGTTATTTTGTTATCAGACACGATTGTTTCCTACCTCCCTACTCGGTTAAGTGAATAATACAGACACTATGAACTTTATCGCATTAATGAGAAGAGTTTGCTCCTTGTGCTGAAGGTTCAAAAAGCAGTCCCACTGAAGTATGAAAGTACTTCAAGTATGGAAGCCCCACACTCTCATACTAAAAGTGAAACCAAGTCAGGAGGAAAACAAAACCTGCTTTTTATTGTAGCTGGAGCGTAGCCATCTTTAATTTGAAGGTTTCTTGAAGGGTGGGGGTAGGGTTGCGGCGATTGAGATCTGTCCATGTGATCCCTTGATCTTAGTCGGCCCGGTGGGCTGATCGAGCCCCTCTGCCCTGTGGATGTTTAGAAGGCCCTCGTGGTGCAATCGCGGATCAGACCAGAACACCCCCAAACCCCCAGTTAACATTGTATTTAGTTACACTTTGTCTTTAAGACAATTGAGCTATTTTGTTAAAAATATTCTGTTGTTTATAACTTTTGTTAGAGAAAGTAAAAGAAGGGAGAAAAAAATTGATTAAAATCAAGAATTAAATTAGGAATGAAAAAATCTGATATTTTATTTTTGTCCATGTCCCTCAGCTCTAATGTTCTCATGCTCTAAAAGAGTAAACAGACACTTCTAACATTTGTAAAGATTATTTTACTGGTTCAAACAGTTTAATTGAACTGTTGTATGAAAAGTATCATTAAGGAAGAATAACACAATTCCCTGTGTTTCCTTTGTATTTTAATTCACCATGTGAAAGCCATCGAAGTTACCAAAGAGGCTTGGAAGGTCTATGATCCAGGAAAGACAGAAGGAGCCAGCATTCTTCTTGTTTTTGAATAATTTAAAGAATAAGGTGTTAAGTTTCAGATTTCATTGTTTCAGAAGATAGAAAAAGGAAATGCGGTTCTTAGTTCCTGCTCAGTTCTTGAAGCTGCTCGGATCCTGACACTCGTTTAGCTGCATGATAAAACATTCCTGCATCATCCTCTAGCACTGCAAGTGTACTCTAGTACTCCGGTGTCCAGTTCCCTTCCATTGTGGTGTCCCTGGTTTGTTAGACGTCACTTCACCAGAGGTCAAATAATGACTCGGCTCACTGTGGTTTGGAGACACTAAGTTTGTCTATTGAAACAGTAGTTTATGTCCTTAAAGTTCCCCTCCAACTATATATATTTTTTCTATTGTAAAATTGTTCACAGATGTTTTTTTTTATTATGATAATGCAATTTTTAAAATCAAAACACATGTTGTTTTTAAGAAATTCTCCTCTGAATCGTGGACAGGACAGTCGGCACAGAGCAACCCCGCCCCCTTACCCTCACCGTCGCCAAGAGCTCTGTTTGAGCCCTCCAGTACAAGCTTATAGCTCCACGCTAATGTTAGCTGTGCAAAAAAACTGTCAGTTGCTTTTTCTCTCAAATGCTCCTTTTTCATTTACTTCTGAACCGTCACAATTTGGATAAAAAAGCCACTCAGAAGCACAGTTTTAATCTTAAAGGGGCTCTACCATGATTTTCTTACGCCTCTCAGAGTGAACTATATCTAAGATCATATTTTATCTTTGGACCACTAAAAAATGAATCATTTATGAAATATTAGTCATATTCCGTGAGTTATTTCCTACCTGGAAGTAAAATGGCTAGATCCTGAAGCTCCGCCTGCCGCTGCGTGTGGCTGCAGTCCACTTCATGACGTCATCCAAGAGTCTGTAGGACCATGTCTGTATTACTCCCACGAAAATAATCCAAACTTCTTCAAAAATGGATGCACATATCATATACCTGCCTTTAGTTGGCCCGGCCATCTCTACACTGCTTCACAACACACACACACAGCGGCAGCGGTTTGGGTGGGGTGTCTTAAAGGAGTGCAGCGGGAAAAGTAACAAACACTTGTTTGAGCTGAAATTGGTTATGGTAGGGCCCCTTTAAATTCTTCGGTGTCCTCCATCATCAGAAAAAAGCCTCAAGAACATGTTCAAAACAGCATTCTGATTGGCACACACATTTAAAATGAAACTTAAAGTTAAAGTCCCATTAACTGTCCCGCTCCTAAATGAGTAAATGTGTTCTCCACATTTGACCCATCCTCTGGTGGAGCCGTGAGCTGCAGAGACAGCCGCAACCAGCGACTATTTGCTTGTTTAACCGTAACCATAATTCTAGCCTTGACCCCTTTCCCCTGGGTCTGTGCGACTAAGAAAAAAGTTTGGCACCGGCCGCACGTTTACGTGCGAATAGACACTTTCTTTTGTTTAAGCTTCTGTTAAAGTCAGTGCTACAATGTTCCCCTTCACAGACTGGTCACCAAACCACCAGTTTCATGTCCATCACGGTGCATCCAACACAGACTGGTGTGAAATAGTCAACGGTTCATTTTTAAGGGTATCCAAATACAAGATGAAGGAGGTGGTCATCCTCAGTAAAGTCATGCATGAATGGACTTCTCCTCTCATAAACTCACTAAAGTTCAAATGAGTTCCACCCTGTCATTCAGTAGTTTAGATTCACAGATAGTGAGTCGCCTCACCTTGCACTGATTTGTCAGTCACACATCTTAGAGCCATGTTTCAAAAATCGCATGACTCGTGTAAATACGGCTCTACACATCATGGAGAACGGGAACTAAAATATCACCAGGATCATTTCATAATGCCAAAGCCTTAAGCACACCCATGGAACGATGCTACACTGTAAATGAAATCCTTTGTGTTTAATCCTAATCCGGGAGCAAATGTGCCTATGTGCAATATGAAGGTTCTCAGTGAAACCCATATTTAATCTTTATAAGTGTTTCATGAAAGACTATCTTGTTTTGCTTTGTGAGGTTTGATAGTGTATGAAGAAAAGCCGTTAGACATTTTAGTAGTAGATTCTGCAGAAACAGTGAAGGCTGGCAGGTGGTGTTTTCCTGAAGGTCTTGTGTGGTAACCTTTAGCAGGAAGGTGGTGGATGTATTTCCTGATGAGGTTCTTTTAAGCAAAAAGAACTTGAGTTTCATTCATGAACCCTGGTGAGTTTCATTCATGAACCCTGGTGAGTTTCATTCATGAACCCTGGTGAGTTTCATTCATGAACCCTCGTGAGTTTCATTCATGAACCCTCGTGAGTTTCATTCATGAACCCTCGTGAGTTTCATTCATGAACCCTGGTGAGTTTCATTCATGAACCCTCGTGAGTTTCATTCATGAACCCTCGTGAGTTTCATTCATGAACCCTCGTGAGTTTCATTCATGAACCCTCGTGAGTTTCATTCATGAACCCTCGTGAGTTTCATTCAAGAACCCTCGTGAGTTTCATTCATGAACCCTCGTGAGTTTCATTCATGAACCCTCGTGAGTTTCATTCATGAACCCTGGTGAGTTTCATTCAAGAACCCTCGTGAGTTTCATTCAAGAACCCTGGTGAGTTTCATTCAAGAACCCTCGTGAGTTTCATTCATGAACCCTCGTGAGTTTCATTCATGAACCCTCGTGAGTTTCATTCATGAACCCTCGTGAGTTTCATTCAAGAACCCTCGTGAGTTTCTATCATGAACCCTCGTGAGTTTCATTCAAGAACCCTCGTGAGTTTCATTCATGAACCCTGGTGAGTTTCATTCATGAACCCTGGTGAGTTCCATTCATGAACCCTCGTGAGTTCCATTCATGAACCCTGGTGAGTTTCATTCATGAACCCTGGTGAGTTTCATTCATGAACCCTCGTGAGTTTCATTCAAGAACCCTCGTGAGTTTCTATCATGAACCCTCGTGAGTTTCATTCATGAACCCTCGTGAGTTTCTATCATGAACCCTCGTGAGTTTCTATCATGAACCCTCGTGAGTTTCTATCATGAACCCTCGTGAGTTTCTATCATGAACCCTCGTGAGTTTCATTCATGAACCCTCGTGAGTTTCATTCATGAACCCTCGTGAGTTTCATTCATGAACCCTCGTGAGTTTCATTCATGAACCCTGGTGAGTTTCATTTATGAACCCTCGTGAGTTTCATTCATGAACCCTGGCGAGTTTCATTCATGAACCCTGGCGAGTTTCATTCATGAACCCTGGTGAGTTTCATTCAAGAACCCTCGTGAGTTTCATTCATGAACCCTCGTGAGTTTCATTCAAGAACCCTCGTGAGTTTCATTCATGAACCCTGGTGAGTTTCATTCATGAACCCTCGTGAGTTTCATTCATGAACCCTGGTGAGTTTCATTCATGAACCCTGGTGAGTTTCATTCATGAACCCTGGTGAGTTTCATTCATGAACCCTGGTGAGTTTCATTCAAGAACCCTCGTGAGTTTCATTCAAGAACCCTCGTGAGTTTCATTCAAGAACCCTGGTGAGTTTCATTCATGAACCCTGGTGAGTTTCATTCATCGAACCCTCGTGAGTTTCATTCATGAACCCTCGTGAGTTTCATTCATGAACCCTCGTGAGTTTCATTCATGAACCCTGGTGAGTTTCATTCATGAACCCTGGTGAGTTTCATTCATGAACCCTGGTGAGTTTCATTCAGGAACCCTCGTGAGTTTCATTCAAGAACCCTCGTGAGTTTCATTCAAGAACCCTCGTGAGTTTCATTCATGAACCCTCGTGAGTTTCATTCAAGAACCCTCGTGAGTTTCATTCAAGAACCCTCGTGAGTTTCATTCATGAACCCTGGTGAGTTCATTCAAGAACCCTCGTGAGTTGAGTTTCATTCATGAACCCTGGTGAGTTTCATTCATGAACCCTGGTGAGTTTCATTCATGAACCCTGGTGAGTTTCATTCATGAACCCTCGTGAGTTTCATCTGAAATTTGGGCGATGAATCGTGGTTTCGATTCATGAACATATCGTGTGGGTGATAGAAGAAGTGTTTCATGTTCGTGAGCCCTTTGACTCGTTCATATTGTTTTCATTCATCGTGAGTTTAATAACCCTAATTTGACTCGTGATTTCTATGCATTTCTAACATTAAATAGTCCGAACCTCGACTAAGGGTACAAAGAAAATGTATATAGGTGAAAGTAAAGCCAAATTAAAAAGAGATTCTTTGCAAAGAAACTCCGTCTTGTGGTTTTGCAACGTAAATCTGCTTTATGTCTTTTATTCTCACATACGCGAGTTTTCCAACAATCTTTACGTTACTTTACACAAGTGTAGAACGACGGACGTGCAACGGCTGGAAGTTGTTTCTCTGGGGTAGAAACAGACGGATACACCGATGCAGGCTGACCAAAAGAGAGGGACGTCTGTGATCTGGTTGACCTTTGGATTCAAGACGATGAGCAGAAGATAGTAGCTACAAGCCCCAATGTTAACACAACAAACCCTCTATCACTCGAGAGAAGTCCACAAAAATAAAACATACATCTGTTGAATAGAGCTGTAACAAATATCTGAACACTCGGATTCTCGTGATCTGCTCCTGAATACTCGAGTATGAGTATTCAAAAGGTCCAAATCTCTGATTCACCATCTTTATAAATATAGTCGAGTGTAGTAAATTATCATGTAGTAAAACATTGATTTCTCTGAAATACAGAATGTTGGATTTTAATTTATGAACCAAAACAAAGCAGAATGAGCGGCGCTACTGTCACAGGAAGTAAACAAGTCTTCAAAATAAAGTCTCAGTGAAGCTTCCTGTATTTTCAACGTAAAACTAACAAGAGCTTTTTTTTAATAACTTAAAATATACTTTATTCTTTTATATATCATTATTATGATATAAAACAATATAGACACTTCCCATGGAGTAGTGTGGTCTGGGATAGTGTGTTCGGTTCTGTTAAAAATGGTTTTCCTCAGTGTGAAATAACAGTTTGATAATTGGTTCAAATGGGAAGAGAAAGCATTTACATGTAAAGCACAGACCACTTTTACATGATTGTGAAGTCATCAAAAATGACAAATCTTCAACTCACAACACATTCAAACAATTGTATGAAAATCAGTGGAGAGCGGGAGATTGTGTTTTCTGGACTCACTGTTCTGCTCTGAGTGCATTATCTGTTATTATGACTGTAAAGTGCTGGGATGAAGGTAGAGAAGGGCTTAATGAGGATCTAACAGCCTTTTGTTTATAATCTGCTTTTTCCAGATATGCTGTAATAGCCTTCGGGTGTGCCAGCTGTCCGAAGATCAGATGTGGCAGGGAGGGCTGCGGTACCGAGTTCTGCTACCACTGCAAGCAGCTGTGGCATCCCAACCAGACCTGTGACGCGGCGCGGCAGCAGCGGGCCCAGAGCCTGCGCCTGAGGGCCGTGCGCTCGTCCTCCCTCAGTTACAGCCAGGAGAGCGGCGCCGCAGGTAGGTTGATTCCTCACATGTTTAGTGACAGAACATCCCAGCTGCTGGTCTGTCATTGACTCTTCATAACGGCTCCTCCCAGTAGACGACATCAAGCCGTGTCCACGCTGTGCAGCTTACATCATCAAGATGAATGACGGCAGCTGTAACCACATGACCTGTGCTGTGTGCGGCTGTGAGTTCTGCTGGCTCTGCATGAAGGAGATCTCAGACTTGCACTACTTGAGGTCAGTGTTTGGATGGTTTTTCTTCTCTTTTCTCTTTTTATTAGGGATCCCCATTAGTTGCAACCGAATAGATTGCAACTATTCTTCCTGGGGTCCCGACATTTTTCAAACCTTCTACATTATAATATTCCATGTACATATTCAAGTAATACCATGTTTACAAAAAAAAAGACAATAGACAATAATAATAATAAATACATAGACACAAAAACACAGAACCCAGTAACTGCATGATCAACAAATAGTTATTTATTTAAATAAGTATGCTTTTAATGATGATTTGAATGTGGATTTGCTTTTTAACTGTGAGATTGCTGTGGGTAATGAGTTCCAATATGACATCCCTCTGTACAGGACAGTCTTCTTGATGTTATTGGTTTTTAATTTTGGTAGAGTAAAGTAACCGTCCTCTGCGTGTCTTGTAGAATAGTTGTGTGTATTGCGACTAAATGTAAGTTTGCTATAAATGGTGAATGGTATTTTTGTTATGATAACATTTCTGATAAAATGCACTAGTAAATAAATTAATCTGTCCTTTACTTGTAGCCAGTTTAATTGTTTATGCATATAGTAGATATTCGTTCTGTAATTACACCCAAGTGCTACCCGTGCTGCTCTGTTCTGTAGCTTTTGAATTTTGCTTAATAGTGTTGATGTGGCTGTGGCCCAAATTACCGGACAGTAGTCTATGTTTGAAAGTACTAGAGATTGAACAACAGCTGTCTTTGTTTGAGGGTTAGAAAAATAGCATTTCTACTAATTGTAGAAATTGCTCTGCCCATTTTAGTTATTATGCCATCTATGTGTTTTTCCCAGATTAATTTAACATCAATAACTATGCCTAAAAAGTTTTATTTCATTTACTTGCTTAATTACTGTTCCTTTTACACTTAAAATTAATTTTGGATTTGCACTCAAAGCATATTTCGAGCCCAATACCATGCACTTTGTTTTTTTTACATTTAAGACTAACTCATTAGACTCAATCCATTTTATTATACATTGTAATTCCCTCTCCATTGTGATGTTAAGCAGTTTTATAGAACTTGCCGATGAATAAATGGTCAAATCATCAGCATACATAATGAGCTTTGATGCATTTAAGTTTAGCGGAGCATCTTTTGTAAAAATGCTATAAAGCAACGGTCCTAGACAACTCCCTTGAGGCACACCATATTTTACACATTTTGTGTTAGAATAACAACCATTAAAAAATACAGTTTGTGTTCTGTTACTCAAGTAACTTTCAATCCAGGACAGTGCTGGTTTTTCAAATCCATATCCTGCGAGCTTATTCAGTAACAAATTATGATTTATAATATCAAATGCAGCAGAGAAATCAAGCATTACTGCTCCAATATTCATTTTATCATCTATATCAGTGTACCAGTCATCTGTCATTGAGGCGAGTGCTGTGGATGTTGAGTAACCCTTTCTATAGGCATGCTGGTACTCTGTAAATAGATCATTTGTGGAAAAATAATACTGAATTTGTTCATATATTATAGTCTCCATTATCTTACTCAGAATTGGTAATTTTCTTTTTAATTTTCTAGCTTTTTTTTTTTGTTTCAGCACTGGTGTTGTTAAAGTCCCACTCCAATCATTATTTGATCTTTATTCAAATTGTCCCCAGTGGACTTTTAATTATGATTTTAAGACAAAATCTAAAGACCTGTGTCGCTTTCTAGGACATAGTTTCTGCAGAGCAGCAGGAGCTCATTAGAGATTGGCCCTTAAGTTGTGGGCGGGAAAGCTGAGGTAGAGGAGCTCCGCCCCATTTCCTCCCTGTTGTAGATCACAAATACAATCTTTTTCAAGCTACATTTTGTCTTCTGCTTCTGACTCCCAACGATTTGAATAAAGAAATACTCAGAAACACATTTTAAGGTTAATTTTCATGTTCTCCATTATCAGAAAAATTCCACTATACGATGTTAAAAACACCCTTTTGATCACAGTGGCTCTTTAAAATACTTATTGTAGTAATATTTGCTGTTGATTGCTCTCTCAGTCCATCAGGCTGTACGTTCTGGGGTAAGAAGCCGTGGAGCAGGAAAAAGAAGATACTCTGGCAGCTGGGAACGCTGGTTGGAGCTCCTGTCGGGATCGCACTGATTGCTGGCATCGCCATCCCTGCCATGATAATTGGGATCCCCGTATACGTGGGACGAAAGGTGGGCTCCCAAAACTCTTCAAAATGCATCCATTGAATACGTTTAAGTTTAGATGGAATATTTTATCACTTAGTTCATACGGAGCAGTTATACAGTGTTGGTTTGAGACACTAACTCACCTGTTGCTGTGACTCGATGGCAAAATCAAAGAACCCTCTTCCAGACTCATAGTTCCAGACGTTACTCCCTAGAGAGATACATTTGCTCCTCAAAATTATTTCAAATTGAACTTTATTATTCATAACATTTTAATATAAACTTTAGTAATAAACAGATTTACTTATTCCAAATGAGTCGGGGTTAACCCCAGCTGACTTTAATTCATTTTCTACAACTTTCAAATGTTAGTTTGTTAAGATATTTTTTCTCTCCTGTTACCAGAATTCAAGTTATTTGTAAACTATATTTTAAAGAAAAAAACAACAGACAAAGTTTATCTGGTAAGAGACAACAATTGTTTGTAGGGATGATCCGATCATTTGATCAGAAATCAGGCCCGGTCATGTGATTGATGACTCGATCTATATCGGACGGTCTCCCCCCATCAGTATCAGATTTATTCTTATGACCAACGCTTTATATTTAAAGCTTTTATTCTGGATAAGTATTCCAGTAGAAGTCTGCATGTCATGAACGATCACCAGATCCCTAACAATTGTAAGATTTTGAAAAAAGTGTGATTTATTCAAAGTTTATTAAACTATAATCTTAACTGTGTTTATTTGTTGTTAGTTTAAAGCTAATGATGGTTCAGATGTGTGTTTTACATCCACTTTGTGGATTATTTGACTATTAAAATAATGGTTTGCGTTAGCACTCCCACAGGCTAACAGTAATATTCAGTAACCAGGTGTTTAGTGTTACGAGGATGATAATAATCCATCACAACTCCAAAGTCTGCCGGCTGATTTTGTAGCTTCCACTTTGAACGTTACTGGTTAAGAGAAAATCTGTCTCATTTGAATGTTTGTTTTTAAGGGGTTTCAAGGGAAACTAGAACCAAAAAAAGAAAAGAAAAGCATTTCTTTTTTTTTTGTAATTATATTTTTATTTGAAAAAGATACAATGTACAGCAATTTTACAGTATTCATTATACAGATTTCTCTGGTGATCTTTTTCAAGCATTGAAAAGCATTTCTAATAATTAATAGGAGTAATATTCTCTGAGTTCTTTTACCTGGACTGTAAGAAGACGGTCAGCATTGGATTAGAACACATTCAAGCTTTTATAAATGTGTTTTACAATCAAGTGTCAGCAGCTCTTTAGCATTGACATGTGTGCATTAAGGACTAGAATATTGTGGAAACATTGTTCTGTCTTCATCAGATACATAACCGCTATGAAGGGAAAGACATGTCCAACCACAAGAGGAACCTGGTGATCACGGGGGGCGTGACTCTGTCTGTCATCGTGTCTCCGGTGGTGGCTGCAGTCACTGTTGGTCAGTCTCTTTTCCTGCTGTTCTTCATCTGGCTCCTCCCACACAAACATCTGTCAGATCTCTGGTGTCCTGTGACGTGTCACACGTCTCCTTGGTTTGGAGATGAACTTTCATCAATCTAAATCAGAGTGGATGAGCGGAGAATGACCTGTTCCTGTCCACGCTTCTGTTTATGCTGACTCAGCTGATCCAGCTGCATGTGTTCCTCCAGGGATTGGAGTTCCCATCATGCTGGCCTACGTATATGGCGTGGTGCCGTTCTCTCTGTGCCGCAGTGGAGGCTGTGGCGTCTCAGCTGGCAGTGGCAAAGGCGTGCGCATCGAGTTTGACGACGAGAATGACATGAATGCGGGCAGCGCTGCGACGGCCACAGGTGGGTTTCCCTGATGCTGCTGCTGCTGAACAGTCTCACCTCAGAGAGACGCTCTGCTGCTGCAGCTGCAGCTGATGCTGCTGCAGCTGCAGCTGATGCTGCTGCTGCTGATGCTGCTGCAGCTGAACAGTCTCACCTCAGAGAGACGCTCTGCTGCTGCAGCTGCAGCTGATGCTGCTGCTGCTGCAGCTGATGCTGCTGCAGCTGCAGCTGATGCTGCTGCTGCTGCTGCAGCTGAACAGTCTCACCTCAGAGAGACGCTCTGCTGCTGCTGCTGCAGCTGATGCTGCTGCTGCTGCAGCTGATGCTGCTGCTGAACAGTCTCACCTCAGAGAGACGCTCTGCTGCTGCTGCTGCAGCTGATGCTGCTGCTGCTGCAGCTGATGCTGCTGCTGAACAGTCTCACCTCAGAGAGACGCTCTGCTGCTGCTGCTGCAGCTGATGCTGCTGCTGCTGCAGCTGATGCTGCTGCTGAACAGTCTCACCTCAGAGAGACGCTCTGCTGCTGCTGCTGCAGCTGATGCTGCTGCTGCTGCAGCTGATGCTGCTGCTGAACAGTCTCACCTCAGAGAGACGCTCTGCTGCTGCTGCTGCAGCTGATGCTGCTGCTGCTGCAGCTGATGCTGCTGCTGAACAGTCTCACCTCAGAGAGACGCTCTGCTGCAGCAGCAGCAGCTGATGCTGCTGCTGCTGCAGCTGATACTGCTGCTCTGCTGCTGCTGCTAAAACGTTGGTATTCTTCCACAGAAACCCTTCTCTTTGGTTTTAGTCTCTTATAAAATGTATGACACTGAAATAAATGAGCAAAATGAATACAGATTATGAACATTTTTAATGGGTGTACCGGGTCACTGATAATCCGCGATCCATACGGATTTAAGGGAAAAATGTTGCCTGACCGCTTTGTGCCTTAAGCTCCGGCGCTGTGGAAACCCTGGCATGTTTTCTGTTGTAGATGTGACTTTGGTGGCTGACACCAGAAACAACCCCAGCATAGGCGAGGGCAGCGTGGGGGGCATGACGGGCAGCCTCAGCGCCAGCGGGAGCCACATGGACCATCTGGGATCAAACCGGGACAACCTGAGCGACACCGCCTCCACCATGGCTCTGGCTGGAGCCAGCATCACCGGCAGCCTGTCTGGGAGTGCAATGGTCAATTACCTGAACAGGTGAGTGAGTCCTCAAGTCCCGCTGGACTGTGGCCTGGCCTGTGACCTGACCTCTGACCCCCGTGGCATGTTTTCAGGCTGGAGGTGCAGGCGGACGTGCAGAAGGAGCGCTGTAGTCTCAGTGGGGAGTCGGGCACCGTCAGCCTGGGAGCGGTCAGCGACAGCGCCAGCACCAAAGCCATGGCCGGGTCCATCCTCAACTCCTACATCCCCCTCGACAGGTGAGCCTCCCACAGAACCGAACTCCCGTTCAACAGAACGTCGGCCTCTAAGATCGGCTCCCCTTCGCAGAGATGGAGCCAGCATGGAGGTCCAGGTGGACGTCGAATCCAAGCCCGGCAAGCGGCGGCATCACAGCGGCGGCAGCAGCTTTGATGAGAGCGGCCACGCCGGGCGCTGCGGCTGGACGCGTCCCGCCACCTCCTCAGAGGGAAAAGGGACCTCCTCCAAGTGGGCCAAAGAGGCCTCCTGCTCCTGCTCCTGCTCCTCCAACTCAGGAGGGAAGAAGACGAAAGGAAAGCTTCGCAAGAAAGGAGGCACCAAGATCAACGAGAGCCGGGAGGACATGGATGCTCAGCTCCTGGAGCAGCGCAGCACCAACTCCTCCGAGTTCGACTCGCCCTCGCTGAGCGGCAGCCTCCCCTCTGTGGCCGACTCTCACTCCAGCCACTTCTCTGAGTTCAGCTCCTCTGACCTGGAGAGCGTGAAGACGTCCTGCAGCCACGGCTCCAGCGGAGGAGACTTCCACATGCGCTTCGCCGCCGTCAGCCCGCTGCCGGAGGTGGAGAACGACCGGCTGGAGAGCTGCCCCGCCCCCTCCCTCGCTAACGGTGCGGAGCCGCCCCCTCTCTGCTTCATCACAGAGGAGAATGTCAGCCTGGTGTGCCCTGCTGAGCTGGACTCTCACAGCCACACCGGAGAGCTGCTAAGAGAACCAAACAACAACCACCACAAAGCAGCAGCGGCGCCGCCGCCGCCGCTCCAGAGCTGCTGCATACAGACGGACATTTAGAGGAAATAAACGGCTTTCATCCTCTGCACTAGCAGCGTTCCTGCTTTCCCTGTACCCCCACTGGCCTCTTTCAATGGGAGCCCTCAGATTTGGTTGCTGTAGATCAGAAACAAACCACTGTGCCAGTTTGAAAGGATTAGATGTTTGCTTTGAAGCAGAGATGCAATATTTACAGTCAAACTCCTGCAGGGACCAGCAGTACGTCTCATCTCCATCACTTCCTGTAGATGAAAGTCTGTCTTCTGCTCTGTATTTACATTTTCCTGGATATTAATAACTAGCCCTGATGTACACGTCTGGGGAGAATAACGTTCATGACTAAGATGAGGAGTCTTGAGTTGTGGTTTTTCAGCGGCGGTCAGGTTTCTGTTTGTGTTCAGGGTGGGGAGGGCAGCAGACAGGTCTCTGTTGATAATGCTTTAAGTCATTATGATATTAACCAGTGGGTTGGTCAATTCTGTGAAATTGTACAAAGAAAATGGTTTGTCCTGTTAAAGTGACTTTTGAAGGAGGGTTTCCCTCGCCGAGTCAGAGGGAGACTTTGGTGAACTCATAGTGCCTTCAAGAAGCCGTTCATTTTCTCTTCTCCACCGTGTCTTCTAGTTTCCAGTCAGTAAGATGGAAAACTTGCAGAGAGTTTGTGCTGGTAGAAGCTCCTTCGTATGCAGTGGAGGCTGTGGGAGTGAAAGCAGCCAACCAAAGAGGGCGCTCCGGCTCCTGTGCCTCCTATGACATCACAGGGATGACTGAAGGCGTCTGCACTGTTACTGTTCTCCACATCTGTTCTGAAATGCACAACGTGTGTGTGTGTGTGTCGGGTTGATTCGTTTTGCTAACGGTGCTGTTGAGCAGACTTGAAATCAGGTCGACCCTCTTCCAGTGTTCCCTCCTGCTCTGAGGTCCAGACGTTCTCAGGTCGATCTGCACCAGCTGTGGTTTGTGACGCGCTGGAGGAAGACCTGGTTCTGTGGAGAAGGAAACCGTGGATCTGTTCTTCCTCCTCTTCACCAAAACTCCACTTTCTTTGTTCTGATTTCAACACTATTGCCAGATAGAACTTATATTCTGTGCAAAATAACAAGGTATTTGTTTGGTAATTGCTTTACTATATGCGTGTTATGCATATCAGAAATAAAAATATATACAGAACCTCCCTTTTTTGCTTACTTCTCCAGGTCTCTAATCCACTACAATTTCTACTGTAAATCAGGAATGACCAGCCTCTGTCCTGGAGAACAGTGGTTCTCCTGGAGAACCACTGTTCTCCTGGAGAACCACTGTTCTCCTGGAGAACCTCTGTTCTCCTGGAGAACCTCTGTTCTCCTGGAGAACCACCGTTCTCCTGGAGAAGCTCCATTCTCCTCATGTTCAGGAGGTTCCAGACTCACTGACTGAATCTGCAGCATTTATGGAGGCAGATGCGTCTCTGGCTCTACCAAACTTTAACCTCAGTCGAGACACATTTATCATTTTCATAATGTTCTAACACCTTAGGTTCTTTGATTTACTGCATCTTTTACACAGTTTACAGGATAATTCCAGCAGATTCTGAATTTTGTGTTTAAGCGTCACCGACGACGTCTCAGGTGTTAAAGGGTTAAAGCTATTCAAAAGATTCTTTTAGCTGCTCTGATCAAATATTCTCCTTCAATAATGTGAAGAATCTGTACTTGATGGATTTTTCAAATGTATGAGTGTATTTCACATCTTCTCTTCAGGAATCTGTTAGCTGCATCTTTCTGCATATAAACACGCTTCACTGGTGTGAAACAGAACTTTAGATCACAGTTCTGTATGATTTGAGACGTGAAACACGACTGTTTTCAAAGGTCGAGAAAAGTTGATTCACTTATAAGTGCACATTAAAGAGACACACCGCTGCGGATTCATTTCATCCTGAGTATCACTTAGTGAAAAATAAAATCAGTTTGGTTTCCAGCAGAAAAAGTGAAAATGCCTTCAAATCTTTATAATTAAACCATTAATTTATTATAAGGGGAGATCCTGTCAAAGGATCAGCTCTGTTTCTTTTTCCATCAACACGTTTCTGATCTTGTTCGTGTCTAAAGACAAATACAAACCTGGTGGCTGAGCTGCTCACACAGGGGCTTCCCTGCAGCCTTGCATAACCTCAAACATTGCACAAAATCAAAGGGTTCACCATCCCAGAAATGCATCGGAGCTGCTGCAGTGCAGTGCATGCATTTGATGCTGGTGTGGAAGTAAAGTTGCATAGCCAAATGTTCTAAAGTGAAAAATAAACCTTCTGATCATCTTAATCATTTACAGCTTCAGTTTCTACATCCGTCCAGAGAACGCTCTGCAGCGTCCTTCCTCCGTGCTCCCGGTTCGATTGCATAGATCCAGCCGCTCATGCTGAACTCTCAGATGTATTTGTTGGCCAAATTCTGAACATCGTTCTTGTTGAACTCTGTGCTCTCCGCGGCGGACAGACGCTCAAACAGCTGCATCATGTGGTCACGTCCGTCTTTGTCCAGCAGCGCGAGCGTAGTCTGCAGACAGCAGGTAAGAAACTTTACTTCCAAAATGTGTATTTCAGCAGTTCTAAGATGTAGAAATAAAAAAAAGATAAATGTATTTGATAGAAACACAGCCTTACCAAGAACCTGTCCACAGTGTGCAGCTGGTTCAAGTGTTGGTAGACCAGGTTGGGGTCTTTCTCCAGTAAGTGGGAGTGGAGCGCCTGCATGATGAAGCTGATGGTGTGTCCATCCAGATGGTTGCTAAGGTACTGAGGAAGACTCTGCGGTGCGGTGGAGGCCAGCAGTTCAGCGCAGGCGGCTGTGTTTTTGCTGCAGCGGGCTGCGTTCAGAGCCTGGCCAAACTCAAAGGCGTTGGAGGGATGGAGGTTGATGGAGAGCGGGCAGCTGCTCGCCGCGTTCGGAGCGTCTGTCACGGCGTCCTCGTTGTCCACCTGTGGGAAGACATGAGCTTCAATCTCGAGCACTTCCTGTAATAAAACCCACAGCAAAGATAATAACATGTTCTTATGGAATTTTTATGAGGAGAAAATTAAGATTAAAATTAAACCTCTGAGTATTTCTTTATCCAAATCGTTGTGAATCAGGAGCAGACAAAAAAAAAATAAAAAGCAGATCCAAAAAGGCTCAACTGTTAAACACCGGAGCTCCAGCATTTATGCTCTGTGATTTACTGTAATGCAGCAGATTCTGAAGGAGAAATGCAGCGTGAGCTAATATTTTAGCAACATGCTAACGATTTGGGCTTGTATGTTATCTACTGGGGTTTTTAGGATAATTTATAGTTTAGCTTCTATTTTAGCAACATGCTAACGATTTATACAAATTAAGTTTACTGAGGAGTTTTAGGCTGTTTTGGAGTTTAGCTAATATTCAGGCAACATGCTAACATTTTTTAGCTAATTTAGTTTATTTAAGAATTGTTAATGCTATTTTAAAGTTTAGCTAGTATTTAATCAACAAGCTAGCTTTTTTGGCTAATTTAGCATCTACCAAGGTTTTTTGGGCTATTTTGGAGTTTCGCTAGTATTTAAGCAACATGTTAAAGATTTTGTGTTGGTTAACAGCCTTGACTTTGACAAATGCGTCTTAAGAACTGAACAACAAACTTCAAACTGGGCGCTGCTGTCATCCAAGACGACTCATTTCTGTTATTTTTTCAGTCTCTTCAAAACTCTAAATGGGGATTTTTAATAGTTACATTTGATAATTAGATTAGATCATCATTAAACCTTTTGTAAGTGACAAGTTCAATGCCATCTCTGTTTTAAAGGGTGAAAAAAGGAAACTTCTGTATTCTTTGTGCGTTGAAATGAACAACACAATGTTTTTAAAAAAGCTGTAAGAGTTTAATACTAGTTTCATTATTGTGCTGCATTTAAAGTCGTGTGGGACATTGTACATCATGCTTTCATGGATCCATTGCCTCATTTGACGTGACTGGACCCCTCAACGTCTGCAGAATGGTTCTGTCCGGATTCTCTTTGGTTTATTTGAACTCAGTTCTACCAGAACTCCTACATCCAAGCCCAGAATGATCCAGGAGGCTGTACCTCTCTGATGGGGACGGTCTTCCTGGGTTTGTTCTGGGCGGCGCCAGAACTCTGTTTGAGCAGCACCGTCACCTCCTCCAGCTCCTTCTGAGCCTCCTGCACACTGGGATCGAGGCGCATCACCTCCTGCAGGTCAGAGCTGCAGGCCGGGTAGTCCTGAAGGCAAAGGAGACAAAAGCGACCGCTTCACCAAAGGGACGGTTGGTTTTTAGGTTTCATGTAAATATGATGAAGTTTGAAGATGAAGATGTTTAGATCAGGAACCAAATATTTCTTCTTTCCTGTATAGTCTGGGCTGCAGTGAATCCTGCTGCATTTCACAGCTTGTGTTGATGTAAAAAGCTTCCACCCATTCATGTCACATTATGAGCAGGCTGTCCTTCAGTCCAGCTCCATTCACCTTCAGGCCTTTATTGGCCAGGGCTCGTCTGTAGAAAGCCTTCTTATTGGAGGGCTCCAGCTTCAGCGCTGCATCACAGTCCTGCTTGGCCTCCGTGAACATCTCCTGCTTCAAGTAGCACAGAGCTCTGCAACCACAACACATCACTGGAGATTTAGCTTTGGATCACTGCTAGTTCTGCTTTTTAAGACCATCACAACACTGTCAAGTTTCACCTTAAATACTAAGTAATGCTCACACGGACAAACCCAGTCTGACACATGCAGCTGTGATCCCAATCAGAGATTTGTTTTCATTCTATAAAACAGGACTTATTTTCTAAGAAGTTTTGACCATTAATTATTGGTTACATGTGACTTTCTAGAAAACCAGAAATGCTTTTGTTCAGTCACACCCTGACATTTTACTTTTGTTAGAGTCAAACCCATCCCTGCTCCACATCAGAGAAGAAAAGTAGTCGGTGAATATGCTGAAGCTTTTTGCTTGTTGGAGGGATTTCCTTGAACATTCTCCATGTGAGGTCTCAGCTGCTGTGTGGAGGCAGCAGATGTTTGTTTGCTCTGCAGCAGCAGCACAAAGGCCCAGCACAGCTCCACATACGTGTGCAAACAGCAACACACAATGGGATGCTTCCTGAGAGGATCCAGGTTCTAGCAGTACCGGACCGAAGCATCAGCAGGTAGAAGTGAACGGAAACGGCTCCATGAAGAGCAGCAGAATGAGTGACCATCACAGCTCTTTACCTGTTGGTGTATACAGCACACTGGTCCGGCTTGATCTTAAGGCATTCTGTGTACTTTCCCACTGCGTCCCGGTATTGAGCTTTGGTCACTAAATCGTTCCCTTCCTGCTTTAAAGCAGAAAACAGAACTTCGGCTCTTCTCTCTGGAAGACAAAAAGCACAGATTTCTACATAACGACGTGGAGTGCTTCCCTTTTTTTCCTACTTTGAGAACATCGATCTTTATTGACACTTTAATTGCACCCCCACCCCCCTTCCCAAACCTTTGCTGCAAATCCAGGCAGTTTATGGTCTTTCGAGTAAATGCTGTGCTGGCATGAGCTAAGTAAGCAGTCAGTCAGTCAGAGAGCTGAAGCGTGAGCTGATCGATCTGCAGCAGAGGGTCGCTCAGAACTCTGAGCTTTCATTAGTTTAAGATTAATAGAGAAGGAAGTGTCCACGTCTAGAACAACAACCCAGCCAGCAAAGCCAAGAGGGACCATATAGTTTAAAGGTGGGCAGAAAATGAGGGCCCCATTGGGTTTGTCTGCAGTCTCTGTGGAGGCTTCACCTGTGTTAACCTGTGTTGACGGAAGAGGGGATTCAGTGGATTAGCTTGCTACACTAGCTAGCTGCCAGTGGAAAGCATAGTGTACTAGTGAACTTCATTGAAGCATGCTAGCGAGCTCCGCTGTAGCAAGCTAGCGAGCTCCACTGTAGCATGCTAGCGAGCTCCACTGTAGCATGCTAGCGAGCTCCACTGTAGCAAGCTAGCAACCTCCACTGTAGCATGCTAGCAACCTCCACTGTAGCATGCTAGCGACCTCCACTGTAGCAAGCTAGCGACCTCCACTGTAGCAAGCTAGCGAGCTCTACTGTAGCAAGCTAGCGAGCTCCACTGTAGCAAGCTAGCGAGCTCCACTGTAGCAAGCTAGCGAGCTCCACTGTAGCATGCTAGCGAGCTCCACTGTAGCATGCTAGCGAGCTCCACTGTAGCATGCTAGCGAGCTCTACTGTAGCATTCTAGCGACCTCCACTGTAGCAAGCTAGCGAGCTCCACTGTAGCATGCTAGCGAGCTCCACTGTAGCATGCTAGCGACCTCCACTGTAGCAAGCTAGCGAGCTCCACTGTAGCATGCTAGCAACCTCCACTGTAGCAAGCTAGCGAGCTCCACTGTAGCATGCTAGCGAGCTCCACTGTAGCAAGCTAGCGAGCTCCACTGTAGCATGCTAGCGACCTCCACTGTAGCAAGCTAGCGACCTCCACTGTAGCAAGCTAGCGAGCTCCACTGTAGTAAGCTAGCGAGCTCCACTGTAGCAAGCTAGCGACCTCCACTGTAGCAAGCTAGCGAGCTCCACTGTAGTAAGCTAGCGAGCTCCACTGTAGCAAGCTAGCGACCTCCACTGTAGCAAGCTAGCGAGCTCCACTGTAGTAAGCTAGCGAGCTCCACTGTAGCAAGCTAGCGAGCTCCACTGTAGCATGCTAGCGAGCTCCACTGTAGCAAGCTAGCGAGCTCCACTGTAGCAAGCTAGCGAGCTCCACTGTAGCAAGCTAGCGAGCTCCACTGTAGCATGCTAGTGAGCTCCACTGTAGCAAGCTAGCGAGCTCCACTGTAGCATGCTAGCGAGCTCCACTGTAGCATGCTAGCGAGCTCTACTGTAGCAAGCTAGCAACCTCCACTGTAGCAAAGTAGCGAACTTTGCTTTAACAAGGTAGCGAGCTCCTCTGTAATAAGCTAGTATGCTTTACTGTTCTGAGCTAACAAGCTCCAATGTATTGTGCTAGCAACCTCAGCTGTACTGGGTTGGTGAGCTTCAAGGCTGGATAAAATACAGAGCCAGCCCACTGAGTGCCCGCTTAAGCTACTATGAGGGAAAAAGGTGGGCCCACCACAGAAACTGCAGACAAACATATTTTCTGGTCACTTTTAAACCATACAGGCCCACTTGATCTTGCTGGCTTGGAAAACTTCTCAAAATTTTCTCTGATATGAAAGTTGGCCACACAGGCCTCGTGTTCTACTCCAGTTTTATTAAAGGAAGCACTAAGATTAGGAGTAAAGTTTTAATAAGCGAGCCGCTTTCTCCTTCAGAATCTACTGGAATTACGTTGATCGTGTTGGAAATAAAAAAAATGACTGTGGGGTTAAAGCAGGGGTAGGGAACCCTGGTCCTCGAGAGCCAATTCCTGCATGTTTTCTACCATACCCTGCTCTGGCATGTTCTTATTGGCTGAACACACCTGAACCAGGTAATCAGTGTAGGGACCCATGACAATTACCTGGTTCAGGTGTGTTCAGCCAATAAGAACATGCCAGAGCAGGTTATGGTAGAAAACATGCAGGAATGTGGCTCTTGAGGACCAGGGTTCCCTACCCCTGGTCTAAAGGGTTAAAGTCAGATCCGAGTGCAGACCTGCGTCCCTTGCGGCCTTCTCTGCTCGTGCTTGAAGGACCTCGGCACTGGCGGGCTCCGCCTTGCGGTGCTGCTGAGCTGAAAGAGGCACCAGTGGGATCTCCGGAAGCTTCTCCCTCCATTCGGGACCGTCCTGCTCGATCAGCATACGCGTGATTCTGGAAGATACAGAGTGAGCCTCACTATTCCCAATCCAATTTTACACGTGTGTGCACGGGCAATAATCCAGGAGAAAAGGGTTTGGATTAAACTCTTTCTATAGAGTGAAGGTCATGAGTGCTATCTGAGCTTTAAGATGTTTAGACTTATCAAACTAATATCTGAACGCCAGTATGGCACAGTAAGGTGGATGATACAGAGGTTCAGAGGTGGCAGGACCAGGTGAGTGTCTGGGTTGCATAACAGAGAAAGGACACGAAGTCTAAGAGCCATTATTAGACTTTAGCCGGAGCTGCTGCTTTATGACCAGCTCAGTGTGCTGACCTGTAAATAGCTTCAGTGTTTATCACTGCTCAACGTCTCCAAATGTGTTACTGAGATTATATGACAAAGTATTTCATGAAACAAATGGAACTAGAGAAGTTGCTTTAGCTGTAGTAATGCTAGTGTGAATGCTTTTTGCTGAAAGTATTCGCTGAAGATACTGAAACTTTTTACTGAAAATAGTGACTGCTGAAGGGATTTGCTGAAAATCCAAAAGCTATTTGCAAAATGTAAAATTTACTTAAAAAAAAAGAAATTTTTTGAAAGAACTGTGAAAGAGCGCTGAAGTTTACCTAAACTTCTGAAAAATTGAAATAAATTGCTTAAAAATCCCTAATACCAGTACATGTCAATTTTGCAGAAATATTTAGTGTGTCGCTTAAATATGAATTAAACTCCAAATTAGCATAAAAAAGCTTTTATATAGGAGATGCCAAATTAGCAGAAAAAGCTAGCTCTTTAAACATTAACTAAACTCAAAAATACCATAAAATTCTTCAGTAAACTAAACTAGTTAAAATGTTAGCATGTTGCTAAAATAAAAGCTAAAATCTATATAAGCCTATTAAAACCTCAGTAGATAACAAATAAACTTAAGTTAGAGTTAGCGTGTTCCTCAACTATTGGCTAAACTCTAAGTTAGCATAAAAAACCTCAGTCACTGCCAAATTAGCCAAAAAGCTAGCACATTGCTTAAATACTAGCTAAACTCTAAACTAGCTAAAAATTTCTCAGTAAACTAAATTGGCCAAAAACGTTAGCATTTTGCTAACATATAAGCTAAACTTTAAACTAGCATAATAAAACTCAGTAGATGCTACCCACAGGAGCTTGCATAATGCTGTTAGAACAACTCCATGCCAATGTTTTTTAAATGGACTAAAAGATGAAAACATATCTCATTAATATACTTGATAATCTACTTAAAATGTTGATATTTGAACGCTTTCTCATTCATTTCCTATGGGGCATATTTAGCTCAATATTTGAAAAACTATAAAGTTTACAAACATTAAAAATACAAGCATTAATGTCCTGAACGAGCTGAATGTTTTGATACCAAGATTACTGAGAGAGTGAAAGGAAAGCATCACTATAGTGTGAATGTTTACTCAACACTCTGAATAAATATAAATGCTTGGAGGCTGATCGAGCACGTCCTTATATCTGTGTTATTTTTGGATTTGACCTTCAGGTGAGTTTTATGAATCTGAGCAATCACATGAGCTATCTGGAACAATAAAGTTTAATTTGTGTTTTTTTCCTTCGAGTTGGTTCTTCAGAGCAGAGATCAGGAAGGTGGTGTGACAGATGAATACCTGCTAACGCCGTCTTGAGCCGCCTGCACACTAATGTCTATCTGCAGGGCGGTCTTGTAATCCACGTAGGCCTTTCGGTAGCGCTCCAGGGACTCGTAAGCCATAGCTCGCCGCAGGAGTGGCTTTAAAGAGAACGGCTGCAGCTCCAGGACTCTGGACAGTATAAATAGAGATAATGAGACAAGTGCTAAGGATCAAGTCCACAGGTTTTGGAATAGATGCTGTTGAATAAGGCTGTGAACAAAGAAAAACACCATGAAGTCACTTAGTGTTACAAACTTTAACATTAACTCTCTTCCCACAACTATACAAGTTTTAAGCTGGAAGAGAAAATACTTCCAGAACACAAGGAAGCTTCTTGGTTTGAAGAAGTAGCTTTTGTTTACATAAAGCACATGTATCAAAGTCGGATTTAGCCTTTTGTGCAATTCTGTCCGGCCCTCCAGGTCATTTTATTTCTTGTTATTCTTGTGCTTATTTCTAACTTTCATAATTTTGACGAAATATATTTTTATGCAGAGTAAAATATTGAGTCATTTAAAGTCCCCCTTCAATGAAAATCCTGTTTTTAGAGTTTCTATCATGTCTGTGTGTCATTTTTCTTTTTTTTTTTTTTTTTTTTTTTAAACTCACTTTTTATTGTATTTTCTGAGTTTTTGTAAATACAAAGCGAAACACGTACACATATAGAGAAGGTCAGAGAAGAAAAAAAAAACAAAAACAAAAAACAAAAGCGAAACAGGGTTGTCATTGTTTTTACGATTAGGTCCAAAGTCTTAGGTGTAGATTTCCATTACTGTGGATCATCTTCCACAAATTGAGTCCATTTCTTCCATTTTTTGTGAAACGATCCACTTTTTAGTTTTAGTTGAAATGTCAGTTTTTCTGTTGCGTAAATGGTCCACACAATCTCCAGCCAGAGGCTCTTTCCTGGGGGATCCACTTGATGCCAGTTCTTAGTCACAGCTTTCTTGCAAGCCACAAGCAGAATCTTACACAGGTAAAGGTCTTCGCTTAATACAGAGTCTTCTAAATTACCCAGGTATACAACTGTAAACGTGTTGGGTAGATGGGTGTCATTTTTCTTAAGAAAGAGAACAAATATAATGAGAAATCATCTTGTTTTTACATTTCTAAGTATTTCTCCTTTTAAATCAATCCAACAGTCTTGGACAGACTCTGTTTTTCCTGAATGATCTTCTTTCTGCTGCACATGCACTAAACCCTCATCTGGTCCTGCTAACGTGTCTAGTTCAGGTTCTGGAGAAGAGAAGATGCTACCTTCACATTGACTGCAGTCAAATGAGCCGCCGTTCACATTTCTGTGGTCCAATCATTTCATCCAATACTTACGGTAGCAGGGCTGAGAACTCTGGAAAATCTCCACCAGACTCCACGGAGCTTCTTGATGTGACCACGGAAATGTGAACGGCGGCTCATTTGACCGCAGTTGGAAAGGCTTGTAAATCAAGGAAAGAGCATTTGGATGTTAGCTTTCATTATTTTCTGCTCTGAGAAACCAATGGATTGAATGGATTGATCACAGCAACGTCAAGAAACATCAAAGAGTCTTTGGTGAACTGGAAGGAGAAAGAATCAGGATTTTGGAGGAAGTTCTGTCCATGAAGATCTGAGCTGACATCCGGATCAGAACCAGACGGCTGGACATTACCCAGATTGATGGAGGTTTTTATGTAGCAGCGGGGAACAGTTATGCTAGATAGACACAGAGCTGGGGGGGGGGGGGGGGGGGGGGGGTTGTTGTTGTTGTTGTTAGGGGTGGAGCTCCAAAAGCCACGCCCCCTCAGAGGAGATTTTCTAAACAAAGGCTTCAAATCAACATGAAAAATGAGTTTTTGGTTGAAAACTTCATAATCAGAATTAAACATTACTGAGAACATTATTATTATTTTTTTTTAGAAATAAAACTTCATGGGGAGACTTAAAAGGTTTAAGTTGATTTATTCTGGAATAATATTCCTGTATTTTTATTTTTCATAATTATTTTAAAAAGTTACGAGTTTAAAGTTTTAAAAATGTGGATTCTGCTAGATGTTTGGACTATTTTGGCATTTACTAAGATTTTTTGGAGTTTAGCTAATATTCCAGCTGCATGCTAGCTGTTTTGGCAAACTAAGTTTTTTTTTCTTTGTTTGTTTTTTGGCTAATTTGGCATTTAGCTAGTATTCCAGATGGCTATCAGCTTCAGTGCTTTTAGCTATCAATTTCAGCATCTTTAGCGGCCAAATTAATCTTACAGCATTCACACAAGGATTATTGCAGGTAATGCTGTATATCTAGTTCATAATTATATTAAAAAGTTACGGTTTAAAAGTTTTACAAATGTAGTTTTACAGTGTTCAATAAATGTTTATCCCGTTTGGCCCGCGACCTCAGGTGTGTTTTGGATTTTGACCCCTTGTGTGGTTGAGTTCGACTCTCCTGACATAAAGCAATGTAATCAAAATAGATTTCAAACCCAACAGTGTTAAGTGGGTCAGAAATTACATAGGTTGGCTTTACATTACTAACGTAATAAAATGTATAAGGAGATTGCTTTTAATAATAAAATTATTATTATTTTGCCTCATTGTAATTACATTTCAGTACACAGACAGTAAGTTTTCTACAGAAGAACCATGTTTTCCAGAAGTTTAGTGGAAATCAAAAACTCGCTCCAATGAAAATGGTGTTTTTAACAGTGTCATCTGGTATATATTCATAAAGAAAATTAAGATTCAAATTGTTGTGAATCACCAGCAGGTGAAGTTAGGTTGATTCGATGAACCCTTTTAGACAACAGCTCCAGTTTACTTTTTTAATTGCCAACCTGATCAAGGTAATTCCAGAAGATTTGACGGCTCGTTGAGACAATGTTCTCCTTCAGAATTTACTGGAATTACGTTGATCATGTTATCAATTAAAAAATGGACAGTAAATCAAAGAACATAAACACTGGAGCTCAGTATTTAGTATGTTTGGTTCTGCAGTTTAACACAATAATGCCATCAAAAACATCTACTCAATCATTTGAAAGTCCTCGCGGTAACAGTGAAGGATTTGGAAAGCTTTCATACAGGAGATTCCCCCTGGAGTCTGCCCTTTCTTAACGCCCCGGCCGGGAAAACAACACAGCAGAAACTAATTTCAAAGATGAATGCTATAATAGTCCCTCACCGTGTACAATCTTCTATGCAGTCTTGACTGTTGCCGTCTTTCAGGAAGCACGCTGCTCTGTTAGAGTACAGGATACACAGATCCTGTGGACTGTCGATCCCTGTAGAACAAAGAGACACGTACTGGAGTTTATGAAGCTCCAAAAACAGCCTGTAAAAACATGAGGGGTTTCTGGGAAACGTAGGCTCCCATCAAATCTTTCTAACTTTTTAATTCAAAGAAACGTGATAAGAGAAATATGAGAAACTTCAGAATGAAATGTTCTGGAACGTTTGAGTCATTCTTGACGAGTCAGAAAACACTCGTCCATTAGAAGAGAAGATCCAAAGGAAATGAACTACAAATGAAAAGATTCAGACTGCGGTAGATCCTGAGACGATAAGAAAAACCTCAGATGTCTGACTTTACTCAGTGTAGTAGAAAACATCTCTATCGCTCACAAAGATGACAAAACTCTAACATGTTTAATGCAGATTTTCTGTAATCCTGAACAAATCATTCATTGCAACAACTGGAAAATCCCTCCCTTAGACTTTAACATGACTCATTGCATCTTGAGCCAAAGAGGCAGAACTGAACTGAAATGCCTGTTTTATGACTTTAGCAGCCAATATTTAGAGACGAGCAGAAAAACACTGGACCAGGAGTCGGCACCTTTAACAGTAAAAGAGCCATTTCGGCTTGTTTTCTATTGATCAAAACCTAAAAGGAGTCGGATACTCTTACTTTAGTCTTTCAGAAATTTGAATTTGTATTCATGACCCTTTTTTTTATAATATGAATTATTGTTTTTTTTTGTCAAGAAAAGGCAAACATATTAAAAAACCAAGCATCTCTCAAAAATGTATTTTTCAAATAACTTATTTTCAAAATAAAAGATATGTGCCACACAGGATCCTCTCAGTGCAGCTCTGGACAGCTAGTAACCAATGTTGTTCAGCATAAGATAATATGTGTTTTTAACTCATAAAAGATCAAACTTCTTATCAAAGTTTTTCTTTGTATATAAAATCTGTTGATTATGGAGGTAGAGTTGAACAAACAAGACGTCTTCAGTTTATCATCTATTTATTATATATATATATTTATTATTATGTTCTTAGTTACTATTGCTGCAAAAATATAAAAAAAATTAATCGCTTTTAGAAATATGCTGAGTTTTTCATATTTTTGCTTTTGTTCTTGCCAAAAATAGATATTACTCTATTCATTATTAAGAAAAAGAATGTCACGAATGCAAATCCAAATTTCTAAAAGACTAACATCAGTCTATGGGGCTCCTTCTAGTGTTGATCGAGACCAAATGACTCTTCTTGTTAAAGGTTGCAGGACTGTGACCTAAACCATCATAAAATCGTTTCAAAATGAGACGGATCTCTTGAGATTACATCAATTCTATGATGAAAGGGCTTTCCAGAAGAATTTATAGTAGAAAGTTACACGGAAATAAAAATAACTAGAAGAGTTTCATTACATGCAATAATGCTGTTCAATTCAATTCAATTTTATTTCTATAGCCCAAAATCACATAGAAATTTGCCTCATTGGGCTTCATGCAGGCAATTTCACAGATGCAGAAAAAAGTCATGAAACATGAAAAAATAGCTAAAGACTACATAAACTGGATATCCTGCCCTTAGACCCTCCCTCTCTGTAATGCTATGAAAGCTTTTGCCACAAGTAGTAGCAAAAGATGCTAAAGCTTCTTGAAGAAAATGGTGACCCAATTGATTTTATTTGCTGGAGGGATTTGCTGAAAATCCAAAAGCATTTCCAAAATGCCAATTTAGGAAAAATATTTAATATGTTGCTTCAATATGAGCCAAACTCCAAATTAGACCCAAAAATATTAATAGATGCCAAACAAGCAAAAAGAAGAAGAAAAAAAAAAGATTGCATATTGCTTAAATACTAGCTAATCTCTAAAACAGCCTAAAATTCATCAGTAAACTAAATTAGCCAAAAACTTTAGCCTGTTGCTAAAATCCAAATTTGTTTAAATTTCTATAAAAGACGAAAACATAGTCCATGAATATATTTAAAGGTTTGTTGATAATCTATTTAAATTTTGAAATTTGAGGATGTTCTCATTCTTCTCCAATGTGACATATTTTGCCCAATATTTCAAAAACTATAAGTTTATGAACACAAAAAACAAAAGCAGTAAAGTCCTGAACGAGCTGAATGTTTTGGTATGAAGATGGATGAAATCACTGAAAGTGTGATTGAGTATAAGGAAGCAGAGGAACCACTATAGTGTGGTTGATTACTAAACATTGACATCATCGTCTTCATTTGGTTTCACTTCATACTTTTATCTCCTCACACTGTAGTCTCAGCATCTCAGCTGCTGTTTCCAGCAGTCTTCAGAGGCTGATCTGCACTTTCTGGGAGAATTGCAGCCCTCGCCTCCCTCCGATCCCATTTGACAGTGAGTGGTTAGCGGTCACGTGACTTGGCCGGCTTAGCGGCAGGATAAAGCAGAAGCGCCGTGTCTGCGCTCCGGCGGCCTCTGTGACGCAGCGCTCCGGAGCGACCGCGGGAACAGCTCCGCAGATGTCCGGATCAGACACCGAGCAGCCGCAGCGGAACCAGGCTGCGGACGCTCACCTGCTGACCTCTGAGTTGCGGCTGCAATCTCAGCTGTCACGTTTCTGAGGACCTATAAAGATCAGCGCGCGCGCGCTCGCTCCAGGTTTTACCTGCTCAGGTGTGTCCGATCGAGAAGTAACGTACAGAACGAGCAGAGTTCCGGCTCACCTGAGTCCGCATAGCCCTGGATGGCTTGCGAGTATTTGCCCAGCGCGTCCGCAAACTGTCCTTTTTTATAAAACAGGTTTCCTTCGTTCTTCAGTCGGGCCAGGGGGGGCGGCAGGGCTCCGCAGGGGGCGTCCAGGTCGACCGCGTCCCCGCCGCGCTCTCCGGCCGCGGGTGTCCCGCTGCTCGGCTCCCGCTGCTGCGGCTCGGAGCCTTTGCTGGATCCGTTGGAGAGCTTCGCCTCCGGCGGGACTCTGTACTTGTCGGCGCTGCCGCCCTTGCTCTTCCAGCCTCCGTGGGGGGAGCCGGCGGACTCGCCCGGCGGACCCCCGCTCCCTCTGCCGTGGGGCTTTTTCTGAGAGTTCCCCATGTCTCCCCTTTCGGCAGGAGCGACTGATCTCTCCTCCCCTCCCACGGGCTGGCTGGGTTGAACCGGACGAGCTGGAAGGGTGAGGGAGGGGGGGAGAGGGGGCAGGACACGCCCACAGGAAGGAGTCAGCGGTTACATCATCGCGGAGGCGGGAGTTCCAGGAAGCAGGAACTTTTTTTAACTTCAGAATTATAACATTAAACGGTAACAACTTTATACACCAAAATCAAAGAAATCAATAAACAGAAGAAAAAATATAAAATAAAAAACAAAGTCAAATGAAAATCTACAGTTTCGGATTATTGACTGTATATAGAGGACTGGATAAAGCGAGTTTGACATCCATCCATTTTCTTCCTCTCATCCGGTCCGGGTCGTCAAGGCAAAGCAAAGATAACCTAGACTTCCCTCTCTCTGGTCACTCTCTCCAGCTCCCCACGCCAGTCGAGAGACGTATGCTATCCGAACTATTCCCTTCTCCCTAGCCCAGAGGTCTGCAACCTGCGGCTCCAGATCCACGTGTGGCTTTTTTATCTCTCCAGACATAAAATTATTTATGGAGACTGCTGATCCAGACATGTCAACCGTCTGAGTCAGCAGCTCTCTGTTAATGACTGTCTAACCGAAACTACCTAAAGAAAACAAATAAACAAAGCCTGTAAACTAAGACTACCAACCCCAAACTAAAATAACAAAACCCAATTACATAAATAAATGGCAACAAAAACACAAAGTGTATTTTTCTTACACTTTGCGGCTCTTGCTCAGTTTTGGTCAGTAAAAACTGGACAAAACGACTTTCAAAATCAAAGGTTGCAGACCTCAGAATATGTACAATCGATTGAAGACAAAAACATGAAACAGTCAAGATCTTCAGAGAAAGGTAATGTGTAGAATATGAAGCTACTAAAACTGGACCAACAGAAAGGTAAAAAGTCCTGGCTGCAGCACTGCTGTTGCACAACATACAGTGTTTAGTTGAAGAGAACTGAAGACTTGTGAAGGTGCAGACTCACCAGAGGGTTGTGTTTCTTGGGAGCGGTTGCAGTCTTCATCTTCAGCCTCATGGATGAAGATCTTTCTGGGCTGCTGCTCCGGTTGACATTCTGTCTTCTTCTGGACTTGTAACCCAGCTGTCAGGTCTTCAGAATCCACTTGTATTCCCACATGTGGTGATAACAGCAGCAGGGAGAATAATCACACACAATTTAGTTCAGAGCTACACAAAAGCAGCATCTATGACTGAAACCTGTGAGGAAGAACATGGGATTAAAGATTTATAACAGTTGAACGTGTTTGAGAAACAATAAGGCATATGTGTCAAAGTCAAGGCCCGGGGGCCGGATCCAGACCACCAGATCATTTTATTTTATTTTTATTAATGGCCCGATGTTATCGTGCACCTATTTTTAACTTGTATGATTTTGACAAAATATATTTCTATGGAGAGTAAAATATTTAAAGTTATTTAAGGTTCAAGTTGACTTATTCTGGAGTAATATTCCTGCCTTTTAAAGTTTTAAAAATTTTAAAAAGTTGTAAAATTGTACATTCTGCTAGCTTTTTAGACTATTTTGGCATTTACTCAATTTTTTAGGCTATTTTGGAGTTTAGCTAATATCTCAGCTACAAGCTAGCTGTTTTGGCTAACATAAGTTTTTTTAAAAATGTTTTTAGGCTAATTTGGTATTTAGTTAATAGTTTAGCTGGCTGTCAGCTTCAGTGTTTTAGCCATCAATTTTAGCATCTTCAGCTGCCACATTCAGCTTACATCATTTACACTAGCATATCACAGTTAATGCATCTAGTTCATAACTATGTTAAAAAGTTACGGTTTTAAAGTGTTCAATAAGCTCCTGTTCGGTCTGCGACCTCAGGTGTGTTTTGGATTTTGGCCCCATGTGCGATTGAGTTTGAGACACCCCTGCAATAAAGTACCTCTTTTATTGCCTGGCTCCAGTTCCAACATGTGCCGACGGTCCGTCAGGGCCCCGTGCCAGCGCTTGAGGTTGATCTGTGCCTCAGCTGGGCTCTGGCATGAGGCAACAGAGGGCAAAACAGAAAGGCTCCTATAAGGAGGAGAGAATAAAACTTCTGTTTACAGAACGAGTCAGAACACTACAAAGCAGTTCAATCAGAAGAAAATGTTACAAGTTTCTTAACCAAACCAGAAGAGGATTTTTCCTCAATGATCTCAGTGATTCAAACCCAGACCTGGAGTAGTCTGCAGCAGTCTCCTCAAAATCCTTTGCTCTGAAAGCTTCATCGTCTTCTTCACCATTTGCCAAAAGAAGTGTTTGGACCTGAGACAGCACTGGATCAAACACAGACACGAGAACTCAGATGCTTTGTTAAACACTTAGACACACTCTGCCAAACATTCTGCTTTACATGCAGGATCTGCTTCAGCCATCTTCCATTCTGGATGTTCTGGGGTGTTTCTCTGTTCTTCTGGAGTCAACTTCTGCAATGGAAATAGAAATTCAGCAGATAGTTGTTCAGTTAATATGTTTGGATGCTTGTACATGGATTTCTTCAAGGATCTATTACCTTGCTGAGTGGAATAAAGCATCTGGAACCTCTGACAGGTGCTGAGCCATCACAAACTGGGTGATTTTTGAGTGAAGCCTCAGACTTTTTAATTTCTTCTTCCCAAGTCTAGAGAGAACAAGCATCCTACTTTTTTACAGCTGAAGTTGGGAGAGAAGACCATATCTTATGTACCGTACCTTCATCTCGCTGACTATCTGGTGCCACTCATCTTTGGAAAGGCTGGCTGCTGTGGCTGCAGGGTTTTCCCTCCGGAGAGCTCGGCTTCTGGGGTTCAGCTTCTCCAAGTGACTTTCACAGAACTTTATCAGATGTGGATAAAATCCCTCTTTACCAGACCTTGAAACAAAAGGGATTGCTCCAGTGAACAGGGGTCCCCAAACTTTTTCTTGTGAGGGCCACATAACTGTTTTCTTCTCTGGTGGGGGGCCACAGGGTCAGTTTGTAGGCCAAGAGAAAAAGTATAACAATCACAGCCTAAACGTGAACATTTATGGCTTTCCAGAAAGCCACACAGAACCAAATTTTAAATAATTAATTCCTGTAATCTTCACATGATAATATTACTAAAACATTTTAAAAATTGATAGATACATAGTATTACCTTCGATAATGCAAGTGTGAATGCTGTAAGCTAAATGTGGCTGCTGAAGATACTGAAACGGATAGCAGGCTAAAAAGGCTGGAGCTGAAAGCTTGCATAAATATTAGCTAAATGTCAAATAAGCAAAAAAAAAAGGATAATATATATTTTTTTCTAAAACAGCAGCATAATCCTGAAATATTAGCTAAATTCCAAATTAGCCAAAAAAAACTGGAAACATGTCTAATTTTGCCAAAATAGCTAGCATAGTGCTAAAGTATTAGCTAAACTCCAATCAGGCAAAAAAAAAAAAGGAAAATAGTTATAATTTTGCAAAAAAATAGCAAGCATAATGCTAAAATATTAGCTAAACTCCAAATTATCCTAAAAAAAAACTAGTAAAAGAAATGTAAGTTGGCCAAATCGGCTAGCATAATGCTAAAGTATTAGCTAAACTAAAAAATTAGCCTAAAAAAACAGAAAAAAATGTCTAACTTTGCCAATACTTTAACATTTTTTCTAAATTAGCCAAAAACAGCTAGCATGTAGCTAAAACTACAAGATAAACTAAAATTTGCCTTAAAAACTAATTGCTGAACTTTTTAAAGTTTGAATGGTGTCTATCTGAGTATATGCAGAAGTTCATAGTTTTCAAAGTTTTTGAATGATTTGAGCAATTTCTTATTTATTTCATATGAGGCATGTTTTGCTCAATATTTCAAAAACTATAAACCTTTTGAATACTAAAAGTACAAGCAGTAATGTCCTTAACAAGCTGAATGTCTTGATATCAAGATTGGTGAAATTGTTAAAAGTATGATTGAGTGTGTGCCAAAAAACGAATGGAGAATCACTATAGTGTGAATCCTGCAAAGCGTTCACACAATAATATCCTCTCCCATCATAGTTCAGACTGCAGAAGGGTGGAATAAAAAGCAATGTTCTATGTGGGTCTCCATTGGACAGACTAAGAAAATTAAATACATCTGACAGGGTTTAGGAGCTGGGCCAAATGTGGAGATGGGTCAAATCCGGCCCGTGGGCCGCAGTTTTGGGAGCCCTGCCATTATCTTGAATCATTTATCCCTCTCCAAGGTTAATTTGGATTCAGTTGTGGATAGTTTGAAATTGGCATTTTGAGATTTGAAACCTAAAATAACAGAAAATGTTAAGATGAAAATAATTAAGTTTATTTTAGAATGGCAAAAAGTTTTGGACATTTTGCTTTTTTTCCTTTTTGGCAAAACACCTTTTTTTTCCTCCAATTTGCTTTAAGTTTCAAATAATATTGGCCCTAATTTAGCTCCATAGAGATGAGATTACAGACTCTCTTTGAAGCAATTCATTAAGCTCTATTTAACAAGGATTATATTTAATGTGTGTATAGTACTGTGTATGGGCAAAAATGTCTATTTATGAACAATTATATTGTTGAGAACATCATCAATCTAGCATCGATTTGCATCAATTTCCGCAATCATTTCTATTCTATAGTTTGAATAGAATGATCTTAAATAGGTTTGATATATCTGAGTGGATTTTTTCATTTATTCATTTTCCTTTTTTTTTATTGTTGTTAAAAATGCTTGAAATAAACCAAAAATCATAAAAAACAAAAAAGTAAAAAACGAAAAAAATACAACAGTCCCCACCTCAATTCTCTCAAAATTTTCTCTAAGTGTTTTGCGTCTTTGCACTTTCCAATGTAGCTGTAGTCCAAATGCTCCACAGGAACCTCATGAGTGTGATCAACGAAGGAGGACATGATTCTCTGAGGAGGATAGTGGAGTCCAAGTGTGGCCTGCAGGAAGAATATTCATTTTAAAATTGTTAAAAGGGGAGAGATAAAGACAATTAAACCCAAACACTTTCTTTTTATATACTTTCAAACATTTTTATCTTGGATTCTTTTAGCAAAAAGTCATCTAATTAAGTGTAATACAAACATATTTGATACCAGTGGGCTGCACCCATTAACAGTAAAACAACCATTTGGGGCAGTTTCTTCCTGATCAAAACCTAGTAGGAACCATAAAGTCTCATGCAACACTATAGGAAAGTTAGATACTGCTTTGCATTACATTGCCCCTTTTATAATAAATTAGATTTTTTTAGATCTCATTCCAGCTGATGCACTCCTATAAAAGACTTTTAAACAATGAGAAACAAAAAAGTCATTTTCCTTCTTGCACTTTGACTAACCATCATCCTTTCTCTGACGATCAACTGCTGATACCTTGAACATAAATATGGATTCATTGATTTATGATCCAGTAGAAGCATACAAGGAAAATACAAGTTAAAATCTTAAAGTACTTTATCTTTCCTCTAGGTGCACCTAAGCAATATGTCTGTAAACTTAACTAATCTAAATTGATTCAAAGCTGATCAAGTAATTTTTAAAAATATAAAAGTGGCTCCGGGGCCTCATGTTGCAGACCCCTGGTCTATACCATAAAGAGGCAGTTTGTAAAGTTGAACAAAGTTGTGAGGGTTCAGCATCAAAATAATTAAAAAAAATGCCCTGAGTCCGTGAAAACCAAAACTTTATCATCTTTCATGATTGTTCTGCCCCAGTAAAAGGATTTAAGTGTAAAAAGAAAAGAGAAGAAGAAAAAAGGTTCTCATTTATGTTAAGAAATATTTCATGACTTGTTTTTTGTTTTCCATTCAAGTTAAGTTAGAAATGATTCTGTCTACAGCGATTTTCTGTATTTTATTTTGGTGGGATAGTAGTTGCATTGCATTCTGGGTAGCAGGAAGTCCCGTTTTCCTTAAGAAGTGCATATTGTTCAAACTGCTCTGCTCTGTCTTAAAATCTCTTCAGAAACCTCCGAAACCAAAGCTGTAAGTTTGGAAAAATGTTAAGTGATAAATCTAAAAAGGGATAAGTTAATTTATTTATTTTTATAGTCTGTTTAAGTTCGTTTTTCTGTGATGCTTGTTTTCAGGAAGTAGGCTGAGCCCATGATTTTCGCTAGCTGGTCGCGGCGCATTAGCATAAAAATGAACGTGTTAAAGACCGAATTAGCATATGAATGTATCGTTTTCAACATTCTGCAACTCGGAGATATTTTTAGTTACATTTAAAAGGATTGTTTTGACTCTTTCTGATTTATTTATATTTTTTCAGTGCTTAACTGCTGTGGTTTTTCTCTGTTTATGTTTCATGTATTTCAGTTTCACTCGTCTTTTGCAAGTCACAATGACCTTTGTAAAATGGATCAAGGAGACCTGAATTAAAGGAGCTTGTATCCTGGCTTGTGAAACGAGTTTGGCTTGCTGTTCATCTGCGTTAACATACAAAGAGTATCCAACACGTAGTAGTAACAGTACAGTGAAAAGCTTTTGCAACAGTTGGTTAAGGTTGAAACTCAAGACTCAGCAATGGATGATGATCAGCAAGCAGTAAAAAAGACAAGAAGGATTATATTGAAGCTGCCAGTGGCGTTCAAATTCATCCAAGGCGTCTTCCAAGGCTTTCTCCAGACGTTCATCTTCGACAAAAAGCAACATGGTTGAAGCGGCTGTAATGGCACGGGCCTCAGCAAAAGCTGCATTGGCCAAGACGTCGTACATCAAAAAACAACTGGAGATCAAACAGCAAAAAGCAGCACTTGAAGCAGATTTGGAGATACGAGAAGTGGAAAAGGAAGCAGCAGCAGCTACCGCTAGGGGTGTAACGGATCACAGAAGATCCGTGATCCGTACGGATCAGACGCCACGGTTCGGGCCAGGTCTGACCCGCGGATCGCGGCCCCCCCTAAAAGAAAAAAAATAAAAATACGCACACACACGTGCGCACCTCGCGCTATCATAATTTATACCAATTGTCCGTTTCACATGGAATTAAATTGTCGTCATTATTCCTGAAAATCTCTTTGTTTGACGAGCCCTGAAGCAGCTGCTTCCCGTTTTCCTAAAGTCTGTTTACCTGAAGCTCCCGCTGCGTGTGGGAGGAGCTTCTGTCAAAAACTTTCGATTCATAATGAAGGACGAGATCGATAGTATCAGGTTTATTTAATCTTAGGAGCTGATAAAGCATCGGTACACATTTCATTACTGGTTTCAAAGATCTTCCATTTTTAAGCAGCAACTGTCCCGCACAGGAGAAAGCTGCACTCCTAACGGACTCAGCGGTACCGTCACCGAACCATGTATGGAAGGCGAAATGTGTCAAAATTCATCAGGAAAAGCGGAGCGCGGAAGTGCCACGTTTTACAGAAATATTATTTTAAACATTTAAATGTTCCACAGGTAGTTTTATAAAGCAGTTAATACCAAAATTTAATTTTAACCGTTTTATTTATAATTTAAACTTTTAAGGATTATTAGATTGATTTGTATTTTCAAACTATTTTAACCTTCTTTTATCTCAGTTTTTGTAGATTTGGTCAAAGACATGAAAATGTCATCAGAAACTCTTGTTTTAGCATTTTGTCTGTGTTCAAAGTTTAAAAATGTTTTTGTTTTTAATACATAGGCTCAATGACCAAATGTTTTGATGTTAAATATGTAATTTTGTGGTCTGAAGTACTTAAATGCTTATTGAATTTATGATTTGAAGCATTTCCAAAAATGGATTTAGCTTTTATATTGTTTTTTTTTTGTTTGTTTTTTTTTTACTTTTCACTGATCCGAAAAACGATCCGAACCGTGACCCTAACCGTGAACACGATCCGAACCGTGAGTTTTGTGATCCGTAACACCCCTAGCTACCGCCAGAGCTTCAATCCTGGAAGTGGCTGCAGAACAGGATGACGCACTCAGCGAAGGAAACCCAGTTCCACCTCATCTTGTTCAACAGCGAACTTCAGAGTATGTGTACCATCAAGATCAGCTAAGTACTCAGTCACAGACACCTCAATACAAACAACCCCCCCAATTAAAGACTCTGCCAACATTTACATCTGAAAGACCTACACTAAGCTTCTCTCCTCCATTACACAATAGAGCAGACACAATAAATCAGCCTGTAAGCAAAAAAGAAGATGATTTAAGCCCATACAGCCTTAACAATCTTCCCAATGCCCCCAACAACTCCCCAATGATAGATTTTGCTAAATTTCTTGCACGCAGGGAGTTAATCACCACAGGGCTTTTTAAGTTTGATGACACTCCAGAAAATTTTAGAGCATGGCAGTCATCCTTCCTAAATGCAACAGAGGATGTGGGTCTCACATACAGTGAGGAGTTGGACCTCCTTGTCAAGTGGCTCGGTAAAGAGTCGTCCGATCATGTTAAAAGGATCAGAGCTGTCTATACACAGACCCCAAAGCTGCTTTAGAAATGTCGTGGAATAGACTCAGAGAGTGTTATGCTACCCCAGAAATAGTTGAAAATGCTCTCTTCAAAAAGCTGGACGCTTTCCCTCGCCTTTCTAACAGAGACAACGTAAACTTAGGGAGCTTAGTGATACGCTTATGGAGCTGCTAGTTGCTAAAGATGAGGGCTATCTTCCAGGCCTAGCTTACCTCGACACTCCACGCGGCATTAGGCCTATAGTTGAAAAACTACCTCCAAGCTTGCAAGACAAGTGGGTCCAGACAGGTTCAAAATACAAGTATGACTTTGATGTAGCATTCCCACCCTTTTCATTCTTTGTTAAGTTTGTTCGAGAGCAGGCCAAAATTAGAAATGACCCAAGTTTTGCTCTAACATACAGCAGCCAACCCTACACTAAAGGCGAGAAAAGTCCATTCAAACAAAACAGCTACAAACCCCCCATATCTGTTCACAAGACCAATATTACGGCAAACAATGAGACAACTAACAAAGATGAAGATCTGAGACGTTACTGCCCAGTTCACAAAAAACCTCATCCCTTAACTAAATGTAGAGCTTTCCGAATTAAACCACTACAAGAAAGATATAACATACTTAAAGAACACAAACGCTGCTTCAGATGTTGCTCACCCACTCATACAGTCAGAGACTGTCAAACAACACTGAAATGTGACGAGTGTCAAAGTGAAAAACACTGCACTGCAATGCATGCTGATCAAACCCAGCAACCACCTGCACCTGAGCCAAAAGAGGAACCCAAAGACAGCCCTCTTCCTGAAATAACATCACGGTGTACCGAGATCTGTGGTAAAGGCAATTCACTACGTTCTTGCTCTAAAGTATGCCTCGTCAAAATATTCCCCAAAGACAAACCAGAGTGCTCCGTCAAAATGTATGTGGTCCTTGACGATCAGAGCAACTGCTCACTGGCTCGTCCTGAATTCTTTGAACTTTTTGGAGTAAAAGGCAGCTTATTGACATACAACATGAAAACTTGTGCTGGTTCAACTGAAATGATTGGCAGAAAAGCAACGGGATTTCAAATCCAGCCAATAAATGGAGGCTTGTGTCTCGACCTTCCCCCTCTGATTGAATGTAATGAGATCATGTTCAACAGAGATGAAATACCAACCCCTGATGTCGCTCTTGCACACGCCCACTTGAAACATCTTGCCCCTCAGATTCCTGATCTTGACCCTGATGCCCAGATAGCAGTTCTACTAGGTAGAGACATTATACGGGTCCATAAAGTGCGGCAGCAGGTCAACGGCCCCACGATGCCCCTTTGCACAACAGTTAGACTTAGGGTGGGTAATTGTGGGCGAAGTGTGTCTCAATGCGCATACACAAACTGTCAACGTGTACAAAACGCATGTGCTTCCCAGTGGTCGCCCATCTCTATTCTCTCCATGCCATAACAACATTAAAGTCAAAGAGAAACTGTGCTATGGCGGGGAGCACAGGACTGGCCTCTCTAAACACGTCTTAACGCCTGTTGCAGCTGAAGATGAGCTTGGACGCAATGTTTTTGAACGTACAGAGAGCGATAACAAATGTGCCATGTCCTTCGAGGATGAGACTTTTCTCAAAATGATGGAGAAAGAAGTCCAACAGGATGAAAACAATAACTGGGTTGCCCCCTTGCCCTTCAGATCTCCTCGCTTACACTTCCCAAAAATCGGAGCCAAGCAGTGTCCAGACTCAGCTCCCTAAGACGCAACCTGACCAAAAATCCTCAAATGCAGAAACAGTTTTTGGAGTTTATGGAAAAACTTTTTGAGAACAAGCATGCAGAGATTGCACCAACCATCGATGACAAAAATGAATGCTGGTACCTACCTATCTTCGGGGTATATCACCCCCAGAAACCCGAACAGATACGAGTCGTCTTTGATTCAAGTGCTGAACAGTTTGGTGTGTCCCTCAACTCAGTGTTGTTAACAGGTCCAGACCTCAATAACACCTTGCTCGGCGTACTCATCCGGTTTAGGAAGGAACCTATCGCAGTCACAGCCGACATTCAGCAAATGTTCTATGGATTTCTCGTCAGACCTGACCACAGAGACTACCTGAGATTCTTATGGTATAAGGACAACGACATATCAAAGGAGGTGCAAGAGTACCGCATGCGTGTACACGTTTTTGGAAACAGTCCGTCACCAGCAGTAGCTATCTATTGTTTACGGAGAGCTATCCACAAAGGTGAGCCAAAGTATGGTTCTGACACAAAGCACTTTGTCGAGAGACACTTCTATGTGGATGATGGATTGATCTCACTTCCCACGGAATCTGAAGCAACAGACCTGCTCAAACGCACATGCGCATCTCTGGCGGAGTCTAATGTCAAGCTTCACAAAATTGCCTCAAACAGTGTTTCCGTCATGCAAGCCTTTGAACCTGAGGATCTGGCCACAAGTATCAAAGACTTCAGCCTGGATCACGGCACCCTACCAGACCAAAGAAGCTTAGGCCTGTGCTGGGATAAACACTGACTCCCTCACCTTTAAGGTAAATGTCAAAGACAAACCTTACACACGTCGTGGTGTGCTCTCAGTGATCAACAGCATTTTTTGACCCTTTGGGGTTAGCAGCACCAGTGACAATAAAAGGCAGACTGCTGCTACGTGAGCTGGCAAATGGAGTCAAAGATTGGGACACTCCTCTCCCCGAAGACAAGATGAGCATGTGGGAAACATGGAAAATGTCTCTCCAAGACCTAAGCAGTCTCAAAGTCCCACGTTGCTACATACCAGAGTCACTCTCCAAGTCCACCTACAGTGAACTTTGTGTTTTTTCTGATGCATCCAGCTGGGCCATTGCAGCGGTCGCATATCTAAAAGTTGTCACCGAACAAGGAATTTGCAAGGTTGGTTTCGTACTTGCAAAGGCAAAGCTCTCACCTCAGCCTGAACCCACAATTCCTCGTCTTGAACTTTGTGGAGCTGTTCTAGCAGTTGAGATAGCAGAACTCATTCTGGATGAACTGGATTACAAACCAAACGCTGTCAAATTCTATTGCGATAGCAAAGTGGTCCTAGGATATATTTGCAACGACACAAAGCGCTTCTACGTGTACGTCCATAATCGGGTTCATCGAATACGTCAAACCACTACCCCTGAACAGTGGCACTATGTTGTGTCGGAGCAGAACCCTGCTGATCTAGCAACAAGATCTGTCCCCCCATCACAGCTTATGGACACCATGTGGTTCAAAGGGCCTGAGTTCCTCCAAAAACCCCTTCAAGCAGACTCATCAGAAACCTTTGATCTGATCCACCCTGAAGTGACATTGAAATCAGAAAAGTCACTACTCTTACCACAAACGTTCAAAAAAGGAGCCTCACCTCAGAACGGTTCCTTCGCTTTTCCACATGGAGCTCATTAGTGCAGGAGTTGCCTTTCTGATCCACCAAGCTCGCTCTCACAAAAATGAGTCGTCTCTTCAATCATGCAAGGCTGGCCACCAGTGTAACAAGCCACGCCACACGTTGAAGAACTAAAAGCAGCCGAAAAGTTCATTCTTCAGTCTGTCCAGAGAAAAGCTTATCCTGGGAGTATGCTGCTCTCCCATTTCAAGCAAGATCTACCAAACTCAAGTACCATCTTACCGCTCGACCCCTACATGAGTGACGACCTTATCAGAGTTGGAGGTCGTCTCAGACACGCTTCGCTGGAGGCAGAAGTAAAAAACCCTGTAATTCTTCCCAATAAGCACCATGTAACTATGCTACTGGTGAAAACTATCACACAAAGGTGATGCACCAGGAAACAGTTTACAGAGTCAACCATCAGACAAGCTGGCTTCTGGGTTGTGGCTGGTAAAAGGTTGGTGTCATCCGTCATCCATCATTGTGTAACATGCCGCAAACTCAGGGGCAAGTTGGAGACTCAGAAAATGGCAGATCTTCCTCCCGAGAGACTTGACACATCACCACCTTTCTCCTATGTCGGGCTGGATGTATTTGGCCCATGGACAGTAGTCACCTGACGTACACGAGGAGGTTCAGCAGAAAGCAAAAGGTGGGCCATACTATTCACGTGCATGACTTACAAGAGGAGTGCACATTGAAATATTCGAGTCCATGGACGCCAGCAGTTGCATAAAATGCATTACGCAGAGTTCTTGCAATTAGAGGGCCAGCAAAGCAACTCCGATCTGACAGAGGCACAAATTTCATTGCAGCCAGTGTGGAACTAAACATGGTGTGCATCAAATGAAAACCAATCAAAAATCCTCAACTACCTCCATAACAACGGCTGTACGTGGGAGTTTAATCCCCCACACGCTTCCCTATGAGAGGCGTCTGGGAAAGGATGATAGGAGTGACACGCAAAATATTAGACTCAATGTTCCTGCAGAACAGACACGGCCGTCTGGACGCATGAAGTACTTTGTACCCTGATGGCAGAGGTGTCGTCTATTATCAATGCGAGACCCTTAGTTCCTATCTCAGCAGATCCATCGTCACCATTCTTGCTTTGCCCTGCTATGCTCTTGACCCAAAAGCATCATGTGCCTGGTCCACCAGGAGATTTCACGGACAAAGATCTATTTAAAAAACCAATGGAAGCAGGTTCAAGCACTTGCAAACAACTTCTGGAGCCGATGGAGAAGTGAATATCTCAACACACTTCAGTCAAGATGCAAGTGGCACAAAGCTCGTCGCAACTCCAACCAGGCGACATTGTGCTACTAAAGCAAAATCAGGCACCCAGAAATGAATGGACAATGGCAGTGATCACATCTACCTTTCCAGGTAGTGATGGAAGAGTCAGGAAGGTTGAAGTGAGAACATCATCTCAAGCATCTCAAAGACTTACCTGCGTCCCATCTCAGACATTATTGTTCTTTTAGAAATGACGATGACGGTTGAAGAAAAGGGTAAACATTGTAGTGGCATTAGTAATGCCAGACGGGGGTGTTCTGCCCCAGTAAAGGATTTAAGTGTAAAAAGAAAAGAGAAGAGAAGAAAAAGGTTCTCATTTATGTTAAGAAATATTTCATGACTTGTTTTTGTTTTTCCATTCAAGTTAAGTTAGAAATGATTCTGTCAACAGCGATTTTTCTGTATTTTATTTTGGTGGGATAGTAGTTGCATTGCATTCTGGGTAGCAGGAAGTCCCTTTCCTTTTAGAAGTGCATATTGTTCAAACTGCCTCTGCTCTGTCTTAAAATCTCTTCAGAAACCTCCGAAACCAAAGCTGTAAGTTTGGAAAAAATGTTAAGTGATAAATCTAAAAAGGGATAAGTTAATTTATTTATTTTTATAGTTGTTTAAGTTCGTTTTTCTGTGATGCTTGTTTTCAGGAAGTAGGCTGAGCCCATGATTTTCGCTAGCTGGTCGCGGCGCATTAGCATAAAAATGAACGTGTTAAAGACCGAATTAGCATATGAATGTATCGTTTTCAACATTCTGCAACTCGGAGATATTTTAGTTACATTTAAAAGGATTGTTTTGACTCTTTCTGATTATTTATATTTTTTCAGTGCTTAACTGCTTGGTTTTTTCTCTGTTTATGTTTCATGTATTTCAGTTTCACTCGTCTTTTGCAAGTCACAATGACCTTTGTAAAATGGATCAAGGAGACCTGAATTAAAGGAGCTTGTATCCTGGCTTGTGAAACGAGTTTGGCTTGCTGTTCATCTGCGTTAACATACAAAGAGTATCCAACACGTAGTAGTAACAGTACAATGATAAGTAGTTCCTTGTTTCAAATGCCGACGTCATTAGAGAGATCAGGAATATACTTTCCATTAACCTCATGTTGAAAGGTGACCTTTGACCCTATATACCCGTTATAAATAAAATTGATATTAAATTGTTATGCCAACTTGAGGCGGAGGGCACCTGTCAAAACAAGTTTGATGGATGGTGTAGGGTCAAAGGTCACCTGTCAAAACAAGTTTGATGGATGGTGTAGGGTCAAAGGTCACCTGTCAAAACAAGTTTGATGGATGGTGTAGGGTCAAAGGTCACCTGTCAAAACAAGTTTGATGGATGGTGTAGGGTCAAAGGTCACCTGTCAAAACAAGTTTGATGGATGGTGTAGGGTCAAGGTCACCTGTCAAAACAAGTTTGATGGATGGTGTAGGGTCAAAGGTCACCTGTCAAAACAAGTTTGATGGATGGTGTAGGGTCAAAGGTCACCTGTCAAAACGAGCTTGATGAAAAGTATATTCCTTATCTCTCTTGCTTTAATTGTATTTAATCTTGTTTTGGGCCCATAAACTAATGAAAGACAGTGACTGCATGATTCATTAAAAGTTAAATAAACTATCATTTTAATTCTCTTTATTTGTAGTTTGTTTACAGCTAATGATGGTTAAGATGTGTGCTTTACACCCACTTTGCAGATGATCCGATTAGTCGAGTAATTGGAAAAAATAATCTGTGATTTGTCAACTATTAAAATAATCATATGTGTACATATATTAGGGCATATACACGCACACACACACATATGTATATGCGTGTAGCCCCTAATTTTTATATATATATACATACATACATACACACACACACACACACACACACACATTTTGCAATTTTGTCTAAAGAAATATTCAGCTAGAATACTTCCTACACCACGCGCAGGTGGACTAGACTTGCAATACTTTTACTCAAGTATAAACGTCCTCTTTTTGAGAGGATGTGTAGCTATTAATGTTATCTCAGTCATCTCGTTGTTGAGGCAGAAGATTACCCACAAGCCTCAGCTGGATCGACAGGGTTAATTAACAAGACCACATCCAGGAATGAACCAAATGAAACCCACTTTACCTGCGTTTGTTTCATCCGCCGTCTGTTGCCGTGGCAACAGCACCCGGAAAGCCTCCGGCGCTGATCGGAAGCACGTGACACCGTCAACAGAGGGCTCCAAATTTAAACGAGCTGCGCCCGCGTGCGCATTTAGCTGAAAGAAACAGAATGTAACCGGAGAGTAACGACACTGCGGACAGACTTGAGGCGGTAAGGTTTCTTCTCAGCGCGGGTTCTGCGGGTCATTCTGCGGGTCCTGCTCTGCGGTTTTTGCTGTGCGTTTTTCAGAGTTTGACCTCCTATTTCGTTAAACTTTGTGTCCCCCAAAAATCGTCCATTTGCACCTTTTCGTTGGTGAAGTGAACGTTGGAGGTGTGCGGGGTTCAGGTGTCGTCCTTTAATGACGCTCAGGTGTTTGCAGCTGATGAGGAGCTGCGTCACAGCTGGGGAGGTGTCACGGCGGGACGCGGGGCTGCTGCTCATGAACACGGCGGGGCTCGGCTGGGGGTTTGGCGGGTGTTTGTGGCGGGGGCGAGCAGCTGCTTCAGTCCTTAGCAACGGAGGTGTTGGAACCTGAGTGACAGGTGGTTTAGTCCTCTTCATGACAGGTTTAGAGCTTCACTCTTTTGAAATGAGGCCCGTCACACTCTAAAATGTCACCAGTTTGTCTTATAATGGAGGTCAAATCATGGCAGACCAATAAACACTGTTAAAGTTGATTTGTTTACTATTTGTAGTCATCTTCAGGCCATTTGACAGCTGCTCCCCCTCCTCCTGAAACAACAATGACCTGCACTCCTGAGTCCAACGTTTACCCGGAGAGCTACAAACACCAGGACTCCCATGACTGCTCCGACAGCGGCTACTCTGGGTTTTTCCAGAGCCCCCGGAGCGTCAGCGGACTCCACTGCGGTCCGTCGTCTCCAGCAGAGTTCAGCGAAACTCCCAAAGAGAACCTGAAGCTCCCCGACACTCCTAAAGAGAGGGCCGGAAAACCGGAGGAAACCCTGCGGCCCTCTGCTGTGAGCTGGTGTGAAACCCCCAGATCTTACAAAAGAGACGGCTCTTTGCGACACAGACTGAAAAATGAGAGCGCAAGGTCACCGACCTCCGGCAGGACTGGAGTCGGGCCTGAGCGGTGGCTCAGCTCGGCCTTCGACTCTCTAGAAATTACAAGCGGTGGTTCGTGGAGCACTTCAGCGCTGGAGCAGGATCTCCCTCTGTCGGGCCGAAAGCGCCGCCTGCTCTTCACGCAGGCGAGGACCTCCACTCTCAAAGATGGTAAACTCGTCGCAGGTCAACTCCCCACGTTTAACAGAAGCTCGTCCTTGATAGAAGAAGATTTAAGTGGGAGCCCGTCTGCTGAGACTCCGAGCTTTTGCAAAGCCCAGTCTGCTTCACGTAAGGAACATTTCCAGTCTCCAGCAAACAGAGAGCCGAACGTTCTGACTACGCCGTCATTTTCACAAACGCCCAAATACTCCAGGTATGTTCTGTTTTCTGTTGGTGTTTACGTTAGGGCTGCCACAAACCATTATTTCTATACTCGACTAATCACCAATTATTTTTTTCCAATTAGTCAACCAAGTCATGCACAAAGTGGATGTAAAGCACACACCTTAACCAGTATTGGCTTTAAAGTAACTAAAAATAAAGACAATTAAGATGATAGTGTTTGCGCAGCCTCTGGCCTTCATTGAGGTCTGCATCTGAAACAAGGAACTATTTTTCACAAAAGATAAAGTTTTGGTCTCATTGCCTCTAATATAACTAGAAAATTTGCATCATCAAAAGCTATTTGCAAAAGACTGGAAATTTTGCAAAAGAACTATGAAAGAGTGCCGAAGTTTATAATTGCTTAATTGCTTAGAATTAGCCTATTATTTTGGAGTTAAGCTCCAAATTAGCTCAAAAATCTTAGTTGATGCCAAATTAGCCCAAAAAAAAGCTAGCTTGGATTTTGATACTAGCTAAAGTCCAAAATTCTTCTGAAACTAAATTAGTCAGAAGCGTTAGCCTATTGCCAAAATAGAAGCTAAGCTCTAAATTAGCCTAAAAAACTCCAAATCAGCCAAAAAGCTAGCACATTGCTTAAATACTAGCTAAACTCCAAAGTAGCCATAAACTCTTCAGTAAAATACATTAGTCAAAAACTTTAGCCTGTTGGCTAAGATGGAAGCTAAACTCCAAATTAGCCTATAAAACCTCAGTAGATGACAAATTAGCCAAAAACGTTAGCATGTTGCTAAGACGTAAGGTAAATTCTAAATTAGCACAAAATAACCCCAGTAGTTAAAAAAATCATCCAAAAACATTAGCATGTTGCTAAAATATCAGCTAAACACTAAATTAGCCTAAAAAAAAAAACTTGGATTACAAATTAGCCAAAAATATTAGCATGTTGCTAAAACTGAAGCTAAACTCTAAATTAGCTTAAAAACCCCAGTAGTTCACAAATTAACCAAAAAAGTTAGCCTGTTGCCAAAATATTAGCTAAAAGTTAAATTATCCTAAAAAAAACCTCAGATTACAAATTAGCCAAAAATGTTAGCATGTTGCTAAAACTGAAGCTAAACTCTAAATTAGCTTAAAAACCCCAGTAGTTCACAAATTAACCAAAAAAGTTAGCCTGTTGCCGAAATATTAGCTAAAAGTTAAATTATCCTAAAAAAAACCCTCAGATTACAAATTAGCCAAAAATGTTAGCATGTTGCTAAAACTGAAGCTAAACTCTAAATTAACCTAAAAACCCCAGTAGTCCACAAATTAGCGAAAAAAGTTAGCATGTTGCTAAAATATTTGGTAAACTCCAAATTTGTTTTAAATGACTCTAAAAGATGAAACTATAGCTCATGAATATAGTTAAAGGGTTGTTGCTAATCTACTTTAACATTATTGACATTTGAAGACTTTTTCATTAGTTTCCTATTGGGCATATTTTAATCAATATTTCAGAAACTGTAAAGTTTATAAATGACAAAAATACAAGCGGTAATCTCCTGAATGAGCTGACTGTTTCTATGCCAAGATTGTTGAAATCACTGAAAGTGTGATTGAGTTTTACGTGCAGAAAACTTACGGAAAAAAGCGGGAGAATCACTAGAATGTGAATGATTACTAAACATTCACACAAAAAAGTGCATATTTTGGTGCTGAAAGCTCATAACTTTGTTCTACTTTACTACACTCTGACTCCATGTAATATAAAGTAACAACTAATCAACTATTGAATTATTCGTCAACTATTTTAAGTCGTAAATTAGTTGACTAATTGTGGCAGCCCTAGTTTACATTTTCGCGTTTAACTTTCAGACATCAGTCAGGAAACGTCTCTCTCTTTGGAACAGGTCTGCGTGTGAAGACAGTGGTTTCGGATCGCTAACACTTGATAAATCCCAGGACTCCTTGGTTGACCACGATGGCTCCTTCCAGGAGGTGCTCCTCTCTGCTTCTAGAAGAAACCGGGAGACCCCAAACCTTGCAGATGCACGTCAGCGCTCCCGTCTTCCCCGTCAGCACAGACTGTCTACCCTGAAAGAGGGCGGCTCTCAGTCTGAAGAAGAACTGCTGGATAGAAAGCACCAGCCTTGCTTTAGGTGCCTCAGAAATTGTCATGAGGATGAGGTTTTTGCTGAAGATGTCACCCCCTCTACGTCATGTAAATGTTTTCATACTCGAAGCTCTTCTCAACATGACCGTGTCCTGAAAGCCAACGCCGCCAGGTCAGAAAGTACGACCCCCTCCAATTCCTCCACGACCTCTCTCGGCGCCACCCCGCAGAACCTGTCTTTGACTCCGGCCCTGCAGCTCGTTCACAGCATGTGCCAGCAGAAGCTGCAGATGTCTGCAGGTCAGAGCCCGAGCCTGAAGGAGGAGCTGAAGTTCACCGCAGCACTGGTCCGAACGCCGCTGACGTTCAGGACCACCATGCCTCTGGCGGGGCTGATAGGCAGGAAGATGGGCCTGCTGAAGGTGGACATCATCACAGAGCTGAAGAGGAGGAACCTGGGCCATGTTCTAACTCTGATATTTGCCAACCTGGACTCTGAAAGTGTTTACAGGTGATCATTTAATGCAGGAGTGTCAAACTCAATCGCACAGGGGGCTAAAATCCTAAACACATGGTCACGGTCACGGGCCGAACAGGATAAACCTTTATTGACAATTATAAACTGGATGAATAGCATTACCTGCGATCATGCTAGTGTGAATGCTGGAAGCTGAATTTAACTGCTGAAGGTGTTGGTGCTGATAGCTGAAGATGCTGAAATTGATGGCTCAAAATGCTGAAGCTGAAAGCCAGCTAAAATATTTGCTAAATGAAAAGTTAGCCTAAAAAACTTTGGTTTTCCAAAACAGCTAGCATGCAGCTGAATAAAACAGCTAAACTTCAAGATAACCTGAAAAATTTAAACAGTTAGCATGTAGCTGGAATCTTAGCTAAACATATCCAAAAAACTGAACCCCCCCCCCCCCCCCCCCCCCCCCCCCCCCCCCCGCTAAATTAGCCAAACAGGCTATTGGCCCAACTCCAAACCCCCCCCCACACACACACACAAAAACAAAAAGCCTAATTAGCCAAAATAGCTAGCGTGTAGCTGAAATATTAGATAAAATCCAAAACGGCAAAAAAAAAAAAAAAAAATCTGTCAATGCCAAAATAGTCCATAAATCTAGCAGAATGCCAGTTTTTCAAACTTTGAAACTGTAACTTTTTAACATAATTATGAATAAAAAGGCAGGAACATTATTCCAGAATAAATAAACTTAAACCTTAAATAGCTTTCAATATTTTACTCTCCATAAAAATATATTTTGTCAAAATTATACAAGTTATAAATAATCGTAAGTATGGAGCTAATTTGGATATTATTTGAAACGCAAATTAAACAACTTGAAAAAAAATGTTTATTTGGCCAAAAAAATGTTTTTAAAATGTCAGAAACCTTTTGCTTTTCTAAAATAAACTTGACTACTTTCTGATTCAAATGTTCTGTTTTTTAGGTTTCTAAATCACAATTTCAATTTCAAAAGTTTTTTTTACTTTCAACTTTTTTTTTTCTTCTTCATTTTTACAAATCTCAAAACTTTAGTTTCAAAACCTTTGGCCCTGTTGGGGCGGGGCTAACACGGACCAATCAAAATCGATATGGGTGGTAACTTCAGTCCCAGTGCATTCTCAGACTCTGAGAACTGTTATAATCATGGTTGATTTATCTGTAGTTTAGTCATTTCAAAGCTGCTTAGTCTTCAGAGCCCCATCATTTGAAGTTTCCACAAAACAGACCTCAAATGATTGAAGACCACGGTTTGATTTTGATCACTGCGTTGACAGGCTGGGTCAGGTGTGCAAGAGCTGGAACCAGATCATCCAGCAGGACAAACCAGTGAGCCTCAAGAGACGAAGCTACAGGAGCGACCTGGAGGCTTCTTTGGAGGTAACCCCCAACAACACTAGACGGACTTTAGTTGAAATACATTTATGTACATGAAACATACACACACTTTCACAGAGGTGAAATGGTTCAGATCACAGAAATGGTGGTAGTGAAAACTAAAATAGATTTAGAACTGAGGGTAACAAAATAGAAGTCCCTGATGAACTAATGTATTTGTGAGCTGAAGGGTTTGCTTTTTACATTCTGAAGTGATGTAATGACAAAAAAAACAAAACAAATGTGAGACAATATCTTGGAGGAATAAATGTCTTCCATCAATTTGAAAAATGTTAATGGGTTTTTTAATTTTGGAAGCATCATTTGGGTTTATGAGATGAGACCAGCAGTCTGGAGGCTGAGATGAAGATGATGAAGATGATGGTTACATTAGCTGTTTTAGAGGAAAGTTGAAGATGGTTTACATCAGCTTATGGAGCTGTTAGGTTTTTCATATTTTTGCTTATGTGCTTGCCAAAAAAAGACATCATTCATATTTATTATTTAAAAAAAAAAAAAGTAATGAATGCAAATCCAAAGTAAGACCAGCGGCTCCTTCTTTATGATCAGTGGAAAATGAGCCCAAATGGATCTTTTACTGACCCCTGGTCTAGAAACATTCAGACGGTTGATTTGGTGAACCTTCAGGTGAGAGATGTTCAGAAGGCAAAGCTACCAGCAGGAAGATTCAAGAACATTTCTGGGTCTGGAGCTAGATGGAGATGAATCAGAGAAGAACTAAGCCCTTTACAATGAGAGCATCCGTATTCCAGCTGCTTGCTCTGGTTCTCAGGAGTGGAAGTGACAACCATCATCTCTAGATCGGTTTAACGCTTGTGAAGAATGCAAAAGAAAATGAAGTACCTCCATTGTTAGAGAACAAGATAACTTCATGAACAATCAGCAGGAGAGCTCATCTGAAGAGAAAATGCTATGAAACTGGAACGCCACAGATGTATCATGTAGGTTTGCTGGTTCTGGAGATGCTGATGATCCATGTCTACGTTCAGCCACAGGACTGGAATATTCCGGATCACAGAGCCGTCTGTAGTCCAGTACGGAAAATCTCTTTGACCGACCACTGTTGGAGTATCGAGCACCTGCCCGGCATCGGTCCAGACACTGTTGGAACATGAAGGGTTTAGAAGTAACTCTAGATCCCAGGTCCTCCAGTCAGATGAAAGAGCTGAAGCTTCAACATGTCCTGATGAACGCGTCCCCCTCCTGCTGTCTGGTTTAGTGCTTTCCTCATAAAGACATTCTTCTGATCAAGAATCTGTGTTTGTCTTAACGTTGTAAATGTTCGATCCAGTCGTGTCCGGTCCTGGTTCGGCTTGCATGACGTGCTGCTTTCTTGCAGCTCGGTGCTGTCCATATCTCTGACGCTGAGACCAGAACCGCCCTGCTGAAGAGGTCCGCCTTAAAGACCCTCCAGGCCCAGTCCAGGACTCCCAGTTTCTGCACCCCACAGTTGGCCAGCACCACTTTAACCCCACTGGAGCACAGCGGGCCCCGATCAGGCAGCAGCAGCAAACAAGACAAGTACATGGAGGTGAGCTGTGATGGTGTAGATCGGGACTCTTTGACCCCTCCATGTTGGCTCTCTGGAGAAGAAAAATTAAATATTTTAATTTCAAACAGGAAGTGGTGAAATAAAACTTAATTCAACTCAGTTAAAGGAGATTATGCATCACTCTTCTATATGATTCTCCATCCATCAATCCTTTGTAGTTTGCCAAAAACACTCAGAATTTTGAGCTCTGTGTTCCACAGAAAATTAATTTGTCATCAATAAGCAAAATCCGAGTTTAAAACCTATGGAACTCTGGATTATTAGAGGGATTTTCTATGTTTGAACAAATTCAAGGACTTTAAGTGTGCCTTTATATTTAGAAAAATAAGATGATGAGCTCTTTATTTTTAGTTCATTAGATTTATAAATGTAAAGTTGTGTTATTTTTATTATTATTGCTGACATTACACTATGCTACTACATTAGCTCACATACAACCTAGACGTCCAAAAGTCTGTTCTAGGCCGTTCAAAGTGCCATACAACTCTGCTTTTTACACTCGTCTCGGGACAATGATGGTACAGACTAAACAACCATTTTCTGAGTGTAATTATCACAGTTCTCAGAGTCAGTGAATGCACCCGGACTGAAGTTATAACCCCCATTGATTTGATTGGACATTCGTGTTGGCCCTGAAATTGAAATTGAAATTTTGAAACCTAAAAAAACAGAACGTTGAAGCTGAAAATAATTGAGTTTATTTTAAAATAGCAACGTTTTTGAAATTGTACTTTTTTTTTTGGCGAAATACCAATATGTTTTTCAAAATGTTTTATTTGGATTTCAAATATTTATGGCCCTGATTTGGCTCCATACAAGGTGTATTTTATTTTGAAAGGAAGTCATGTTAACCTGTCGAAAATGTATTTTGTATTTTGAAAGAGGCAGTTTTTTCACGTTATATTGATGCCAAAAACAGAAGTTAGTTTTATTTATCATAATAACATCGATACAAAGTAGTGTCTTATGTTTCTAATGGGTGAAATAAGACTTTGTTTGGTCCTGCTGGGTCGTCTAGCTGTATACACCTGATCCATGACAAAAGTCTTGTGTTCCTTCAGATCGCCAAGACCTTGTTTCATGACGAGAGCCTGCGGCCTTGCCCCCGATGCCAGCACCCCGCTCGCTGTCACGCTGTGAAAAGAGAAGGCCTGTGCAGCAGAGCCGACTGCTCCTTCCAGTTCTGCACAGCCTGCTTGTGTACATTTCATGGATCCAGAGAATGTGGCAGTCAGAGCGCGGGCCGTCGCAAAAAGGGCGGCATTGTTCCAGGAAGCGCCCAAAGCAAGAGGAACGTTAAAAGACTGTAGGGAAGGGTCCTTTTTTTTTTTTTTTTTTTAAAAACCCTCTCAATGCCAGCCGCGTCTTTGTCTTTTGATGGATGAGTCGTGGGCATTCGAGCTCTGTTTGTACTGTTTAGCATGTGTTTGTGCCTGTATGTGAAGTTTAAATATGTATTTTTTTTCTCTCGGATCCCCGTGTTTTTAACTATTGACATGAATGAGTGTCATCCTTTAAAATGGTTGTTAAATATGCTGTTGATGTTTCAATCCACTCTTACTGTACAAAGTATATTTTTGAAATTCCTTAAGTTTTTGGTTTTTATCATTATGTCTTCAGATAATTCTTTTTTTTTTTTAAATAAATTGACACTTTTTTATACTTCTGTGTCACTTGTGTTATTTATTGTCCTCAAATTTGTCATTGTTTGCTGCCATCTAGTGGTAGAATATATGAACTGCATCTATAAATTCACTTTTTATTTTTTTTGTCTCTATTTTTCATTTGAGTGACTGTAATGTTATATTTGGGAGTCTGCAATAAAGTTCCATTGGTGTTGAAGTGCACTGAAGTGGTTTCTCTTTGATTCTGTTGCCCTCTTTAGTCAAACTTCCACCAAGTGGACCCCCCCCCTCCCACCTCCTGTGTTTTGATAGAGTCCACCTCCATAGCAACCTGGAGTTTGTGTAATCAAACTGTTCAGCTGCTTTGCTTTATCCTTTCCTGAACACGGAATGATGTGTGGAGTCTTTTCCACAGGTGAGCACAATTCTTTATTTATTTCAAATCATGTTTTTATAATAAAAGATTCTTTTTTTTGTCTCAAGACTTCCTTCATCTCACTGCTGAAAACTTAGTGAGTTAACTTTATTCCACGCTGACATTTCATGACCTGACTGATGTGATTCAGCTTCATTCAGCATTTGCATGTTCTCCCCTCAGGAGAGCTGCCTGGCCTCAGACGAGCTGCTGGTTCACTTCTTCAATGATTTCTTAAGTCTCACGGTAATGTCGGCCTAATAGTGAACTCTCACTCCGTCACTCCAAACACTCACACCTCCACGTTCCTCCAGTCTTTTCCAGAGGATGTGCTGTACAACCAGGAGAGCGGACGGTTGGAGGTGGTGGACAGAGCCGCTGAGCGTGTCTCCAGAACCATCAGAACCGCTCTGATACGGACCAAATGCAAACTCCTCTCGGGCGACCCGTCGGTGCTGACTAACACCAGCCCAGTAGAGAACCGTTACACTGTCAGGGTAGGCTGCAGTCTGCTGGAAACAGGTTTGTTTTTGAGGTGCGTTTTACAGATCTGTTGAAATCTTTATGTTCAAGTGCCTGGACAGACAGCAGGGAATGGGATGGATCACGAGAGAGAGGCTGCCCTTCTTCCTTCAGAGCGACTGCTTCTTCGAATACAAGTAAAGCCACGCAGTTCTGTTTACATTTCTGAAACAAATCCCTGATTTACCGTCCTCAACCACAGCTCCACTCACTGAATGCACTCTTTAATCAATGAGGTGGGGGTTTACCTGCATCATGATTTGAATCTGTTCATTTCAAGCTATCAAAACAAAGAAATTAAAGAAAACAGACAAATGTATGAATGGATGGATCAAATCTCATTAGTAGGGGTTTAATGGTTAATCGATGAATCAATTTATATTTCTGTGATGCAACCAGATTGATCTGTTGGAGGTTAATCTAATCATGTCATTATAAAAGTTTAAAAATGGAATAAATCAATTACAATCAGTATTGTAAAATACCATTTGGATTGAGACATTGTTTATTTTAATTTAATGTAAAAATGACCAAGTTCCATCACAGCGGACAACACATGATGCAGCAGAAACTGATCAACCATCATTACAGTCCAATGTGAGGAAGTCATTTGACCTTACAGTGAGCTGGAATGTTCTAATAATGATTATTTGATGTGGAAAAACAAGAGGGGGCTGAACTTGATCAAACTGAAATGCGAATGGATTTGATATTCATACCTGTTTGTTTGTACACATATTTAATTTAATATATTAAAAAAATAAAAGGAATCTGAAAACGTCAGTACCAGGTATTTATTTCTGAATCTGGTGGAAGTTTGGGATAAAGATGTCATGGATCCATTTTAGGTCAGAAAATCTGATCCAATTGGATTGTTCTAAAGCAGGGGTGTCAAACTCAATCACACAGCCAAAATCCAAACGACACCTTAGGTCACGGGCCGAACGGGATAAACATTTAGTGAATGAAACTACATTTTTGAAACTTTAAAACTGTAACTTTTTTAACATAATTATGAACTAGATATAAAGCATTACATACAATAATGCTAGTGTGAATGCTGTGAGTTGAATTTGGCTGCTGAAGATGCTGAAATTGATAGATGAAAACAATGAAGCTGATAGCAGCTAAAATATTGGCTGAATGCCAAATTAGTCTAAAAAACAAAACAAAACAAAAAAACTCAGGTTAGCCTTAACAGCTAACATGTAGCTGAAAATAGCTAAGATTCAAAATAGCCGAAAAAAACTCAAAAAAAGCCTAAATTAACCAAAACCGCTAGCATTTAGCTGAAATATTAGCTGAACTCCAAAATAGCCTAAATAAATCTTAGTAAATACCAAAATAGTCCAAAAAGCTAACAGAATGTCAATTTTTAAAACTTTATAAACATAACTTTTTAACATAATTATGACTAATAAAAACAGGCAACAATATTATTCCAGAATAAATCAATTTAAACCTTAAAAATTAGGACACTAATGATTATTGCTAATGTCTGGTTTCTTTGAGTTTACTCCCAGTTCTTCCTATCATGCAGCTAAACTCTAAGAGAGCTAAAACACACAATTTATTCTTCAACCAAAGAGAAACTTCCTAGATTGAGATGTTCAGCTAATTGAGATGGTCACTAAACCTGTGATTCATCTGCTTCCAGACTGGCTAAGCTTCTGCTTCAGAGTGATCTGAATCTGTGCAGCCGCTTCAGGGACAGAAACGCTCCGGCCCAGACTCCTGCCCCTCACTTCAGTGAAGGAGACATCCGTGACGTGTCACAAAGTCAAGGTACGCAATAACCCAAGTTTATATCAGAATATTCTGCTGATGTGTTGCACTAAAAAGAAAAAGTTTTTCCATGTTTGAAGCTCCCAACGAAACACCAGATCACCTCCTGGATGGAATCTGTTATCAAATGTCCAGCGATGCGCTCAAGGTGATGGATGGTCAGAGCTCAGAGAACAGGGATGAGAAGAACAAGGAGAAGAGAGAAGAGAACGAAGGAAAAGAAGACACGGAACGAGAGGAGAAGAATGAAGAGAGAGTCAAACTGCAGCTAAAAGCCTCGACTGTTTGTTGGGACTGTAGAAGTGACAGCAAGGCAGGCTTGGAGGAGTTTAAAGAGTTTCTCCGAGGAACGCCAGCAGAGAATCTTCTCGAGCTCTGGATGGACATAGAGAGACTAAAAACAACATGCAGCGAACGAAAAAACAGGCAAACACTTCTGTTTTCTGATTTAACACTATATTTAAAAGCCCCTTTTATTTCTGATCAGTTTGTGTTCAAGTGGAAAAACATATTTCTAAAATGAAGGCCCGTTTATCCACTGCTGTGTTCCAGATATATCGTCTTGATGAGAAGCTGGTACCTGCACAGCAGCAGTCCCACCAGCCTGAACCCCGAGCTGCTCTCCAGACTGGGGCTGGCGACCTCCCCCTGCTGGACAGAGGAGAAACTGCACGCTGCTCAGTCCAGCCTGACGGAGTCCCTGTTCAGCTACTGGTACTGGAAGGAGCCTGTCTATGCAAACGCATCTGCACTCACCAGAAATGAATTCATAAATAATTCATTTTGATGTTTTACTTCACAAGCAGTAGATGTATATTTTCTTTAAACCAGGGGAGTCTAAACTTTTTGCACATTTAGTGAGGTGGCCTGCATTCTTTGAACCATTATAATAATAAAAAAATTAAATGCAAATTGACTATTTAATGTACTTTTTTTTAGATTCCTCAGACCAAAATTGCTGTAAATTTCTGACTTAAAGACTAGAAATAAAATAAAGGAAAACAGACTTCCATCAACATTAAACCTGGGTTCACATGAAATGTTAATTATTAAACGCTCAAAGTAAACTTCTAAATGTGAAGAGCAGAACAAACAAATGAGTTGTAGTAAAATCCACATTCTTACCTTAATGTTCATTTCTTTTGATTTCCTCCTGCCAGGGCTCTGCGGTTCTGGACATCCCAGCATGCTCAAGGGGTTTTGGGACTGAAGGTTGCAAACTGCTGTTCCGTCCCTCTGTGGGGGGGCTGTGGTTCAGCGTCTCTGCCTCTCCTCCCCCCTGTCAGCAGCTCGTACTTTTCTCCATCGCCACAGGTGTGCACCTGTACACACGAGGGGATGTTTCGTCTTCAGCTTCACTGTCCAAGCATTCCACCATCATGGCTCCTTCAGTAGAACAGGCTTTAGTGATCATTACACATGTATTAAGCCCTGACTTATGTTCTTCGTCTCCGTGTGGGATTTCCTCCTGTTTTCCTGACTGGAATCTCACATCATTTCAATGTCTTTACCAGTCATCCAGCAGGAATCAGCTGCAGCGCCGCCGTGGACGCTCAGAGATGCTGCAGGCTCTCTGTGTGGAGCTTCACGCCGGCCTCTACTTCACACGTTTCTGTGAGCGGTCTGGAAACCAGGTAGAGTCAGCTGCAGGACACTTTAACACAAACAGCTGCAGAGGACGACGACACCATGGAACAGTGAACTTGTTTTATGAAATACAACCTCCTTCATTTTCCAGAATCTCCTCATGTGATCAGTTTTTGAGTTTTAAAAAATTCTTTATTGTGTGGTGGTCTGTTGAACCTGCTCTTAGTTTGAGGCTCCTTCCTGTTGACATTACTTTTGTTAACACCATAAACCTAAAACACTTTCAGACTCTCTTTGAAGGCCTGCGAGTAGAAGTGCATCATCCCAAAAATGTGGTTCTTGTGTGTTTTTCCTTGAAAACAGAAGCTTTCCTTGTGCATGTCAGCTCTGTCCAAGTTTTCCATCAGATCTGTTTTACAGCAGTGTTGAGCCTGTTTACATTTGATTCCTTGGATCCAGTTTGGCTCATCCTGAAGGTCTTCTGAGATTATTTTGTTTACAATGATGTGACTCCTGACAGAGCTCAATAGAACAGAGCCCCGCAGTGTTCACTACAGAAAACTGACTCAAGCAGAAAGATTTAAAAGATTTGAAAATTTTTATTTATTTATAAAAAAAAGCTTCAAGTATTTTAACGTTCAAATTAATTTGCACAGTGGTTAGCGCTCTTGCCTCACAACAAGAAAGCTCTGGTTTAAATCCCAGCTGGGGGATTGGGACCTTTCTGTATGGAGTTTGTATGTTCTCCCCGTGAATTTGAGGGTTTTCATCGGGACACTGGCTTCTTCCCACCATCCTAAAACATGCTTCATAGGTTAATTGGTGACTCTAAGTTGCCCCTAGGAGTAAGACTGAATGGGTGTGTGATTCAGGGCCTGTGACAGGCTGGCGACCTGTCCAGGGTGTTCCCTCCCTTCATCCATCAGTAGCAGCGTTAGGACAAAGCGGCCAAGAAGATGAACGAATGAATATCATATAATAAATGTCCATGCAGAATCATTCAGTTCTGCTGCTGTCAGATTATATCTTTGTGTTTGTGATGTCACAGCGCTGGTTGAACGCCATTTACTTCTGGACTGACCTGCAGCACTTCCACCAGCTGTTCTACCAGGAAGGACTGGACCCTTTTACTGTACAAAGAGATGCCCAGGTGTGACCTGACATCAACACACAAACACACATGTCCTCACACCAACATACAAACCCATACACTCACACACACGTCCTCACACCTACACACAAACCAATACACTCACACACACGTCCTCACACCTACACACAAACCCATACACTCACACACACGTCCTCACACCTACACACAAACCAGTACACTCACACACACGTCCTCACACCAACATACAAACCTACACACTCACACACACGTCCTCACACCAACACACAAACCAATACACTCACACACACGTCCTCACACCAACACACAAACCAATACACTCACACACACGTCCTCACACCAAACAAACCCACACACTCACACACACGTCCTCACACCAACACACAAACCCACACACTCACACACACGTCGTCACACCAACACACACTACTACATCACTGTGAACTTAAACTTTTCAGAGGTTTGACGTTGTCCTGCATCAGATCAGCATCTTTATGAAGGTGAATTATTTCACTTTATGGTTTTCTCCTCACGTGTTCAGTCGATTAAAAGTTGGTTTCAGAGTGTTCTCTCAGCCTCATGGGGTTTGTGTGTCTGTTGGTGATGGTTTCCTGCAGAAAGGTTTTGGTGCGCCTCCTCCTCCTCCTCTGACGTGGGCTCCTCTCCTCTGCAGCTTCTTTACTTCACTTACATCTTCAGCTTGGCCAGGAGGAGCCTTGACGTGGAGGAGGAGATGAGGAGGGAGGTGCATCACAGGCTGCGGCCCGCCTTCGAGGAGCTGTTTGACAGGATTGAGGAGCATGTGCTGAACACCCTGCTGGAGGCATGGACACAGCTGCTCCGCAGAGACCAGGAGTCCTTCCAGCAGGTCACTGACACACAGCAGACACCTCCTTCCTCCTTCTGTGTGGAGGAAATAACTTCCTTTTGAAGACGTCTCGGAAATTTATACCGAACGTCCTCGACGTGCGAGCTTGAATGTTTATCTTCTTTGACTTACCGTTAACACGATAGTTCCAGTAGATTGTGAAATAGAGAAATGGCAGCCGCGTTTCTACAACACAATCTACTGGAACTATCGTGTTAACGGTTGAAAAGTTAGAGTCTGTTCAAGATTGTGTTCAAGTGTCACCGACGACACCTCAGATGTTAAAAAGGGTTAAACAACTATTAATGTTTTACTTTAAATAATACTATTTTTTGTCAGAATTGATGACAAAGAATCATCAATGACAATGAAATGAAATGACCTGAGCCTTTGTGGAGTAGATGAATGATCTGTTTGGAACACGTGTGTTTAGGTGTGTGTGCAGGAGGAGGTGCGCTGCATCAACAATGAGGAGTACCAGGAGCTGCAGAGGCTAAACGAGGAGTCACAGCGGCGGATGAAGGAGGTCCGCTGTTGGAGCAGAGTTTACTTTTTCCGTCAGTCATGAGGCGTGATGGTGTGACCTTCCTTCTTCAGGTTGAGCGTCGGAGCTCCAACCTTTTCCCTTCGTCTGACTCTTTTTCTGGAGACCCATCAAACCCGTCTGATGCTCTTGGCTCGTGGGCCTGTGTGCCTCCAAGTTACCGTGGTTACCGTTTGCGCTTCCTGATTGATGAGCGTCAGGAGCTGCTCCACTTCATGTCTTTCCTACGAGACCACAGGGCCAGGTAACCTTCTCCTGGACCTCTCATCGAGCTGAAGTCCTCGCTGTTGGATGATCTGGATTGTTCTTGGCTGTGTTTTGGTAAAGTGTTCACTTGATGTTCTGGCTGGATGCGGAGCAGTACCAGAGGAGTCCTCAGAACCGACAGGAGAGGTGGCAACGTCTCGCTTCCAAATATCTCAATGAGGAGTACTTCTTTGGAGCTGGCAGCCCTGCTACAGCGGAGCAGCAGACGCAGGTCGTTTCACCTCGAACCTTTAAACCAGGAGTGTAAAACTCAATCCAACAGGATAAACATTAATCTAACAAAATGTAACAATTTAAAACCATAACTTTTGAACAAAATTAGGAACTAGATATATAGCATTGCAAGTGATAATACTAGTGGGAATGCTGTAAGCTGAATTTAGCTGGAGATGCTGAAATTGATAGATAAAAATACTAAAGCTATCTGCCAGCAAAAATATTGGCTAAATGCTGAATTAGCCTTAAAAATAGAAACCAAGGTGAAGGAAAACGCTAACATGTAGCTGAAAAAAATAGCTACATTTCAAAATAGCTTAAAAAACAAAAAAAAAAAAAAGCCTCAATTAGCCAAAACAGCTAGCATGTAGCTGAAATATTAGCTAAACTCCAAAACGGCTTAAAAAACAAAAAAAAAAGGCAACATTAGACAAAACAGCTGGCATGTAGCTAAAATACTGGCTGAACTTCAAAATAGCCAAAAAAAAACTGTACTACATTAGCCAAAACAGCTAACATGTAAATATTAGCCTTGCTCCAAAATAGGCTAAAAACTAGAAAAAAAAGTTTAAATTTTGCTAAAACAGCTAGCATGTAGCTGAAATATAAGCTAAACTCCAAAATAGCCTAAAAAAAATCTTAGCAAATACCAAAATAGTCCAACAAGATAGCGGAATTCTAATTTCAAAAAATTTATGACAGGTAACTTTTGAACATAATTATGAATAATAAAAATGCAGGAATATTATTCCAGAATAAATCAACTTAAACCTTAAATAACTTTACATATTTTACTCTCCGTAAAATTATTTTATTTGTCAAAATTATACAAGTTAGAAATAAGAGCAAGTTAACATCAGACAATTAATAACAATAAAATAAAATGATCTGGAGGGCCAGATCCGGCCCCCGGGCCTTTACTTTGACATGTGCTTTAACCCTTTAAATCCCCGGCTGTACCCGTCTTGGAGTAGTCACGCCACTGATTTGACGAGACGGGACGGGAGTGGAAACAGGCAGCTGGAGATGACGGGATCTGCCCTCCATCAGAGGCGCAGCGTCCAGATTTGATAAACAGCGGCTGCTGCAGCTCCAGAACTCCAGCTTTTGGCATCTGGCAGAGGCGACGCTGACAGCTCTGACAGCAGCATGATGGTGGGGGATCCGGGACGAGTAGAGATGGCTGGAATCAAGTAGTACGGAGAGCAATGTGGTTTGAGTTCAGAGAGACAAAAGACATCAGCTCCAGCAGCAATGACACCAAGATGAAATGTTGTAGAGGATTTTGGATGGAGATGGGGTTCAGGGATGCTCGGGGTGGAGATGGGATGCATAGATGGGACAGGGGTACCAGAGCCGGCTGCTTCCTGCCAAACTCATTCATCACTTCAGCGCTGATTCCAGCAGAATTGATACCATCGTTCATGTTTGACGTTTGTGAAGCTGCTGGAGGATCTGGGTCATCTTCCGCATGTTCTGCCATCAGAATGAAACAGCAGTTTCCCGTCCCGGGAGCTTTGGCTCCGGCAGCAGGGACCGACAGATTTACTGCCCTGGCTCCTCGCTCTCTGTCATCCAGGCGCAGTCCTTTCATCTCCACTGCACTGCCACAACTGTGTCTCATTTCCAGCGTGCACATGTGCGCCGAGAGAGTGAACGTGTCGAGAAGAAAGCAAACGCAGTAATGACACAGAGCAACACAGACACAATCTGTAGGATGGATTTAGAGAGCAGCGGGAGGCCGGACCGCTTTCCCAGACTCTCTGCAGAGTTGTGCACAGGTCACCTCAGCATTCAAGCGTGTGTGTGTGTGTGTGTTTAGGTTGTGAGTTTGGCAGGAGGACTGGAGCGAATTCAGTCCCAGTGTTTGCCAAACGCAGCCGTCCAGGAGATCCAGGACATCGTCAGGAACCACATCGAGGAAACCTGGCTGCCTTTGTTTCTGTCCACGCCGGAGTTCACCAAGCGTCAAAAAGACAAGGCAAAGGTAGAGCAGTTCTGAATCTTTATCCGAGACAACGGAGAGCTTTAACAAGACTAAATATGAGTAAAGGGTGAATCATTTGTCCAAATACGTCTGGGCCTGACTGTATGGGCATTTTCCTAGACCTGACACAGTTCCCTGAGGCCTCCCTCAGGCTCGAGAAGAGCAGACTGAAGACCTGACCAACAAAATCCTGACAAAGAACCTTCTGGAGCAGTCTCCTTCAACACCACGACAGCCAACAGGATCTGAGTTGAACCTGATGAGAGTTTCAGGGTCATTTGACCTTAACAAAGTAACACCTGAGGCTGCGTCTGTGACGCTTGAACACAATCTTAACTTCATCTTAACCATCATTAGCTTTAAACACACTAAAAACTAGATATATAGCATTATGCTAAATGATGTAAGCTGAATTTGGCTGCTGAAGATGCTGAAGTTGATAGTTAAAACGCTGAAGCTGATAACCAACTAAAATATTAGCTAACTGAAAAAAAAGTCTGTTATCCCAAACAGTTAGCATGCCGCTGAAATATTAGCTAAACTTTAAAATAGCATAAAAACAAACAAATAAAAAAAACTGAATTAGCCAAAGCAGCTAACGTGCAGCTAAAATATTAGCTAAACTCCAAATTAGCTTAAAAAACCTTAATAAATGACAAAGTTAGCAGAATGCCATCATAACTTTCAACTTTACTACATTCTGGCTTCATATAACTAATCGACTAAATTAGCTGTCGACTCTTTAATAGTTGATTAGTCGAGTAATCGTGGCAGTCTTACTTCCGAGATTCCTCTTTTGGATGAATGTAACAAAAAATAACTCCAAATGTTTCTAGAAAAATTGGTGCCACGTGTCCGATCTGGTTTTATTCCATTCTGCTTCTCATATATTTTTCCCAGCTTTCATTTTAAATGGATAAATTCCTTTTGATTTCCCATCTTTTCCTAATGTAGTCAGTGTTTTCCTGTTTTCTTTGTTGAATTGATTCATACAGTTTAGAAATAATATTACTTTTTGAGAAAGATGTTTTGTTTTAATGTCTCAAAGGGTAGAAACACACCCATTAATTTATGAACCAATAATTTATTTTTCTGAAATATCAGAACATGTAACAGCTTTGTGAGAAAAAACACATTAAACCTGGAGTATCCATGCGGTCAAATGACCTACTTAGCTAGATAAATTCCATTTTAATTTAAATATTTTAGTTGCTGCTATCCAAAATGAACAAATAAACTTTGTCAAATTAAAAAAAACCCTAAAAAGAGTTTTATCCGGAGACTGGACATGTGACTGCAGACCTGACTCAAACTGCAGACGTGACGGAGAGTTCCTCTGGAAGAGGAGGAGCTTGCTGGTTTAAGCTCCTCCTACTTTACGGTCATGGATCACCTAAATATAAGTTCTCCTCCTCCTCAAGCTAACATTACTAGTCCAACAAAAATGGTGAACAACATCAGAGTTGTTGAGACGTACAGTTCTGATCCAGATTCTAGCTCATTCGAGGAAAACAAAGACGTTCATGGATCTACTGTATTTGTCTGTTAGTGGATGCATCAGAACAGAATGGATCTTTTAGGATTTTTTTACCGTCAGTTTTCATCTGCTCCTGATTCACAACAATTTGAATAAAGAAATTCTCAGGTTGTGTTCAAATTCCCTCCCTGACTACTAAAAAACTAAACAGTGCCCTGGATTTTAAAAGAAATTCGGACATGATGTTCACTGCTTTTCTTTTATTCTTTCTGGATATGACGTTGCCAATTTAATTAAGTCAAAATCGAATCAATACAAACATTTCATGGCGTTTATTCATGACTCCACTGTGTTCTGATGGTGAAAATGTGTATCGTTCATTAAAAAAATACATTTAAACACATTTGACTGCAATGCATTGTGGTCGCTAATCTAGTGAGCATCGGTGCACGCTAGTTTTTTACAAAAACTTCTGGGAAATTTCTGTTGCACGAGAAAATGGCACTAAATAGTGAGTATGGGGGAATTCAGACACAGACTCAGACGTACAATTTTAAGCTCAAATTGCCTCAAACATGTCCTTCATCCTCAGAAAAATGTCACAAAAGCATGTTAAAACACCATTTTCACTGGAGTGGGGCCTTTGACTAACCTAAACCTGCTGCCAGCCTCTGGAGACTTTTACTTTTTGATGCTGTTTTATTCTAGTTATACATGATCTCTTCCCATAGATCGGCGGCCCCCGGCTTTACCTCTGCAGCGAGTGCAGGAAAACCTCAGAAAAGCCCCTGAAGGCTGTCCTGCTGCAGCTTTAGCTGGAACTCAGACGCCGCTGCTTTGGCTCATTAAGTTATCAAGTTTGCCACTTGTGGCGACACGCGTCTCATCAAGTAATGAGAGAGAGACGGCGTGTAGGGTTACTCTCTGGGGGAGGGGGGTGTGAATGCGGGGAGGATGTTTATCAGAGGAGACTGACGGAAGGTGAGGATTAAGATGAGAAGAAGAGCGTGACCTCTGACCTCTGCGTTTGTCAGCTGCAGGCAGCGGACAGGCTCTCGCAGCACGTCCACCGTCGGCGCCAAACCAGGAGGGAAGCCGGTGAGGTAAGGAGCCGTCCTCCGGGGAAGCTGGGTATTTTGAGCGGTGCGTTTCCTGGCCTGACAGCGTGTGTGCTTGTGTTCATGACTTGGCTTCCAGCGCTGGCTTCGTCAAACCCCGGTTACTTATCCCAAATTGGATCCAGGAGAAATGAGATTAGAGCATCAAGTTGACTGAAGTTGGTTTCATAACAGTTTGAGGTGTTTTCCTCCACAGCAGATATAAAACATGAACGCTCCAGGCAGGATGATTACAGGAAGGAGCTCCGCTCAGTCCATGACTCTCGTCTTCAACATCATTATGTTGTCATTGGAAAGTAACACGTTTTCTCCAGAAGTATCTCTGTGACTTCAACCTGCAGCTCGTAGATCACAGTTGACACTAGAGCTGCCACGATTAGTCGATTAATCTACTATTGAAATAGTCGACCACTAATTTAATAGTCGATTAACTTTATATTATATGGAGTCAGAGTGTAGTAAAGTTGAACAAAGCTATGAGCGTTCAGCTCCAAAAAAACATTTTTTTTTTAAATGTTTGACTCAGTGAAACCAAAAGTTTCCTTTTCTTAGATGCTAACTTGATTTAATTGTGTAAATGTTTAATAATTATTCACACTATAATGATTCTTCTGCTACTTTCTGTACATTTTTCAGCACGTAAAACCTCAATCACATTTTCTGTGATTTCATCAATCAAAACGTTCAGCTCGTTCAGAACATTACTGCTTGTATTTTTGTTATTGATAAACTTGATAATTTTTGAAATATTGAGTAAAATATGCCACATAGGAAATGAATGACAAAGTCTTCAAATTTCAAATTTTTAAGTAGATTAGCAACAAGCTTTTAAATATATTCAGACTGTTTTTTTTTCTCTTTTAAAGTAATTTTCCAAAAATTTGAAGTTTAGCAAATATTTTAGCGACATGCTAGTCTTTTCAGCTATTTGTTCTCTAATGGGTTTTTTAGGCTAATTTGAAGATTAGCTCCTATTTTACCAACAAGCTAACATTTCTGAATAATTTAGTTTACTGAGAAATTTAAGGCCATTTTGAATTAGTTAGAATTTAGGCTATGTGTTAGGTTTTTGGCTAATCTGTTATCTACTGTGGTCTTTTATGTAAATTTATAGTTTAGCCTCTATTTTAGCAACATGCTAATATTTTTTGAATGATTTAGTTTACTGAGAAATTTTAGGCTATTTTGGAGTTTAGCTATTTTTAAAGCAACAAGCTAGCTTTTTTGGCTCATTTGAAGCTTAGCTCATATTCAAGCAGCACACTAAAATATTTTTGCACAATTGGCATATTTTATGGTTTTTACTACAAAAATTTAAGAAATTTATCTCAACTTCAACACTCTTTAACAACATTTCCAGTCTTTTAGCAAATGTAACATCTTGAAAATAGTTTTTGCATTATCGGTAAATCCCTTCAGCAATTATAATCAGTCGCGTCACCATTTTCAGAAAAAAGATCCTTCAGGTTAGCATTAAAGTATCTTATGCAACTGTTTTGTTTAATCTTGTTTTAACGGTAGAAACTATTGAAGTCCAGAAGCTGAATGATTCATTAAAAGCTTAATAAACAATCATCTTAATTGTCTTTATTTTTAGTTAGTTTAATGCTAATGATAGTTAAGATGTGTGCTTTACATCCACTTTACAAATGACTCGATTAGTCGACTAATAGAAAACAAATAATTGCTGGTTAGTTGACTATTAAATAAATTGAATGTGTCAGCACTAGATGACACAGTAATCCTTCTCCTCCTGCACTGAACTCCATCCACAGCCGGCTGTCATGCGTCTCTGCAGGCTCAGGGTCTGAGGATGAGCTCCTCCAAAGAGATCCGACGAGTCCTCCTCAATCCCTCCAGCTGTCAGCAGTTCCTCCACTTCGTCTCCCTGAAGGGAGACTTCCTGGAGAATGACGTGCGTTTCTGGCTGGAGGTGCAGCGCTACAAGGTGAGGCGCTGAGTCACACGTCCTCCATCCTCACTGGGGTCCACTTTTCATTCCACTCATCATTCTTCACGTTCGACAGGACCTCTGTCATTCCCACAGCGACGAGGCCACCGTCCAGCAGAAGATCTCCACCATCATCAGCTGCTTCATCAACTCCTCCATGCCGCCCGCGTTGCAGATCGACATTCCTCCGGAGCAGGCCCAGCGCATCCTGGAGAAGCGTCATGAGCTGGGCCCGTACATCTTCAGGGAGGCACAGGTGCTGCCGCAGCGCCGACACAGTCCATGTCTGCGGGCGCGGCCTCTTCATCGCGTCTTCATCCTCACGCAGATGTCGGTCTTCAACGAGCTGATGAACCTGTGGCCCGAGTTTCAGGAGTTCAGCAGCAGCGTCAGACAGGAGCAGCTTCTCTCTGTGCTGGACCAGAAACGAGCCAGTCACAGAGCCAGAGTGAGGAGGCAGAGGAGGAAGGAGGAGGAGGAGGACGAGAGGAGGAGAACACAGGTGAGGAGGAGGAAAAAACCTGACAGAAACACAGGGCACAAACTCTCCCTGTCGTGATGGGGTAAAAGCAAATGTTTGTTTGTGCAGGAGCTGAAGCTTCAGGAGCTGAGTCTTTTAGAGGAGACAGACTGTGAGGAGCAGGAGGAAGGAGGTGGAAAAGAGTCTCTGAGAAGACCCAGCAGAGCAGCGATGACGGAAACACGGCCGGTGAGGAGCATTCTCTTTAAAGTCCTCCTATGACAGTTTTATTTATTTAAAACAAATGTTCCCGGTAGTGTTTTAACTATGATTATGAAGTTTTTACCCACAACCCCTTCAACACTGGAGCTGCAGTGTTTATGTTCTTTTGATTTACTGTAATTTTTTAATTGTTTACACGATAATTCCAGTAGATTATGAAGGAGAAAACTTTATAATCTACTGGAATTATCATGTTAACGGTTGAAAAGCTGCAGTCTGTTAAAGATTTTGTCTGTAAACGTCACCAACAACGTACTGACGGAAAATGTTGACAGGATAAACTACATTTTTAAAACTTTAATGTTTTTAACATAATTATGAACTAGATATATAGCATTACCTGCTGTAAGATGAATTTGGTTGCTGAAGATGCTTGTGGTGATAATTGAAGATGCTGAAATTAATAGCTAAAAACGCTGAAGCTGATAGCTAAAAAAAACGATGAAGGTTCAAAGCCAGCTAATATGTTTGCTAAATGCCAAATTACCCTGAAAAATTAAGAAAAAACAAAAAAAGTGGGTTGGCCAGAATAGATAGCATGTAGCAGAAAAAATGTAAACTACAAATATCTTAAAAAGCTGAAAGAAGCCCAAACTGGTTTAAATATTAGCCTAACTCCCTCAAAAAACATAAAAATAAAAGCTTAAACTAGCCAAACAAGCTAGCATGTAGCTGAAATATTAGCCTAACTCCAAAATAGCCTAAAAAATCTTAGTAAATTTCAAAATAACCCAAAAAGCTAAAAAGAAATTCTAATTTCTTAAACTATAAAACCATAATTTTTAACATAATTATGAATAATAAAAAACGAGGAATATAATTCCAGAGTAAATCAACTTAAACCTTATATAACTTTCAATATTTTACTATCCGTAAAAATATATTTTGTCAAAATTATACGAATTAGAAATAAGTGCAAGATAACATCAAACCATTAATAACAATAAAACAAAATGATCTGGAGGGCCGGATCCGGCCCCCGGGCCTTGACTCTAACAGGTGTTCTAGATAAATGACCTGCAGGTTGCGTGCGAGGGTTCTCTTTCTGCAGAACATCAGGTGGGAGACCATAGATGACGTCTGATCTCATCTATATTTTGTTCTCCTCCAGTTGCTGTGGTCATACTCCAAGTACATGGCAGGTCTGAAGAAGGAGGAGGCGCTGCTGAGGAGACAAAGTCAGCAGGAGTCCGCCTCCTCCTCCACAAGTTCAGGAGCTTCAGACTGATCCTTTCTGACATTAGCAGTAAGTGAAGGACCCTCTGCGGTCTCCTGCGTGTCAGCAGACATCCGCTTGTGCGGGAAACGACTAAAGAAGAGTTGTGTTTGTTCATAAAACAATAATAAACAGAAGCAGATTCATGTTTCCTGCAGCAGCTCCAGACTCACATTCTAAATTCACCTGTCATGTTTCTGAGACGCCGCATGAAGCTGACCTCATCCTCACGACAGACGGCCAGAACTCGAGGAGAGAAAACTGAGCCACGGATACCTGATGAAGAGCTCCGGGGTATCTGTGTTCTCAGACAACAGTTTAGCCTCCAGCCTCATCAGCCAGAACTCTGAGTGACATGATTTACTCATGAAAGATTCATTCAGAAGATCGTTGGAATCAGAGATGAATGACCTCCTGTCCTGAGTGGACCGCCCCTTAATCCCCTCATGAGGAGCAGTTAGATCATGTGTGTCAAAGTCAAGGCCCGGGGGCCGGATCCGGCCCTCCAGATCATTTTATTTTATTGATATTACTGGTCTGATGTTATCTTGAGCTCATTTCTAACTTGTATAATTTTGAGTAAATATATTTTAATGGAGAGTAAAATATTGAAAATTTAAATTGATTTATTATTAGGAATAATATTCCTGTCTTTTTATTATTCATAATTATGTTAAAAAGTTACAGTTTTAAAGTTTCAAAAATGGTCATTCTGCTAACTTTTTGGACTATTTTGGCCGTTACCAAGATTTTATAGGCTATTTTGGAGTTTTGCTAATATTCAGCTACATGCTAGCTGCTATGGCTAACCTAACATGTTACCTGGCTATTACCTTCAGTGTTTTTAGCTATCAATTTTGCCATCTTCAGCTATCAGCACTAGCATCTTCAGAGGCTAAATTCAGCTTCCAGCATTCACACTAGAATTATTGCAGGTAATGTTGTATATCTAGTTCATAATTATGTTAAAAAGTTACGATTTTAAAAGTGAGTTTTGATCTCTGGAACACGTGGTCCTTAAAGACAACAACTTTTTTAAGAGAAGCAATACTTAAGGTGGAATTAGTGCTGAAGACACTCGTGCAACATGATCTTTTTATCAACCCTGCTGTTGGTAGATCCACTCGTTTTACCACTTTACTTACATTTGTTTAATTCTACTGGAGTAAATCACTGCAGATGATCTATGGAGTCAAATCAGGATCTGCTTAAAGGGAAAACCTGAATATACATATTGAAAAATTGAACATTTGAAAATATAATATTGAAAATGTGAAAAAAAAGTCATTTTGAAACTTAAAAATAAACAACTAAAACTATTACCAAAGTTTCATTTCTTCTTTTTTGCTTTCAGTTTTGTCTTAGTTTTTGTGTTTCGCTGAAAAACTGATCCTAATTTGACATGGGGGCGGGGCTTTGAGCTCATTGGCTACTGAAAATGCATCCCATGATTCCCAAAGAGGTAATGGTGATGTGACGTCTTTTCGGCTGCAGAACGTTGCGGTCTCCTCTGTCACACCCATAGACATAATATATAACGGTCACACCGTATGAAACATATCCCGGTAGCCAATGAGCTCAAAGCCCCGCCCCCTTGTAAAATTAGGATCAGCTCAGCAGCGAAAAACTCAAAAATCTGAATTGAGACTGAAAACAGAAAACTGAAAGCAAAGAATGATTAAATTAAATAAACATTTTTAAATTGGTAACATTTTTCGTTTTTTTCCAAGTTTAAAATTTACATTTTTCTTTCAAATTTTCAACATTTTTTTCAAGTTTCAATTTTTTTCCGCACATTCAATTTTTATTTTTTTGAATTTTTTCAAAAAATCCCTCAAGTTTTTAATATGTATTTTTGAGTTTAAAACTGCTTTCAATTTTTCTTTTTTTTTTTTCAAATTTTCAATGTTTTTTCGTTCACTTTAAGCAGATCCTGATTTAACCCCAGAGTGATCATCATCTCAGCGACCCTGTGTTGTTTTCAGATTCAAAACAGGAGCAGTTTGAGGCAAACCAGGAAGATCCTCACACTTTTTTAAACTACACAAACTTGAATCAAATACATGTAAACAGACTCCGCCCCTCATTTCCTGTCACCCATCTGTTTACACACTCCTGCTGACTCAGACGAGGAACGAAGATGTTCATGGATCGAATGGAGCAGAGCAGGAAGCTTGTGGCTCCATATTCTACATCACAAATACAATCTTTTCCAACAGCATTTTTCATCTGCTCACAATTTACAACCAATTGAATAAAGAAACACTCAGAAATTCTGTTTACATCTTCATTTTCTTCATACATGTCCCCCATCATCAGAAAAATGTTACAAGAACATGTTACAAACACAAAAAACATAATTTTTATTGGAGTGGATCTTTAAATGACGATTCGCCGTGTGCTCTGAAAAGTACAAATTGAACCGAGAGGATCCAGATATTCACTAGTTTTGTTCCATTTGCATTTTTTTTAAAGGGTAACCAAACCCTAAATCAACTTTTGTTCTCTGTTGACCTCTATAAATGGGGCTTTAGAAGTGATGTCTTTTGGTCATTGCCAGATTTTTGACAAATTAAAATGAACTTGTTTAATTCTTCAAAATATAGTCAAAAACTGTCTGTGTGCTGCCCCCTACAGGATGAAAAGAGGTGTTACAGTTTGATTTTGTGATTGGTCAAACCAATCAAGTCCCACGTCATTTCAGAAGTCCAACATTGAGATCTGCAACCAGTAACAACAGTCCCGTTCTCAAGCCCCGCCCCCTCCGACTGGATCTTCTTTAGCTAATTTAGGCTTTTGTAGCTCTTTTTAAGTTAATTAGGAGTTTAATATTTTAGTTTTATGCTGGCTGTTTTGGTTATATTAAACATTTTTTAGGCTAATTTAGTATTTCGCTACTATTTTAGTTAGCTATCAGGTTTAGTGTTTTTAGCTATCAATTTCAGCATCTTCAGCTATTAATCCATCGCAGGTAATGCTATACATCTCTTATAACCTTAAATCTTTACGTGACTGACCCCCCACCCCCTATCAGAGAGGAAAAGTTTGGGGACCCCTGGCTGCTTCTGTCTCTTACAGAAGTGAAGAACGAGACTGCTTCCAACTGCAGCTTTTTCTGATATATGGAGTCATGTCTGAATTCCTTCCCTACTCACTTTATTTCCGAATCTATAATTCCAAAATCGAGTGGACTAGAAATTTCCCAGAAGTCTTTGTGGAAAAACTAGCGCGCTTCGATGCTCATTAGATTAGCGTATAGAGGCCACAATGACTTGTGGTCATGGCGTCCGAATTGCTTTAAATCCAGGGCACTGTATAGTTTATTTAGTGGTGGAGGTCTAGAAGGAAGAGACTATTCATTCAAACCAGATACAGTTCACTATAAGAAATGACATCAACACAAGCCAGAGGATTTCTGCATGTTTTTAATAATATTCTCTCTTCATATATTATTTATAAAGGCAGAGACATAGAAAAGGCAACAGGTTTGGCTTCAGTCCATGAATATCTTACAAACTCTAAAAACATTTGGGTCATCAGCTGGCATCTCTAGCGTCCATCAACATGCATCTCGTATTGCACTTTACGTTGGCATGAGACAATGCAGAATGTAAACATGAGTTGGTGCTGCAGACAGAGACGACACAGACACTGAGCTGCAACAAAAGTGAGTAGTGTTGTCTGAACAGGATCACAACGGATTCTGATGAGTTAGTCGTTTCAAAAAACATCTTTCCTATCAATTCTCCACAAGTGGAGAGCATGAGAAAACTCTGAGGACTTAAGGCTTGGTGTTTAAACGTGGTCTTTGAGCGTCACAGCCACAGACGTTTATGGGTGGAATCCGATGCGTAAGGCTTTGTTCTTCACCGCGACGAACCGTCTCACAAACACCTTGGCGAAAGGCGGCTCCACCAGGTAGCGGTAAGACTTTGTGACGGACGGCGGCGTCTCTGCCAGCGTCACCGGGGGCTGCAGCTGCAGGGCGGCGGGCGAGGGCGACAGGAACTGGGAGGCCCTGGTCACGTAATCCAGCAGCCGCTGATACTGCTGCTCTGACAGACGCTCACGGGCGCCGTCCGCCTGACGGGGACAGAGCGGGGTTACAACGATACAGCCTCGATATGAGCAGCACGGTTTGAAAAATAAAATAATCCCACATATTATGATTTATTTTGCAAAGAGAAATAACATGACAAAAATATCATTGCTCTTATTGCAGAATCACATTAGAACTCTTGTAAACATTACAACTTATAATGCATTTTAAAAGTTTTTCATTCCTCAATACTCGTAAACATCAACACAATAAACTGCAACAATGAGTTCTCTTAAGTTTTGACATTTGGATGTCATACACAATATGTTTTAAAATGTTTTTTTTAATATTTAAATAAACAAACAGCAACACAGGTAAAGTGGAGTAAATGATGAGCTTCTTGGTTGTTTTTGGCATTTAGCTAAAACTTTGATTTTTAGGGCTCTGACTCTTGTAGGATGGGTAAGGTCATTTCTGGCAGGGAGGGGGAGAGTACCCAGAAGTCCCTCCCCCTTCCGGAGCCAGACAAAAAAAAAAAAAAGTTTTAAGATTTTGACCACTTTTACCATTTCTTCTCTCTTTTATCGACCAGTTTTTTTTCTCTGTGACAGAGAAAAAAGAAAATACATTTCGCGGCTCCAATCAGCTGATTCACATAGAAAAAAACCAGCATTTTGCCATCTTTTTCTCCAGAGATAAACAGTGTGGTTATAAAACATGAACACTTGAAAGAAATAAAACGATGAACGTTCTCTGTCTCATTTAAAACTCATTTAACACACTGACAGTAGTCGCGTTTCCATTAACTCTGAAATTTCGAAAAACGGAATTTCGATATTAAATTCTCCTAATGGAAACACCACAATTTCGAAAAAACTCGCCTTTTTCGAAATAAAGTTTTTGCGCTTAGAGGAGGTGGTATTTGGGCCGTATCGAAACAGTAGTTTTTCGAAAAACTGTAATGGAAACACTTTTTTAGAAACAAACAAGTCACGTGACCATTAACCGATATGACGATGTAGATGGCGATGGCGATGCGCTTTTTCACAGCAACTGGCTGCCTTGGGCACCGCACAGCGGGCGCCACGAGAGGTCCCACAGCATCGCACAGCTCATCAAAAGTTGAGCGTGTCATGCGAAAATGCTGAATCCACAGCTCTTCGGTGAATTCTTCAACCACGATTTCCCAAAAATGTTTGACTCTACGTCGCTCCCACGTATAAGGAGCCTGCCGCTCCGAGGCTCGGATCAGACGTAGACGTCTTCTCTGAATGGCAAGGATGAGAGCTAGCGCCGTGGCAGAAATGTGAATGAATCTACTGCACATCAAAATAGTGTTTATATCCGTCGCCATGTTTTTTTTTAATGACTTATCGCGGGAATTACTTCGAGTTTTTCGCATAATCATGGTTTAATGGAAACGCTGTTTTTTCGAAACAGTGTTTTATCGAAATTCTAGAAATTTCGATAAAGTTTTGCGCAAAAGTGTAATGGAAACGCAGCTACTTACAGTTTCTTCACATTTAAAAGCTGATAGTTTAAAGAAGTTTTTAAAATAGAATTTTTGAAAGGGTTTTCTAAAGTTTGGGAAATTTCTGCAGCCAGCCACAGTTCCGATTCCCATTTCTGGCAACAGGTTGATTCTGGCGCCATCCTGCGTGTGACCTGAGGCCCCTCTCAAGCACCTCACAGTGGTACTGAATAAATGAAATGCGTATTGAGCTACGGACCCGGTCCAGCCACCATGACAGAGGCTGTTCATGGAGCATGGCTTTGCTATTTTTCACACAAGTATAAGTCTTTCAAAACTGATTTAGACTAAAATGATCCGATGATCTTAAACACTTTAAGCATCTGTCTGCAGCTCAGACAAAAACAGGAACCACTTCCTGCTTTGGTTTAAAGTCTCACCTCGGAGTCGCTGGTTAACGTCTGCTGCTGTAACGTGAGCGTGAGCTGGCCCGGCTCTTCCGGTTCCTGCCGACACTCCACCTGAAGACAACAGACGGACGGACGTCAGCCGGAGCAACCGGAGGACTCTCTGTCCTTCTCGGTGAGGCTAGTCACCTCAGTGATGGGAAAGGCCTGCTGCTGCGTGTCTTCGCTGATGCTCACTACGAACAGCACCTCTGAGGTGAGCAGCAGGCAGCCGGCATGCTCCTGACCCGACCCGCTCACGATGGTCACTTCCAGAGCCATGTGGAGCTCGGTCCGCCCCAGAGACTGCAGCATCTTCCTGCAGGGACCAAGTTTAGAAGAAAAAAACTCTAGCATCTCTCAAAATGTGATTTTTTAAAAAAAATGTTTTAAACTTTAACCTTAATTGATGTCAAATTAGACACAAAGCAAGTTTGTTAATTACTAGCTAAACTCCAAAATAGCCTAAAAATTCTAAGTGAACTAAATTAGTAAAAAACGTGAGCATGTTGCTAAAATTGTTTAATAAATAAAACAATTTAGAGTTTACTATATTAACCTTTAAAGCCCCAGTAGATAATAAATTAGTCAGAAACGTTAGCCTGTTACTAAAATATTAGCTAAACTCCAAATTAGCATAAAAAACCTAAATAGATGTCAAATTATCCAAAAATATTAGCTTGTTGCTAAAAAAAGATGCTAAACTCTAAATTAACCTTTTAAAGCCCCAGTGGATAACAAATTAGTCAAAAACGTTAGCTTGTTGCTAAAATAGAAGCTAACCCACTTTTATGAATACAATTATTATTAATTTATTTTTGAGGTTTTTTTTGCTAATGTACCTAAAATGATTTAGCTCAATATTTCAATAACTATAAAGTTTATAAATACCAAAAACACAAGCAGTAATGTCCTGAACGAGCTGAACGTTTTGATACTAAGATGAATTAAATCAATGAAAGTGTGATTAAGTTTTAACGTGCTGAAAAACGCAGAGAGAGGAGCAGGAGAATCACTATAGTGTGAACGATTACTAAACATTAAATAAAGACTAACAGGATCACAATAGTGTAAACGTTTAAAAGCATTCACACCATAAATGGTAATTAATGAATCCTTACTTTAAAAATGTCTATTATTTTATTTTTCTTCAGCCAGAGAGCCAACATGGAGAGATAAAGAGCCACACGTGGCTCTGGAGCTGCAGGTTGCTCGTGTAAGAACATCGTCAGAAGTCTGAGCTTCAAATAAAGAGGAGAGGTTTTTTAGGTTAGTTTAGAGTTTAGCTTCTATTTTAGCAACAGGCTAATGTTTTTGACAAATTTAGTTCACTGAGGAATTCTTGGTTATTTTGGAGTTGAGCTAGTATTTAAGCAATGTGCCAGTCTTTTGGCTAATTTGGTATTTACTAAGGTTTTTTTAAGCTAATTTGGAGTTTAGCTAATATTTTAGCAACGTTTTTGGCTAATTTGTTATCTACTGAGGTTTTTATAGGCTAATTTAGAGTATAACTTCAATTTCAATTGATTTATTTTACTTTAGTTCTATTTAACGTTTTTCATTAATTTGGTTTACTGAGGAAGTTCAGGCTATTTTGGAGTTTTGCTAGAATTTAAGCAACAAGCTAGCTTTTATTTTGGGCTAATTTGAAGTTTAGCTCATATTTAAGCAACAAACCAAATATTTTTGCAAAACTGGCATGTATTAGGGATTTTTAAGCAATTTTACTACACATTTTTCAGAAACTTAGGTCAACCTCAGCACTCTTTTATAGTTCTTTAACAACATTTTCACTCTTTAAGCAAATTTAACATTTTGCAAATCGCTTTTGCATTTTCAGCAAATCCCTTCAGCATTTAAAATAAATTCCCTCACCATTTTCAGCAAAAAAGTATTTTCATTATAACAGATAATGCAGCTTTTCTAGTTATGGGGATGTATTTTCCCCAAAAATATGTGTTCTTCTATATAATGTGAGTTATTATAGATGGTTTTCACTAATTATTGCAATATCATCGTATCGTGAGGTACCCAGTGATTCCCTTTTCCACTTGTCATCACCTGCTGATTCTAGATTGTTCTTTAATTGTATGAAAATGTTTTAACGTGGTTTGATGAAAACAGGAGAGGCCAGTATGGCTGCCATGTGTGGGATCAAGATGAAACTTTTTTCACAAACTGAACACTGGAAATAGGGAGGGTTACGAGGGAAGAGAACATCACACTCTGGAGGGAAACCAAGGAAAGGACAGGTTCAGGATTACGTGTCACCCAGCTCACAGCAGGAGGGGAGGGGCCGAGTTCCTACCAGACGTATTTCAGGTGACTGTTTGAAGACAGAGCAAACTTCTCTTCTGAGGGCTGGTAGAGCTGCTTAGGAAGCTGCCACAGGCCTGCTCCATGGAGGATCCCTGCAGGAGGAAACCGCATCGTCATCAGCAAACCTCCATCCTCGTGTGCCGCGACAGCATGCACGAGTGGTGGCGCTGCAGCTCCCAGATGGGAGCCAGTGTCTGCTCTAGCATGGAGCGACTCCCCTCATTTGCTGTTACCTCCAACACACACTGACCCTCTCCCCACCGCTGTAATCTACCCCAATAAAAGAGAGTAACTCCAGAAGGGCTGAACCCCCCCCCGTGTGTGTGTTTGGGGGTCCCTCCTGGATCGTAGTTCAATAACCACTTGGCCCCCGCCTGAAGCTGAGAGGAGTGAAGGTGGGGGGGTCCGGTCCACTGATGTGTGTGTGTTGATGGTGGCTTCAGGCTCTGATGATTGAATGTGATGGGAATCGCAGGTGAAGTTTAGCTTTGGAAAAACTCTCTGTGCAGATGTGGTGCAGAGTTCACCGCTGGACATGGGAAAACTGCATCATGACCTGAGGCTGTTGCCATGGAAACACTCAGTGTTCTGCAGCTTCATCCGGGTCTTTCTCTCTGAGATCTGAATATGTGGATGTAGGAACAGGCTTAAACGAAACTCACCATATCCGGTCTGGGACACCAGCTCAGCTGCTCCCCCGATGGGCTTGGTGAAAACTCCCACAATGCCTTTCCCCACTCCAGAGATGACCCCCTTGGCTTTGGTTCCAGCTGAACTCTGGGACTCCCAGTTCCTCTGGAAGTTCTGCATCGGCTGGTCCACGATGCCAGCAATGGCTCCTGAGAGCAGCAGCAAGAAATCATCAACTCAGTGACACCAAACCCACAAAAGGAGCAGCTCAGCCTTTCTTCTACAAGAAAATCTCTCAAAGAGCGAGAAACCATCGTTCCTATTCAATCCAGGGGTGAAACCATTTGAACTGATGTTAAATGAGATTGGGTTTTACTGAGGTGTCTGTTTTAATACAGATGATGACATCATCACCCACCTAACAGGCTGATGCCAAGCCGGGACAATCCCTGTCTGAGCCCGTCACCCAGGCTCTCCGGCAGCTGTCGCCTCCACTCCTCCTGCCGGGTGTAGTGCTCCTCATCCAAAGACAGGCGGTCCATGTTTCTCGCCAGGCTGGTAGCCAAGTTAGTGATGGAGGTCAGAGTGCCTGAAAGGGCAAAGAGTTCAGACGAGGTCACAGCCGGGAGGTGCTCACCAGGAAAATATAGCTTAAAAAAAAGCATAATTTACATAGAAATAAAAATAAAAAGATATATTTTTTTTGCCCTGTATTTTTTCTATGATTACCTTTTCTGTAAGGGTTTTCAACATTTCTTCGATAAAAAAGCAGAAAATTTACGAGTTTCCTGTTCAAATCCCCCAAACAGCGCTGGATGAGGCAGCTGTAGCCCCGCCTCCCCGGCGCCGCATACACTGACTGTAGCTGCAGCTGACGCATGCGCTGTATTGTTTCAGTTGATCCATCATCATGAAAGACACTTTATTTTAAATTTTTTAAATTTATAATGTCTCAAGCATCAATGATAAAAAAGTTTTAATTTACTGTCAGAAATGTTCTTTACATTTTTCATTCATTCATTTCTTGGTCGCTTCATCTCTTTCGGGGTCGCTGGATGCTGGAGCCTAACCCAAGTACTGATGGGCAAAGGCAGGGTTCACCCTGGACAGGTCGCAATTCTGTCGCAGGGCCTCAGTCACACTCACATTCACTTCTAGGGACAATTTAGTCACCAATAACCTATGAAGCGTGTTTTTGGACGGTGGGAGGTGAAAACCCACGCATGCACGGGGAGAACATGCAAACTCTGTTCTTTAAATTTATATTTTAAAATTATAGTTAGTAAAATAAAAGTCTTACATTTGTTTTTTGTAAATTATACAAAAGTGTAAGTTAAGTGATTTTGAAATATTGAAAATGCTCGACTGTCTTACATTTTTCATATAAGAAAAGCTGCTGCAGCAGGACGACCTTTACTGACACAGAGTGGCTTTTATTTTGAAAGGAACTAGTGTGTGCTGCTGTCAAAAGTAAAAGAAGTTACAACTGTTATATATAGAAATATATAGACACTGTTGTAATTCAATTATTGTAATTTCTAAAAACGAAATATAGAAATAAATGCTTAATTGTCAAAAAGTATAAATATTGTGAATTTTTTAACTATAAAATGGGATTTTATGGATCTCGGTGGGTTCAGGTCTGTAAGAAACTAGAGGAAGTGGCTCTTTTAGCGTTAAGACTTACGTCCTAAACCCAATAATTAGTTTAGACACGTCACTGGTAGTGATCTCTACTGCGACAGAGAGACTTTTAACACTGAAGGAAGAAAAGGAAGACTTCTACAAACAGAAGGAGCAGCACACGGAGTTCATTCATATGTAAAATTAAGTCAATAGTAACGACACAGTTTGTAAAGAGAGGAAAAATATGGAGAGATATAACTATCACCCCGATTTATCATGCGTAATTCTTGATTTGTAACTCATATAACACATTTTGTTCAGAAGAATAAACGTTACAAAACTTAAAAAATACAATTTACACATGTTCAAATTAAAATTACAACAGCTTGAAACTAATCTTTAAAAGTTACCCACGAATCATTTGCTACCCACACACAAATCCGTGATGAGAATTATTTCACGTCTCACAAATTCATCCTGAGTGATGCGTTTAAATGCAACTGGAATGCGTGGTCATCAGAGTTTTCTTATCAGCTGTTTTGAACATAGATATAATATAATAATAATAGGTGAATAATATCTGGTAAAACTTTCTTTCTTAAACAGATGTGCCTGATAATGTAAAAAAGTCTAAATACGTGTTTTAAGAACATTTATCCCTTTAAAGATATAAATATTTCTCAGAACTGATTGGCTCCTCCGGATATTATTCACCTATTAAACTATTATTCATATTATATCTAAGTCCAAAACGGCTGATAAGAAAACTAATCCATGTGTGATTTTTAAAGATTGTGTTTGTAATTAGTTTCAAGCTGTTGTAATTTTCATTTGTGCATGTGTAAACTGTATTTTTTTCTAATTTTGTAAATTTTTACTTATGCGCATAATGTATTTTATGGGTTACAAATCCAGATTTACGCGCGCACAAATTGGGGTGATACTTACTTCTGTCTACAGAAAAATATTGAAATAAAATTTTAAACAACACAATTAAACTGTTGTCAATCAAATGGTGGAGAAGCTGCTCTGTAAATCTGTAAATCTGACAGATGAGGTCAGTGCCTCAGCAGCCGTGAACCTCACAGGTTCTGATGTTTACAGAGACATAAAAAACACTCGTGTTACCCTTTGAGATGTGCTTAACAAAAGACGTGGTTCCTCGGGACACCCCACTGACAAACGCTCCGGGACCGCGGGTCAGACCCTCATACGGCAGACGGAAGAAGTCGGACACGCCGTTTCCGATGCTCCGGACCAGACTGGCCGGGCTGCCGAGGATCTCCAGGGATCCCACCACCCATCCTGAGACACAAAGAGAACCTCAGAGCAGACACCTGCAGCTTTGGACCGGCCACAGCCCGGACTCAAAGCAAACATTTCATCAAACTTTAATGGAGGGTTTGAATGACGCAACAACAAAAAAAGATGATGTGCAGAAATATTCCCACAGCAGTGCTTCACAGTCCTGACACACGTTCTGTTCTCAACACATCTGGAAGACTTTCTCTTGCAGGAATATTCCACTTCCATGCCCCTTGGGCAAACTCACTTTCGCCGTCCTCTCCTCGCCAAAAGCAATTTAAATTAATCGATCCAAATTCCTCCCTCTGCAGCACAGCGATCCCAACCCTTCAAACACTGGAAGGCGCTCTCGCAGACTCCTGCGTGCGATCGCACTCCTGCAGTGATTTACAGCCTCCTACTATCTCACCTCTCTCATTCAACCATGCTTCCCCTCAGATGCCACGGCTCATTGATATTTATGCTCTGACAACTGAATCACCAAAATCAAACGGCTCTTCTCCACGCTCAGGCGCTGCTCGCCTCCTATTCTCTGTCAATTTGTGCTTGACTGATGGACTCTAATGGCAGGAAAGTGACTCCAGAGGGGGCGCTGAATGGTTCTGCTGGATGCGATCTCCTAGTTGTGGTTTTGGTGGAGCATAAAGTCCAGTCAGAGGAAGACGTTTAGGGCTGAAGCTCGCCTTCAGACAGTGTTTGAAGGTGGCTGTTGGTCCCCATCTTCCTGCTGACGCGTTGAAATACGAGCAGATCGGAGGGCTCTAACAAGACGGGAGCGTCTGCCCACTGCTGGGGTTCCTGACGTGGAAATGACGGGGTTAAAGCAGACCATGTGTGGCGGGCTCTGACGAGACGGCTCCGAGCTGCTAGAGGTCCTGTCTGCGTGAACGTGACAGCGCGTCATGCTGCCTTCAAACCGTGACTCATCCGTGGAACCTCGAGATGAGGCGGTAAATCACGAGGCCCGGACCATCACTTTTACTGCACCAGAACCCCGGGGTGTGATCATGTGCTGCTCACGGTGAGAACAAATGCTTCAGGAGTGCACATCCTGCTGCTCTCTGCCAGAGTTTGCTTAAGATGAGTTTGCAATCCACAGAGCTGACTGAGTCATTTGGCTGACAAGCCGCCCAACAACAGCGTCTGCACAGAGATTTATAGTGTATACTTCTACACCAGTTGTGAGTGAGACGATGATGATGATGATGAGGCCACATGCAGCTGCACAGCCACATACCAGCTCTGAAGAGAGCTCCAGCAGCGTAGTGCATGGCCAGAGCGTGAACCAGCTGTCTGGCCGTGGTGCAGAGCGGCCCTCTCTCGAACACGGAGAAAGACAGAGGCGTGTGGTCCGAGGCGATGTACAGCTTCAGGGACGCGTGGATGCTGACCAGCAGGTTCACCGGCTGGATGGTGAGCCTCTGCAGCCGCACCGGGTGCACCAGAGCCATCACCGACTGATGCACCTGCAAGAGATCCATCGGAGCCGTCACGACCTGAGGCCGGATGCTGCTCCGATCAGATCAGATCAGATCAGATCAGAGGGAATGGAGCACCTGATCGGGGAGCAGACGGCCTGCGCTGGGCTCTCTGCGCACAGCTCTGTCCGGCATGTAGGTGTGGAACAGGGTCCTGACGTAGTACACGAACGTGTCCTCCAGGTAGACTCTGGCGGGCTGCAGCTGGAAGGTGACCTGAGGGTGAAGGAGCAGAGCTGTTCAGAGAGAAAACACAACCGTCCACACAATCCAGAACATGAAGACAACATCTTTGACCTCAGTCCTGATGGAACCTCAAGCGTAATCCCTCCAGATCAGCGTGATAAACTCCAATTAAAATAAACTTAATATGCTGAGTGAAATTTTATTGAATTGAAGAGAGAATGTGGAGTTTATTTGTAGTTTTTGGACAAAAGTGATCTTGATGCAAGGTCTGTTGACAAAACCTGTTGTTTTTATTAAATTAAGCCTAAAAATGTCATTCTATGTTGTAAAAACTGTTAGTTAAACATTTTTGAAGTTTCCACAGCAAAATGAATCCAGAGGGAATTTTTGGATGAATTTATCTTGTGTGTGAATATAACATAAAACAATTACAAAATAAAGATCATGTCACACAGGAGAGGCTGGGCTGATTAAAATGATATCAAATAAGCAAGCAGGTCAACTTTGAAATTTTAAAATACAGACGTAAATTCAAAAGTAGACAAAAGCAGAAGTCTTCAACCTGCAGCTCCAGATCCACATGTGTCTCTTTAATCTCATAATTCATGGAGAAGCTGATCCAGACATGTCGACCGTCTGAGTCAGCAGATTCCTACTAATGACTGCTTAACCAAAACTACCTAAAGAAAACAAATAAACTAAACTCACACACTAAGACAACCAAGATCCAACCCCAAACTAAACTTTTTATATTTTAGCTTGTTTGTGCCAAAAAATAGAAATAATTTGTATTTATTGTTTAAAAAAAAGAAGCTCATGGAAGCAAATCCAAATTTCTTAAAGACTTTTGATCAGTAGAAAACGAGCTAAACAACTGTTTCACTGTTGAAGGCTGCAGACCACTGCTCTAGGTTCCAGAGGGTTAAAGACTTACTCTGATGAAAACAGAGTTTTTGGGGTTTTAAACATGCTCTGGTGGGATTTTTCTGATTATTAAGGACATAGGTAAAAATAATTTAGACTAAATCTGCATTTCTGAGTATTTCTCTATCAAAGTTGTTGTAAATCAGGAGCAGATGAAAAAATGCTGATTGCAGAAACTAAGTCCTAGAAAACCACAAAGGTTTTCTTGTTAAAAAGACCACTGGGAACGATTTGACAACCGATCAGAAGATGATTGGAGTGCGACTTCAACCTTCATGATGGTGCTAATGGATCGTTGTTCTCAGTAAAAGTCTGAACGATGTCAGACTGAGCTTGTTTACAGCTGACAGGCAGAGAAAGAGCTTCACCTCCTCCACAGAGCGTCTGTCCATCGTCATCGTCAGCTGCAGGAAGCAGGAGCGTCTGAACTCCTCCAGCGCCTCGGGGGACTCTGTGGGATTGTTTTCAACGCTCCACAGAGCCGCAGGTTCAACTCCACCTCTCTGGTCTTGGCACAGCAGCACGGGAAAGTGGAAGCTCGTCCGGTTGTAAAGCTGGTTGTCCACTTGCAGGCTGGAGCAGCAGACCTCGATCAGAGACGAGACAGACGGCGGGCCGACGCCGGAGCCGGCTGCCAGCTCCGAGGGCCGAGCGCCGTCCGCGGGGGCCGAGCTCAGCAGCAGCTTGGTCAAGGTGAGCCTCAGCAGCTCCACAGAGCCGCTCGCACTGGTGATGTCATCGCTCACCGCGACACTGACCTCCGTGAGGAGGACTCTGCAGGACAGCGCAGACGCTCTGAAACAAATGAAACATCTTGAATCGAGTCTTCTGCTCAAGCAAACACTTCAATCTAATAAATGACCAAAGTCTCAACTAAACATTTGAATAATGACTGATTATTTTTAGAGAACAATATGAAACCAAGCTCATCCATCTCTGCTTGATTCATTGACAGAGATCATTGTCTGAGGTCATCTGTTTACATTTACAACACCATTTATTAACGTCTTGCTTCAGTGCTTTTGATGTCATGGAACAAAGCTGTAATTCATGGAAACACACGAGGTTTTTGTTGCCCTCCTGTGGTGAAAATGAAGCCTGAACGATGGAGAGGAAAGCTTTGCTGCAGGTCAGGCGTGAAAGGCTGATGCTATAAGATGAGCAGGTGACTGAATATGGCGGAGCGTGACGTACCTGCTGTGCTGGAAGGTGTCGGCGTCCGTGCTGCTCTCCGGCGCCAAAGACAGAACCAGGGTGCCGTCGTCGTACGACACGTCTATGTACAGACACCCAAAACCTGGCAGGAAAACCACCTAAACCACACATTCAAATAATACTGTTGGTTATTAAACAACTCTGCATGAAAGATGTGTACATGCTAAATGTGAGGTAAGGTAACTTTCCCTCTGAAGTGATGCTTTACGCCACGTAAAGCATCACTTCAGAGAGAAAGTTACCTTCTCTCTGCTGGTTTTTAACCAGATGAGGAAACTAAAGTCCAAAAGTAGTTTCCTAAATTGCTTTAACGTCCCCTTACGAAAATTATTCTTTTTGAGAAAAACATTTACAGTAGTGTTTTAATTATGATTATGAAGTTTTTGACCAAAATTCCACAAACGAAATGTCTAAAAAAAAACCAAAACATATTTCCTGTTGATCTGAAGCCTCTGTTTCTAAAATCTCCTCTGGGTGGGCGTGGCCACAGAGTTATATATTTCTAGAGATGATAGCCTTTTAACTATTGTCCAACATACACAAAGAGCGGAGCCATATTGGAATGGTATGAAAACGAAGAGACATGGACCAGCAGACACAGTAAAATGACATAAAAAACTTAATTTTGGTCAGATTTTAAAAAGGAAGAAACTCTGATCATCACAAAAATAAGACCCAGACCATAGTGAAACAAATGAACGACAGTCCAAACTTTTCTATTAATAAATATGTTAATATTATATAGGAAACGCAAGTATCACTAAAGCATGGTTGGGATTTTATTCATGTAATAAACTGTAGAGCACATGTGTCAAAGTCAAGGCCCCGGGGCCAGATCCTTTTATTTATAGTTATTAATGACCCGATGATATCTTTTCTAAAAGATATACAAAAATATATTTTTTTAGAGAGTAAAATATTTCAAGTTATTTACTGTTTAAGTTGATTTATTCTGGAATAATATTCCTGCCTTTTTATTATTCATAATTATATTAGAAAGTTACAGTTTTAAAGTTTTAAAAATGGAAATTCTGCTAGCTTTTAAGACTATTTTTGCATTTACTATGATTTTTAAGGCTATTTTGTAGTTTAGCTATTTTTTTCAGCAACATGCTAGCTGTTTTGGCCAACCTGTTTTTGTTTGTTTGTTTTTTAGGCTAATTTGACATTTAGCTAATATTTCAGCTAGCCATCAGCTTTGGCGTTTTCAGCCATCAGCATCAGTGATTTCAGCTATCACTGTCAGCGTTTTTAGCTCTCAATTTCAGCATCTTCAGCTGCCAAATTCAGCTTACAGCATTCACATGAGCATTATCACAGGTAATGCTAAATGTCTAGTTCATAATTATGTTAAAAAGTTACAGTTTAAAATTTTTAAAATGTAGTTTAAGAGAGTTCAATAAATGCTCATCCTGTTCGTTCGTCCTACAGCAAGGATTCGTCCCTTGTGCCTAAGGTGTGTTATTTTCCTTGTCTACTACCTAAGTAATGTATATAAATTCTATGGAGGTCAAAGGCATCGCTGACTTGTTATTTTCCTTATTGATCTTTCTTTGTCAAGTTCTGGCATTAAAGGATAGCATTATTTATCTAATATGATAGAAGACCCTGCAGGAACACAGATTTTATGGCTATAGAAGGCGGTACAAACTTCTGCCCGTTCTGAAGTAACACATGTCTCGCTTTAACCTTCGTCATGTGGGCTTTGCAGTGATCAGACACTCGGGTGACAGAAGAAGCAGATCAGCTCTGAATGGAGCAGTCATAACACGTCTGCCCTTTGACCTGAAACACCTCACACACAGGTCAGAGTCGGAGCTCGCCGTAACCAGAGATATGCAGCCTCTGCGTCACCCTGACCTGCCGCTGCCAAGACACAACACCAAACATTACACACGCCTCTCAGGCCACGCCGGCCGTCCGGACCGCCGCTCAGCTCGGGCAGACACACACAAGCATGGAAACGGAGACAAAACAAACGCTGCTCTAACTAGATACCAACCAGAGCTATTTTCATTTCTAATGAGCCAACAGGACAGCCAAACAAAACCTTTTTCCTCCTTTACATCACAGCCAAGCTTGTTTTACAATTATAAAGCTCAACTATTGGAAAAATTATGTGAAAATTGGGGTTAAAGGGGTTTACAGCCCTAATGCGTCTGGTAGTAATTAGTTAGGTAATTTAAAACATCAACCCTGCCACTGACACATTGTAAACTCTGGCTCCACTGAGCAGTTATACTGGCTGCCTCGTTTTCACTTGATGCTTTGATGTCGACTTGTTGACTGGGCATTTAAAGCAATTAAAAGGGTTAGCCGTCACACACGCAGGACAGGACGGGTGACGGTTCCAGAGAGGGATGCTGTGTTAAAGGGATCAACCTGGGTGCCGGGCCAGTTGATGTCTATGGGGTTGGTCCACTCAGTGGGGTTCTGCTCCGACGTGGATTTCAGCTGCACTGTGGGCAGCGTCTCTTTCTGCCTGCACTCGGGGAAACCAGAGACGTGGTAGTAGAGCTCGTGGTGCAGAGACGCGTTGGCAGGTAGGCGGCGGCAGTACACCTCAGTCCTTGGAGGTTCTATTTAAAACCGTAAAATGTACGATGAGGACTCAAAAGAAACACCCCAGAGGAACGGCTTCATGAACAGCCGTCTTCTTACCTTTAGCATTTTCCCTGAAGAGCAGGGGGACAGGACACTTGTTCTGGATCAGCATGCGTGGACAGGGGTCCTCGTTCAGGGTGATGTACGTCACCCCAAGGTGCTCCTGGTATGTAAGCACAATGGCTCTGCGAAGCCCAAAGAAGGCCGTCAATGACGGTTGAATGCATTTATGTCATCTCTGAGCGACCAGAACCACACAAAACAGTCATTTAGTGTTTCAATTTATGTTCATGTAGTCAGGAAAACGTAACACAGCAGTCACCCCAGCCTCCAGGGCATGGACCGGTACCGGTCTGTGGGACAGTTAGTGCCGGAACACAGAGAAAAAAACTAAAGCTTTCAAGTTTTTATCTTAATTTAGACTCTGATTCAGAATAAAGATTTTTTTTTTTTAACGATTGAATTTCCTTCTCAAGTTGCTCAGGCGCATGTTGAAAACCCTCAAGCATGCTGAGTTAGCAAAAAACAAACATATCCAGAACAATTGTTCTGCAGAAAAGATCCAGGGAAGAATCAGAAGAAGAGTCTTTAACTTCAAAGAAAAAACATCTGAATTCAGGACAAAAACGACTAGAACTGGGTATTGAATATAATTTCCAGAAACTATTCGATTCGATTCACAAGAGCCTGAATTGATTCGATTTTGATTTTTTTTTAATTTTTCAATTCAATTTTAAATTTACACATTTATCCACATTTGTTTAGAAATACATTATTAATCTACTACATGTTTTGAATATATATATATTAATCTGATTCAATTCACATACTGTAAATGTATCAGTGAAATACTGAGATTGTTCATATCATCCAGTGTTTCATGGATTCTCTAAAGGAGAATTTCTAACAAAAATGTTCAGATCATTAACATTGGAAACATTGTTCTGCTTCTCCTGGAGGACGTTTCAGTTTGACCACTAGGAGGCGATCGCGCTATAGCATTACATCTTATTCTAGAAAAAGAAGACAGTATGAAGAAAAATAACATGTTTTAGACCACGAAGGTTTACTTTAAAAAATATTTCCTTAAAAGAATGTAAAATTTATGTCTGTAAATTTATAAAGATGTTTTTTTAGTCAGTAATGTGTGTGTAGGTCAACCTGGCGTTAGCATTAGTCATCCTATAGCAAATTCCATTAAACGTTAGCATCAAGCTAGCAGACTTTAGCTTCAAGTGTTAAATCGATTTTTTTTATGAATGGATAATTGATCTATTAAGCTTTTATCGATTCAAATCGATTAATTAATTTTGTTAACCCAGTCTTAGAGAAAAAACAGCAGTCTTTACACCAAATATGGATTTATTGTAAAAGTTGTTCCCACTGATCCTAATCATGCATAACATCTGTAGGGCTGCCACAATTAGTCGACTAATCGACTGTTAAAATAGTCAATGACTAATTTAATAGTCAATTAATCGTTACTTTATATTCTATAGAGTCAGAGTGTAGCAAAGTTGAAAGTTATAATGGCATTATGCTAGCTTTTTAGAGTATTTTGGCATTTAATAAGGTTTTTTAGGCTATTTTGGAGCTTAGCTAATATTTCAGCTGCATGCTAGCTGTTTTGGCTAATTTAGGCTTTTAGTCATTTTTTTAGGCTTATTTGACATTTAGCTAATATTTTAGGTGGCTATCAGCTTCAGTGTTTTTTTAGCTATCAATATTAACATCTTCAGCAGTCAGTTTACAGCATTCAGACTAGCATTATTGCAGGAAATGCTATATATCTAGTTCTTAGTTAATTAGTTAATGATGGCTAAGATGTGGGCTTTACGTCCAGTTCATGACTCGATTAGTCGACTAATCAGAAAAAATAATCTTTAGTCTTTAATCTAGTCTACTATTAAAATAATAATTTGTGGCAGCACTAAACATCAGTGACTGGCTGTCTAATGTTACAATGATGCTGCTAATAAAGTTGGTGAAACGATAGGTTCTCATTTATTGTCATATTAAGAAAATACCAGTTTTAGCTTTTTTTTTGTATTTATCTGTCGCACCATAAAAGTTAGACGAGTCTGAAGTTAGCGTCTGATTTTTTTTAGCTTTAGGAGAGAATCTAGATCACATTTTAATGATTAATTCACAAAATCTAAAGTACAAAAAAAATTTAAAGCAGCTGCAAAAATAAGAAGATTAAAAAAAAATAATAATAAAATCAGAGGACCATAAAAATACTGTCTGATATTTAAATGTTCCGTGGTCTAACGAAAGGTCAGAGACTACTGGATACCAGAACATAGGATCACTAAGTGGAATACAGTGATCGGGTTTAACGCATTAATTACATCAGAGAAGATGCTGGACACGAGGAGAGAGGCAAACAGTGGAAATGTTGATGCTTCATCTCTGGACCAGCTGCGATAATTCATGGCTTTTTGTCTGCTGCTCTACTCCAAATGGGCTGTGTCAGCCAGCAGAGTTCTGCTTCACCCACCTGCTGCACAGGCCACCCGGGCAGTCCTGATCTACAGGGACAGACACACTCTGCCTGGGGAAGTCTGGTCTAACGGGAGCGGGGAGGCTCCAGGCCGAGCTTCCAACAGTAACATCTAGTCCTGGGAGGAAGCTGAGGAGCATGTGTCTGAGAGGCAGAGGGAACTCCATCCTGCCCTGGTCACCGGCTTGGAGGAGGTCCCAGAAGGGCACGGAGCAGGGCTTGGCTTGAGAGGAGGTGGCAGAGGGAGGGAGGGCGAACACGTCGCTCACCTCCACCTCACAGGCCTGTTAGGAGAACCAGAGGAGAATGAGGATTAAGCCATTTTATGGATTTCCAGCGATGAAAAAGAAAAAAAAAATGCGTTTGCTGTCATGTAGAAGTTAAATTACAACATAACTGCATCAACGGGCGTCACAGAAATAAAGAAGGCAACAGAATAAAAAATAATTTTTAACATACAGAATATCCAGAGTAGTAAAGGTGAGGGGACAAGATGACAACAGATGTTATGCAAATAAATTCATAATTGAAAAAAGGCAACATAAAGGACTCTAACATAAATTCAAGCCTAATTAAATCTCAGACTTTGGATCAAACTGTGGTCCAAACTTCACATGTTTCTGCAGACCCTCACTTCTCTTTTATTTTTTGGAATTAAAAAAAAACTGAACATGAACTTCTTCACTGACAGGCCATAGAGTTTTTTTCCAGTTAAAGAAAGCTTTTGTTGTGAAGGCTGGAGGGATTCAATTCCATATGATCAAATCAGGATCAGCTTTCAGTCAACAAAAAATCTGATTGAAAATTTGAGAAAAAAAAAAAAAAGAAAAAGAACATTTGAAAGGATTTTTAAACTCAAAAATACATATTAAAGACTTGGAGGGATTATTGAACATTTGAAAAAGTAACATCAAAAACTTGAAAAAAACAATTGAAAATTTGAAAAAAAGTAAATATGAAACTAAACTAAAACTGTTAACATTTTTAAAAGTTTATTTGTACTTTTAACTTTCCTTTTTTTTCAATTTTTCCCTCTGTTTTCAGTTCTCTGTTCTCAGTTTCAATTCAGATTTTCAATTTTCGCAGCTCAGGTGATCCTCTTTTTACATTGGGGCGGGGCTTTGAGCCTCTGAAAATGCATCCCATGATTCCCCAAGAGGTAATAGTGACGTGTTGTCTTTTCTGCTGCAGTATCCCTGCTGTGCAGTTTGCCCTCGCTAATATCACGGTGGAGCTTTCACACTCTTGCTGTTTGGTGGATTTTTTTTCAGCGTGACTTTGCTGTTAATCTTGTCAATCGATCTCCTCCATGCCGTTTTTCACGCAGACGTGCAGCTTGGCAGTGTTACATAAATCTTAATTATGATTAGATTCTTGTTTTCATACTAATGCGAGACTTGTTTTTCTATGAAAGTTTGATCAGTGAGAATAAAAAATTAAGGGAAAAGTGTGAAAATGTGAAGTGAAGAGAACCTCTCTGTCACCAATGAGAAACATGTCCCGGTAGCCAATGAGCTCAAAGCCCCGCCCCCATGTGAAATGAGGATCAGCTCAGCAGTGAAAACTTAAAAAATCAGAATTGAAAGCAAAGTGGGAAAAACGAAACAAAAAAGAAAAGTTGAAAGCACAAATTAAAATGTTTTTACTTAAAATCTACATATTTTTTTCAAATTTTCAAGTTTTCCATATTATTTTTTTAAATGTTCAACAATTCCTTCAAGTTTTCAATGTTTTTTTAGTTTAAAACTACTTTCAAATTTTCAAGTTTTCCATATTATTTTTTTAAATGTTCAACAATTCCTTCAAGTTTTCAATGTTTTTTTAGTTTAAAACTACTTTCAAATTTTCAATCTGTTTTTCCGTTCACTTTAAGCAGATCCTGATTTGACCTCATAAAATTCAAATCAAATAACTTTATTCATCTGTCGGGAACTTCATTTGCAGACCAAACATCAGAACAGCTACAGGCTCACACATACAGAACTTTGTTAAAACGCATTCATCAGCATAAATACGTAAAAATAGATCAATCAAAAAAAAATCTATAATAGTCCAACAATCAGTTAGAGTCAATGTTATCAGCTGTTTATCAGGTGAACTGAAGTGGAAATGAGCTGGTGTTTTGAATGAGAGGGACTTGAACCTGCGACCTGATGGTAGGAGATGGTAATGTGTATGAAGAGTGTGTGATGTATCTGTGGAAACGTTGATCTTTTCCTGAGTGACTCCTGCTGCTGTCCATTAAGTTTTGTTTAAGAGCCTCTCACTCGAGACGCCATCACAGCGCCTGCACACCTTTAAGGTGAAGTGATCAATAACATACAACTTTCTATTTACTCACAGGATCTCAACTTTTTAAAAATATATAAAATAACCTTAAAACTGTTTTTGGATTAACTGTGGTAGTTTCTTTTGGTTGATCGCTACATAAGCTGAGCTTAAACTTAGATAAAGACAGCAGACACAAAAAATAGAGGAGAGTATGAAAGTTATTTCAACAAAACATGCACCATAAAAACCACATTGTTTTTATACTCTGTGTTCTCTCCCACTGAGCTACAGTTAAATTGGTAGCAGAGGGGTCCGGCTGCGCAGTTTTAGCAGCCAGCAGTCGACTGCAGCCATCAAACTAGAAAGGCACTCGTGGCTGTGCTTGTGCTCTCTGTTGCTGTGTGACCCACTGGCTCTCATGTCGTTTTTAAAGCGGTTTCTCGTCAAATGTTAAGCTCTGCCGTCATTCCAGAAGAAGTTGTGAAGGCAGATGAAATGACAGCAGAGAAGAAACCTGCTTTCAATTCAGTGTGTTTGTCTAGTGTCCCTGTGAAGAGGGGTGGAGGAGGATGATGGGAGGAGAAGCCCGCGTGGTTCTGGTGCGGGCCGGCGTGTTGGTGCAGAGAACGTGTTAGTCTGAGGATCCAAACGCTGGAGGAAACCTTACCTGCTCGTCATCACCCAGTCCCTGAGCCGTCAGCAGAGGGCTGTAGTGAACGGTGTGAGGAGTGTTGTTGACCAGGATCGTCCTGTCCTCGACCTGCAGGATCTGAATGCCGTGTCTCACCACAGACGACACAGAGAACTGACACAGCTAGGAGGAAACAACAGACTGTCAGCCACGCTGGACTAGTAGAAAACTACAGTGAAAAAAGAACAACTTAACACGCAATGCTCAAATGTTTTCTTGAGGACAGAGGAGACCTCGCATCACCTTCTGCCTCCCAGGAGAAGCTCCCAGAGTGATGTCCACATCCACAAATCCCTCCTCATCCAAGGTGACCACCACCGAGCTGGAGCCCTCCTTCCATCGAGGAGAGGTCAGGTCGTGAACGAGTTTCAGTGCTGGAGACTTGTGCACGGTGTTGGTGGGGGCCCAGTAAACACCGATCTGGAAGGCTTCCTGCTCCATGGAGAACAGGGGAGTCACAAAGAGAAAGAGTCTGAGATAGTCTCAGCAGTGAAGACCGATGCGGATGGTGGTCCTGCTTTAGGTACATTCAAAGTTGACACCTTATTGTTCTTCAAGATCATGAAAGGTAGCAGCAAAATCCTGTCTGCTGCAACCTTTCCCACCACATCAACAAGTCCTGACACAACTCTCCAAAGGAAACCCTGCAGAGGATTCGGCTGGGTTTGCCGCTCGGACAGGTGAGCTCATGATGTCACTGGTCTTCATGGGGAGTGACACCTGGAAGGTTGTAGTGAATATACGGCCCTACCCAATCCCAACCCTCTGGGTATTCCCAGTTGGTCCAAAAGTGTCCAAACTTCTTTTTTTTTCTAAATAGAAAGTGTAACACTTAAGGGTGGGTATTCGTCACATGGGTGTGCTCTATAGCAGTGGTCCCTAACCACCAGAGCACCGAACAACTGATAAATTACATCAGGTTTTCTTTTTTTTTTTTTTTTGAGTCCTGGAAATCTTTTACTTTGAAAATCAACCAAATTCTCTCGATTAGCTTGAGCGCTGAAAACAGTCCGCCGGCGTGTAACACAAGAAACGTTGTATGTGGATCCAGTCTTTCCAAATGGATGGGAACAGTCGGGTTTCAGACCTCACCATAGCACTGAAACTGCACTGGTCAGAGTTACCAATGATTTGCTATTAGCTTCAGAAAAGGGACTAATCTCTGTTCTGGTCCTGTTAGACCTGAGCGCAGCCTTTGATACTATTGACCACAGCATCTTACTCCAGAGACTAGAGCATGACATAGGGATCAAAGGATCTGCCCTCCAGTGGTTTGAATCCTATCTATCTGATAGACACCAGTTTGTTCACGTAAATGGACAGTCCTCTCATTGTACTCGAGTTAGCTACGGAGTCCCACAGGGCTCAGTTTTAGGGCCCATCCTATTCATGCTTTACATGCTGCCCTTAGGAGACATAATCAGGAAACACAGCATTAATTTCCACTGTTATGCAGATGATACACAGCTGTATTTATCCATTAAACCAGATCAGAATGACCACCTAGAGAAACTGAATTCCTGCATCAGAGACATTAAGTCCTGGATGACAATTAATTACCTCCTTCTGAACCAGAGAAAACTGAGGTCATGATACTGGGTCCTAAACACCTGAGAGATGCTCTCTCAGATAAGATAGTCTCCTTGGATGGTGTAAATATTGCTCCCAATTCTTCAGTCAGAAACTTAGGGTCTTATTTGACCAGGATTTATCATTTAATGCTCACATATCTCAAGCTTGTAAAACTGCATTTTTTCACCTACGCAATATCGCTAAGATTAAAAATATGTTATCTAAAAGTGATGCTGAAAAACTCATCCATGCATTTGTTACGTCGAGACTGGATTACTGTAACTCTTTACTGATAGCATGCCCTAAAAGTTCTTTAAAAGGTCTTCAGCTTGTCCAGAATGCAGCAGCAAGATTGTTAGTAGGAACTAGCAGAAGAGAACACATCACTCCTGTGTTGGCTTCTCTCCACTGGCTCCCAGTTGAATTTAGAGTAAAGTTCAAAATCCTCCTGTTAACATATAAGGCTCTGAATGGTGTGGCCCCATCCTATATTAGAGATCTCATAGTTCCTTACCAGCCAATCAGAACGCTTCGCTCACAGAATGCAGGACTGCTTGTAGTTCCTAGAATTTTAAAAGTACAGTCGGAGGTAGAACCTTCAGTTATCAAGCACCTGTTCTATGGAATAAGCTCCCAGCCCATGTCAGAGAGGCAGGTACAGTTTCTACCTTCAAAACTAGCCTTAAAACATTCCTATTTGGACAGGCGTTCTGCCAGACTAGCCAGTAATCATAGAATAATTAACATAATGCTCCCATACTGCTCTGAAGTTTGGGGAAATAATTATTATAATCACATACTTCTCCAATATATGCTTGAAATATAAATGATGAAATATGTATATTCTCTACATAATAACATAGAAGGCTGCTAGAAGTTAGAAGCTGGAAAAGTATGGTGCACTGGGGCTCTGTCCTCTTTTCCATCTACTTCTCCTCTCCTCTACTTTTTTATTTACTTCTAATTGTATGCCTTTGTTGGTGGTGCAGTATAATTCACATGTTTTTCCTTCTCTCCGACTCCCCTGTGGGAGACCGGGAGAGATTGCAGTTTCCGGGAGACTTGTTGGTGATCCTGACGAAGCCCCGCCCATCTGGATGAAGCCCCGTCACCATCCGTCACCATCCTGCATCTCTGAGTGGGAGTGATTCCTGGTGGGTCGTCTGTCCTCCTGCTCCTGGTCGTGGTCTGCAGTTCTGCCTCATCTGGACTATGGACTTAATCATCACTTGTCCCTCAGCTCTATATGAATGAACTCAGCTCTATTTGAATGAACTCTACTCATATATGCAGTTTTAGCAGCTAACTTTTCTTTAACCGTTCTGGTATCGCCTGTCCGTCCTGGGATGGGATCTCCTCTCATGTGGGAATCCCTAAGGTTTTTCTTCTTTTTTCCTGACTCAGGTTTTTTTAGGAGTTTTTCCTTACCGCGAGGGAGGGTCTAAGGACAGGGATGACCTGTTCTTTATAGTCTGTTTAGTTTTTACCTATTGTGCATATTTTATGACTCCATCTGTGCATCTGTAAAAACTGCAGGCATGAAGCCCAATGAGGCAAATTGAATTTGTGATATTGGGCTATATAAATAAAATTGAATTGAATTGAATTGAATTGAACAGATGGGAGAACAGGTGAGTCCCACACACTGTGCATGTTGGCATAGAGAAGTATGAATCTAATCTTTTGAACAGTCACAGAAATGCTCAACCAAGCTCTTCCATTCGGTTACTAACACCGATTAATGCAAGTACTTCCATGAAAAAAAGAAGAGGAGCAGAGAGCGGGGTGGGGTGGGGTAAAGGGGAGAAAAGGAGAGCTGCGTGCAACTCGTGTTGACACATCTTTGCTGGGGTCAGGCATTCAGGCACAGACGGCGTCCTTTTTTTCCATTTGGTTCATGAAAACGTGTCGCCTTAAAGCACCCGTGTGGCGTCCTGAGTTCCTGCTGCTCTCAAACTTTACGCACCTTGAAGTTGGGCGGCACGATGACCTTGCCGGCTGGTATCTGCAGAACGATGGTCTCTCCTTCGAAAAGCCACAGGTCCCACTGAGAGCTGTTGACCAGGAGGGCCCAGGGCAGCAGCTCCACCAGCAGGGTGTTCAGACCACACTTCCAGCGGGACAACTTCACCTGCATGGGACTGTCCCACTGGGCTAAAGGCTCCATCACTGACCTGTGGAGAGAACCGAAGTCACCGAGGTCACTCCAGAGAGAACAGAGCAACTGCTGACCCATTCAGTGCTGTAAACAAAAAAGAAAGTAAATAATAGTGATCTTCAGAAATATTTCACCTTTTTTGAGTCAAGGTCCACAAAGAAAGTGTAAATGTATAAACAGAAACTGTAGCCTGAATGAATGATGCAGCAGTCTCTAATGCTGTAGTTGCAGCATGAAAAGCTGGAAGTTGCTCCTGTTTTTCTTAAAACTTGCAATAAAATTTGGGATAGTTTTCAATAATCATTTTTCAAATAAAAGCCATAGTGGGATGTACAAATATCAAAGCTGTTGTTTCACACTTTAATTTATTAAAATTTATTTTTCTTTAAATGTACAAAAAAAAAACCGCAAAAAAGAATGGCGTTCCTTTTCTAAACTGTGATTTATTTTAAAATTATTATTTCATGTTTGTAAAAGTGCAACTGTAAATTTTGAGTAATTTTACAATCAAATCATGCTTGATGAGCTTTACACAAAACAGACCAAGATTATGTTCAAGTATCAAGTTAAACTTGTAGCTAGATAAAAAAAATAAAATGCTAGGGATTAATTTTTTTTTTTTATTAAATGTATTTATTTTGGGATGAAAACTATTATTTTATTTAAGTGGGTCTGTTGACCCCATCAATTTAATTCTGTTTCTGTTATTTTTAAAAAAAATTATAACCTTCAATTTTTTTTTCAAAAGTGCTTGAAATCTGAAATTGAATTTTACAACAAAGCAGGTGTTTTCATGAAGAATATTATTAAACTGTTAGACTGTTGGCACAACAGTTAAAGTAAGACAGTAAAAGATGCTGCCAAAAGACCCAAATGAATCATGGGAAAAGTAGTAAAAAATCATGGTGTTAACAATATCTGGTTAACCAAAACTACCTAAAGGAAACAAACAAAGCCCAAAAACTAAGACTACCAAGATCCAACCCCAAACTAAAATAACAAAACCCAGCAGTGGAAGACTGATGAGGAAAAAAATGGAAAAAGAACAAAACAATTAATAAAAGACAAAATGTTAATTCTTAAAGTAAGGATTATTTAATTAGCATTTATTCAAGTTTATATCAGTTACATTTGTAAACTGATGGCTGAGGTGCAAATAGATGATAAACTCTGTAGGTTTTTACATCCCCATGAAGATGTTTTGTTTGTTCAACTCTACCTCCAGAACGAACAGATTTTATATGCAAAGCTAAACTTTGGTAAAAAGTTTGATCTTTTATTAGCTAAAAGCACTTATTATCTTATGCTGAACAACATGGGTATACAAACAAGTACATATTGAGATATGCTAGGTTACAATATACACTTAAATGGCACCGTTCATTGTATATACTTTTTTCTACATATTTTTCTATACTTATATTGTATTTTATATTATGTCTTGTATTTTTTATGCCAATTTCTTGCACTGAAACGGTTGCTACAATTTCATTGTCCTCGTGATAATGACAATAAAGGTCTATATGTCTATTTTTATATTTGTGCTTTTGTTGTATCAAAAAATATAGACGAAATTCATATTTATTAAAAAAAAAGATAGTAAATGCGATCCAAATTTCTTAAAGATTAAAATAAGAACTATGCTGCTCCTTCTAGGTTTCTTTGACTGTTAAAGGTTGCTGACCTCTGACCTTGTGCTAAATTCGCCTCTTTGACATGATTCTATGTGACTGAGTGTCTTTTATTTTGAAAAGAAGTCATGTAAATCTTTGTCAAAAGTTCTATGTTGTTTTCTATTTCAAATAGAAATTAATACATTTCATTCATGTGAGATAAACTATATCTATGATAATTGTGACAATAAATACAGATCCATGTCTAATTTTTTCTCCATGGATTTTATGGCTCCTGCTGGGTTAAAATTGACCTGAATGACTCTCTAAATGTTAAAGGATGCAGACCCCCGGATCAGGAGAAGTTGAAGCATTTCCCCCGACACATGTGACCATCTCTCATAGCACACTTGAGAATGATAGTGAAAATGTAATCTACCAGGTTTATCTCATTTAAAAGAATCCAAACAGATGAATCTTGTGGTCTGGGGTGTGTGTGAGTCCCAGCCATGAACCAAATCTTCCACAGACAATCAGACATGATGCTGCGCTTTCTCACTGAAAAATACCCAGCAGCACCTGGTTTTAGATGCTGGTCAAAACATGATGCAGATCAATTATTTTTACCCTGACAGACCTCACTGATGGCTGTCACTAAGACTAAACAAACACGGCCTTTCAACAATTTATGCAACACAATTAGACTGTGAGAAAAAGTGCAGCGGGCTTGTGGGATCACGCACGAGTATGTTCTGAGACAAGACTGCAGACGGATGGAGAAACCCAAAAGCCCTTCCATGAATCCACTGACATGGCAATCATTTCAAAGCACTGCAATCATGGTCTTGTGAGTGCTAAACAGAGCCGAGAACCAAACAAACATTTGGCTCAAATTTACCCTGAAGGCTTTAGACACGACCGCTCGCTCTCACTCAGGGCCACCTGGACCTGGCTCACGCTGCGACCTGCCAACTCAACCACAAGTCCCTGTCACTGGGCTAAAACTTGGACCCGTTGGTGAAGCGAGCGGTTAACAGGCAGAGCACACGCAGCTTCTGTCAGAGAACGGCAGCTCTGGAGCATCGCAGCTCGACGTGTTTGAACGCACATCCACAGCATCAGCTCCAACTGCTGCAGACTTCTGAAGAATGAGATGGAGGTGCGTCATGGCCCCAAAAAACCCAAACAAGGATGTAAATAGCCCTGCCCGCCTCACTTTCCTCTGGTATATTTACACACTCCTCTAACAGACACTCTAAAAAGACACTTCAGCTTCAGTTGAAGCTTTTTTTTCTAAAGTGAAGCAGATTCCAGATGAAACACCACTAAGAAACTGTTTCTGCTTCGAGAGAGAAATGAAAGACTCCGATGCAGCGTGGGAAATTCAAACGGCGAGTGTCTTTGCAGCAGTGGGCATGAGAACAGGGAAAGCGGGCGACCGCAGGCAGACGTGTGACTCATGTGTCCAGCAGACTGACTGGCCTGCAGGGTGACGTGTGGCTGCATCCTCCACCGCTGCTATCAACATGTGATTGCTGTGTGACTAAACACGACTTCCTGAGTGACAGCTGTGGACAGTTTCACATGAGTTCTGCTGGGTGGCAAATGTAAACTTGTCCCTGCTCCACATATACACAACAAGCAGGTCCACATGCTGCCATAAACTTGGTCTCAGAGCAAAGCCGTGTGACCCGAGTGTGAAAGTGGAGCTGTGACGGCATGGTGGGCGAAGCCTCCAGCCTGTGGGGGGGGGCTGATGTCTGCTCCGTCTTTGCAGATGATTGTTTTATTATGTGGCAATAAAGAGAAGGGCCTTGCACTGCCAGATTGCTCAATTCTGCACTTTGAAGAGGTTGGATGTTAGAATCTTTCTTTATTGGTCAGAAAAACAGGGACGACTCCAAACAAAGTGGCTTTAAAACTTGCAGAAAAAGTAGAATAAATGTAAAAAGAACTATGCTGAGTCAGACATTTAATGGATTAATATTCACCGACTGAAGTTCAGGAAAATCTTGTTTTTCCAACTATCGGCCACTTCCAGTGAAAAGTCAATGCAAATGCACATTTCTGGCTTTCATGTGCAAAGCTCCTGCGTTCATGTATATCACACTATGTAGCAAATGTGTTAAAAGTTAATCCAATCAGGGACTTGGTACAAAGAATAGAGCTGAGAAATCAAAGCTGGGAGCAACATTGGCAGGATTTGCACCATTTGGCACCAAGGCTCTTCCAACTGTAGGTGGAAAACGAGCGCTAGTGAACAGTAGAAATAGAAAAAGGAGAAGCCCCTCCCTGCTTGTCCAGAGTGAAAGTGCTTGGTTGCTGTCTGCAATCTGTGCTGTGACTGAATTTATTTTGTTAAATGAATTGTGATGGGCGGTGAAAAGTTGAGAGCTGTTGTGTGTGTGAATGTGGATTCACGAGTATTGGATTTATACTTTATTTATATTTAATTGTATTCTTGTTTGTTGATTACACCTAACTCCTTCCTCATTTAAGTTATTTCTTTAAAGATGACCCCTCAAAAACGAAACGTGTCATCTCAAGGACCTGATCCTCTCATTGTTTTTTGAAATCCATAATAAATACATTTGTTTTTTAAATCCCCCCCGGGCTAAATACCCACTCAAAACCCTATGTTCAGGGTGTTCTTGAATGCGTGTTACATGCCTGCTGTGTGGATTAACAGACTCCAAAAGTCCGGCTGTCTACATACTGGTCTGCTTTACAAAAAAGTGAAAGTAGCTGATGTAGTTTCAAGTCAACAAAACCGATGGCACCGTGACTTCCATCCTTCCAGTTGCTCACCTGTCAGGGTCTTTGCTGACGTACGGCCATGGTGGGTCTGTGGGGGTCTTTGGACCATAAAAGTCTGCCAGCAGAAGCTCTGGTTTGTCCTCCTGTTCAGCTTTGCTGAGAATCTGCTTGATCAGACTGGTGGAGATGGGCACAGCACAGTGTGAAGCATCTTCATCCTCTCTGTGCAGGAAAAGGAAAAACCCTGGATCATCACACACGTCCCAATAAAAACACATTTTCTTCGTCTTAGCGGGACATCTGTGTTCCTTTTTGTCATGCAGTCAAGAGAACACAGAGTTGTGGATTCTCTGTGGCTTTGCCTGAAACTGGAGCCTTAAAATGCTGTTATGAACCACTGTCTCATAACCCTCAACTCCACATTTTGCTTTTGACAAATAACAAAACATCAAACTGACTATCAAACTGAAGATTCTAGTAAGTATATTAATGAATTCACAATAATATTCAAGTAACACAAATATATACAACCAGTAAATTAGAAGTAGTCTTGTTTTATTATAAGCCGGCCAATAATGTGGAAAATTAACTCGTTTTTGAATATTTGTTCTTTTGTCTTTGAAAAAAACTATTAATAAAATCTCACAGAAGCCAAGGATCTTCATCAAAGCTTTAACTATAAGATCTGCTTCACCACCGCTAATATTGCTATGCAGTACACAACAAAGTACATACATTAGCACTAGTGCTGCAACAATTGATTATTTTAATAGTCGCCTAATCACTGATTATTTTTCCCGATTAGTCGACTAATCGGGTCTTGTGTAAACTGGATGTAAAACACACATCTTAAGCCTCATTAGCTTTAAACTAACTACAAATAAAGACAATTAAGATGATAGGTTATTAAACTTTTAATGAATTGTTCAGCCTCTGTCCTTCATTAGTTTCTGGTATTAAAACAAGATTAAATCTAAAGAGATTTCCATCCGAAAGACAGGAACTGTTTTTCACTGAATATAAAGTTTTGATCTCACTAACTCAAATATAAAAAAGTTCATTTTTTGTGCAGAACGCTCACAACTTTGTTTAACTTTATCACATTCTGACTCCATATAATAAAAAGTAACGACTAACTGACTATTAAATTAATTAACAATTTTTTTTTTAAAAGGAAAAGAAAGGGTGAACATAGTTCAAGTTCTGTTTAATTTTAATTAAATCATTTAATATGAATACAAATCAGAAAAAAATAGACATTATTTTTCAAAACCATCAACAGAAGATCATTCATAAATTAAACCATATCTCAACTCAAACATCTTTTGCATGTCATCTGCAAGTGTATTTTCTAGTTATGTGGCTGCAGGAGTATCTGTGTTTTGATTGGCTGTTCAGAAGGATAATTCTGAAGGCTTCACCACATCCGTCACAGCTCTAAACTAAACTACTTGCGTTAAAGTCCCGTTTGGTGTTTTATTACCCAATCCAACCCCTTGATGCTGAGTGTCAAACTGGAAGATTGTGGGACTCGATCGTGGATTTCTCGGAGTGGACGCTCTCCCAGTGGGTCACTGTTAGGGTTGGACTGAAGTTCCAAGTAGGAACTGTTATGATTGAACCGAAACCAAAAGAAGCTGCTGCAAACGGTGCTGCAGTTCGGTGCTTAGTTTCACTGAAGGTCTATTTCTATTAGGACGTCAATCACTTCTACTCTGTTCAGTACGTTGAAGTTCCAGCCAATCCCTCTGCCTTTCCTGCAATAGTGGGCGGGCTCATGTAAGACCGCTGATGGGGCGAGCACGAGAACGCGCATCGCTTGAATGACTGTCTGCATGTCACAGCAGATCACAGAAGTTTGGGAGGCCGCTGCATCCCATCAGCCAATCAGGAACTCAGCTTTGGGCATGTGATGTTTTCAGTGACCCGATCAACAGGTAAAATATTAATCCAATACGAGTGTTTTTGTCCTATCGCAGCACGGCGGTTCTCTGGCTGCAGCCAGCCTCCCAGACTTTAGCGGAGCTTGCTCGCTCCACACGCCCGCAGACAGACAACCACTGCGAGGGGCGGGGTCAGCCTGCTCGGGTCTCTTGAACTGTGATATTTTGCCTATTTTGTTGAGACGATAATGATAAAAAAAGGTCCTCTATTTTCCCTTCTCTCGGGTTAACGCAGGACAGTCTTCAAACTCAATCACAGAGACACAGAAACACAGTAGAAGTGGCCGTCATGCAGACACACCCCCTGAGTGACATTAAAGCCCCGGTAACCCCTCAGGATCACATGTTTGACAGGAGGCAGCAGCGGTGGAAGACTGGCAGGCCATCTGTTTGCGGCTTGGAGGTTGAGGAGCTCGAATTAATGGGAACATCCGGCGCGTTAAAAAACGACGACACACAAAACGTTAATTCTTGACACTGAGGTCTTAACCATGCATCAATATGTGAGAAGTTGGGAATGAGACTGTGATGATTTGGGAAGATGTAGGCATTATTTTTTTTATTACTGAAGTAACAACCGGAACCGAATAAAACCCAATTGGTGGGTAACCCTAGTCACTGTCAGCACCCTTGAAGAGAGCGGAGTTTTCTTTCTTTATTGACATGCTGTCTTGACCTCCAAACTCTAGTTTTGAAAATCCAGGAAAATGCTGAATGGCCAAAAATAATCTTCTCACCGGCCTCAGCTTTAGACTCTGGTACGGTTTTGCAACATCGTAGAGTACAAAAACGATAAACCTGAACAATGTCAACTCTTTTGCTGGGAAGCCCACATATCCAGCTGAACCAAAGCAGCCTGTCAGCCCAGAGGATGTGTGTTTTAAGAGACTCCATTGTGCTACGAAGGGAAGGCTGAGGCTGCTGCTCATGGGTCAGGGGAAGATAGACGGGAACTTTTGCTTCAGGACAGTCCCTGAGAGGGTAAACCGGAGGGGCTTCTGATTGTAGCCACAGTCTGAGGAGAGCGTCTCCTGTCGTGGACCGCAGCTCTGCTCTCTACCTCTTCCATTAAAGCCCACAACTATGTGTAATTGCAGGAAGGAAAGATGAGCTGTTGACCAGTGAAAACTCAAGACTCTTCCCCCCCTGGGAGAGTGGCCTTGATTGGGGTGTGGAGTGAGCCTGTGTTTGGGGGGGCTCACAGTTGTGGCCTGAGCATTTGTGAAGATGGAGAGGGATGAGCGATGGATTGATTTGGGGAGACAAGCGGGACTAGCATGTTCACTCGTGTGGTTAGAAGCAGTTTAGACGGGGACAGGTCGTAAACACGAGGACTGTTGTGGTTACGAAAGACGGGACACTCGGTTGTTTCTGAGCTTGTTTTTCTGAAAAAGGTTTTATCTAAAATAACACGGCCAGATAGATTCACAGTCCCTGTATGGTCTCTGCGGCTCCGTCAGAACAACTGAAATCAAAACACACTTTGTTACTGGATACTTAAACACAACAATTACAGCTCAGATGAGTCACAGACAGTCGGTGTTTACCCTGTTTACGCAGATCAACACTACATGCTTTCCTGTGCGTTTTTGTAAAATAACAAGAATTATGGCTGTAAGATGAGCAGATCCAACAAGAGGATATAGTAACTGGTTCTGTATAGTGATACCTGATTTGATGATGTGTGTACAGACTTTGCTACTGGCAAAAATCTAGGAAACCTATTTGGAAACACCCTGATAACACACAAGAAAGCCCTGCGATTGTGTATTTGACAGTCCAGACTTAAGTTTCACACTCAGCATTGCACTTAGCTAACCAACACACTGACAGAAGAGACCACACACAGATAAAGGGCTCTGCACATGCTACACATCCAAACGTACACATAACCTTTATCTACACACTGAGAAAAACACACAAACACACTCGCAGCTGCTCTCCGTTAGGGCGCATGTCCAAATGAGGTGTAATTACGGCCCAACCTGACACGCTGGAGTTAGAGCCGTGTCTCAGCGCCTGCCAACACAGCTTACTGCTCTCCTGAGAAGTGCATGGATTCCCCTGGATCGTGTCTGCAGTAATGGCTCACAGAAACCAGCGTGTAGTGTGAGACCGCCTTACAGAAGGGTTTCTAACTTTCAGGTAAATGTGGGCGTACCAAAAACCTGCCGCGGCAGACCGGAGGTTACGGTTCCCCCTGCACATTTCTGAGTGAGGAAGTTATGTTCTCAAGCTCTGCACCGACAAGAACAGGTGTCAAAGTCAAGGCTCGGGGGCCGGATCCGGCCCTCTGGGAAATTCTATCCGGCCCTCCAGATCATTTTGCTTTATTGCCATTAATGGTTTGATGTTATTTGCGCTCATTTATAACATAAAATTTTGACAAAATATATTCTAATGGAGAGTAAAATATTGAAAGTGTTTTAAGGTTTAAATTGATTTATTCTGGAATAATATTTCTGCCTTTTTATCATTCATATTTATGTTAAAAAGTTACAGTTTTAAAGTTTTACAAATTTGCATTCTGCTAGTTTTTCCAAACTTTTTTGGCATTTACTAAGAATTTTCAGGCTATTTTAGAATTTAGCTATTATTTCAGCTACATACTTTTGGGTAAGTTTTTTTTATTTTTAGTTTTTTAGGCTAATTTGGCACCTATCTAATATTTTAGTTGTTCAATTTTAATAATCAAGGTATTTCATATATTTCAGCGTTTTCAGCTATTAGCTTCAACGTTTTTAGCTATCAATTTCAGCATCTTCAGCAGCCAATTTCATCTTACAGCATTCACACTACCATTGTCAATGGTCATGCTATATATATCTAGTTCATAATCATGTTAAAAAGTTACGGTTTTAAAAATTTCGTTTTCTGAGTGTTCAATAAATGTTTATCCTGTTCGTCCCGTGACTTGAGGTGTGTTTTGGATTCTGGCCCCTTGTGCGATTGAATTCGACACCCCTGAACTTGAATGTCCATGAGTGTGCACTGCTGGTCAAGAACATGTACAGAGAGTGGAAGCAGGGGAGAAAGTTGCCTGCTCGCTGGAGGGATTATTCAATTGAGAGTGTTTGACAGATGTGTTACTGGCCTGTTTCTTGCAGTGTGTAATATTAGTGCTGCAGTTTTCTATGTTTAGTTATTTTCATACAGCATCTGTACATTTATCTCTAGGCATCACAGATGCTTTGCAGGACATGGACTTTCCCTCAGTGTTTGGGCAGATTGAAGCATTCATAAAATAAAATCTTCCTCTGAATTACCTGGCCTGAAAGGTGAGGTGGTGGCTGAGGTCAGCTTCAGTGTTCAACAGAGGCTCCTGGTGTCCTTGTCCTCGGATGAACTGACTTTCTTTCAGCCCGAGATTCCTTTTTTCTATGTGGATGATTATGGGATCTGGTAAGTGGCTCCTCATGATGAATAGGGGACTGAAAATCACCTGCAAGCAAAACAGAAGGACACACTTACTACAGACTGAGACTGGGACTGAAATACCACACCAAGAAACTTGATTTTCTGGGTCATCTCAGCCGAGAAGCTGCTTACCACTCTCTGCTGCATGGGGGAGTCGGCCTCCGTAGTGATGAGAGTACACCAGACGTACAGCAAAGAGCCTCCAGAGCAGCCCACCTGGAACATTCACAACTCACTTAAATGCTATTAAGAATGCCATTATTTTACTTAATTAAGTATTTTTTAACTATATTTTATTGAAATAAGGCAGATAATAGAGACTGAAGAAAAAAACTTCCCTTCTCAAAGTAAGTTATGCTTCCATCATATTGACTTTATAAGAGAAGTGGACTGAATGACCCCTCCCCCCTGGCATTTCGAACAGGAAGTACCTGCTGGCTGCAAGAAGCCATAATACCACAGACTTCTATAGAGAAATAGACAGTTGTTACTCAGTCACTCTATTGGTCAGAATAACCATAACATGTTCCTGATAATCCTAATGTTTTTTCATGAATTTATTTCTTTATTGCAAGTTGTTCCAAACTGGACAATTGTGTCCAACAAGCTCACTCCTGATTGGTGAGTGAGGTTGTCATAGAAATGGTGACTAAGACTGACTCGGACCAATCACTGCTTACCGACATCCATCATGGCAGCGTCCATATCGCATAAAGAGACTTCATTTGGTAGTCATTTTCTATTGGTGATGTCACACTCACTCGGTCCAGTTTTTAATAACAGTAAACGTTCCATCAGTGTTGCATCATCACGTTATGCTTTGGATTTCATTCTTCCTGCTTTTTTCAGTTGTTCAATCTCGTGAATTTTTTTGCATAAATGACAACTCATACATTTAACAAGTACCAGATAATGAACAAGATTTAAAGGCTGACATTAGACCCCCTGAAGGCTGAGCGCTGTCAGTGTCACTGGTGTCAGTCCCATTTATTCCTCACTCCTCATTAAAGCTTCGGGATGCCAAGACACATACAGGCTGTCCAGTTTATGACAGGCGGGGGACATCTTTACTGGATGGGACAGCACCACTAAGCAAACAGCGTCGGTTCAGACTCCATACTCCGACCTTAGCTAAACAGGATAAAGGAGGTGAAACATTGGCAAAGGGAGAGGACGCAGGCCTGATCTTCTCACCGGTAAGGTCATGACAACCTCCTGTGCTTAGAGTAAAAAGACAAGTGCAAAAAAAGCGCTAAAAAGCCAAGAAGATGAAATACTGTTGAGGAGTATTTTCTGATAGAAAACTGGAAAAAACAAGAATGAGGAAAGACAATTTAGCAAGGGAGAGAATTACAAACAGGATGGATATGACACACTTGATGTAGTGGGATGCAAAAAGAAAAAGGATTTGAAAATTATAAGACAGATTAGAGAGTTTGTGTGATAGAAAAGAGAAGGGAGGAAAGTAGAGAAAAACAGGAGAAGTCAAGAAAAAAGACAGGAACCAGCAGCTCGTAGGCAGCCTTTGCACCGAGGCCAAGTCTTCATATGTATGATAAAAAGGGAAATGAAGCGTGAAATTATAGCAAAAGGATGAATGCTTACAACATTAACTTATAAACACAAAAGAAAAGCAAAAAAACAAGGTAAAGAACAAGTAAAGCTAGACTGGAGCTGGCACTAACCCAGCAATGCACAGGGCCTTCAAAGTCTTCCTGTGCCCACATATCAGCTAGCGTTTCCTGTCTCGGTTAGTGTTGTTTTGAAAGAGTATAAACTGTGTTTTCTGCCTCTCAACATCATCAGGTTATGGCCTTTGAGAGAAAGATCTCAATCTGTTCTCTAACATGGAGTAGCTGCATAGAACCCGTGGCCACCCAGAAGAAGAGGATCTGCTCTCGGTTGGTGGTCCAGTCGGCAGCTCCAAACACGTGTGTGGAAGCAAAGCTAGTTAGAAGTGCTGGTGTGTAAAACATGACTCTCTCTTCTCGTCTGGCTGGCCAGCAGACATTTTGCCAAATGTGTTCACTCGTCTGCCTTCACACACACGTGACACTGCATTCATGGGGTTGAACATGAATGACGCCAGCCGCCCCTTTGCTGCTGTAACAGCTCCGGTTCTTCTGGGACGGTTTTCCACAGGTTCAGGAGTGTCAACGGGAATCTTTGAGTGTTCTTCCAGAAGCACATTTGTGAGGTCAAACACTCATGTTGGACAAGAAGGCCTGGCTCGCAGTCTTCGCTCTAATTCATCCCAAAGGTGTTTTTGGGGTTGAGGTCAGGACTCTCTGCACGCCGGTCAAGTTGTTCCACAGCAGACGGGCTCATCTATTGATCTTTATGGGAGCAGCGGTGCAACAGGCATGCTCAACTGTTCCTAAAAAGGGTCCAAAATGTCTTGGTGTGCTGAGGCCTTTCACAAAAACCACAGGGCCGAAGCCAGCTCATAAAAAACAAGCCCATATCATAACACCCCCTATACCCTGCCAAACTTCACACCTTGATCCCTGCAGTCAGACAGATCCCGATCTCTTTGCAAACGCCAGAACTGATTTCCACACAGAGAACGGCCCAGCATCCTCTGCTCTAGAGTCCAGCTGAGGTTTGCTTTACCACCAAGGCTGTGCGTCACGCTCGGTAACAGAGATACAGATTTACTGCTGACCTCTGCTCCCCATGAGCCCGAGCATTCGCTGTACCTGCTGTCAGTTTGCATTTCCTACCACTTCATGGCTGAACTGTTCCCACTGTCTTAGTGGGAGTGGCATGTTCAGGAGTGTGAATGTTTCACAGCTGGACTTTGCTGCACAGGTTTAAAGTCTCAAATTCAAAGAGCAAACCGTTCTTCAGTTTTTAAAGCAGTCAGCTGATGATTTCAAGCACTCCTCAATGTGGAAAGGGCTGATTTCAACTTGAAAAGTTGCATTACGCGATAATGCTAGTGTGAACGCTTTTTGGTGAAAGTAGTTGCTGGAGATGCTGAAACTTTCAGCTGAAAATGGTGACGCTATTGACTTTAATTGATAAAGGGATTTACTGAAAATGCAAAAGCTAATTTAAGGTTAAAGTGGCTAAAAGGCTGAAAACGTAATTGAAGAAAGATGATGACAGAGCGGTGAAGTTCAACTAAATTTCCGAAAAAAGATTGTACCAAAATAGCTTAAAAATCCTCAATACATGCCAACTTTGCAAAAACATTTAGTGCTCAAGTATGAGCTAAACTCCAAATTAGCCTAAAAAAGCTAGCTTGTTGCTGAAATACTAGCTAAACTCCAAAATAGCATAACATTCCGCAGTAAACTAAATTAGTCAAAAACATTAGCATGTTGCTAAAATAGAAGCTAAACTCTAAATTATCATAAAAAAAAAGGTATATAACAAATTAGCCAAAAACGTTAGCATGTTGCTAATGTAACAGACTTTCCAGTGTCCCCCAGAGCATTCTTTAGTGCAGATGACAGGCACAAGATGTAATGTGACAAAGAGATTTGTGGATAGAAAAATGAAAAAGGTCGTTAATAAAAATGGCTGTTCTAACTCCAAGACATGTGACTCTGAGCTCCCTTATTTGATAGTGGCTACGCAGCATGACTGACAACTGAAACCAGAAAACCGGCTTCACTAAAATATGAGCTAAACTCCAAATTGACAAAAAAAAACCCTCAGTTGATGACAAATTAGCAAAAAAAAAACATATTGTTTAAATATTTACTAAACTCCAAAATAGCCTAAAATTCCTCAGTAAACTAAATTAGTCAAAAATGTTAGCATGTTGTTGAAATAGAAACTAAACTCTAAATTAGCCTAAAAGCCCCAGTAGATAACAAATTAGCCAAAAATGTTAGCATGTTGCTAAAATACTAGGTAAATTCTAATTTTATTTAAATTACTATAAAATATTAAAGCATATCCCATGATTATATTGAAAGACTTGTTGCTAATCACTTAAAATTATGAAACTTTAAGACTTTCTCATTCATTTCTCATTGGGCATCAATATTTCAAAAACTATGAAGTTTATGAATCCCAAAAACAAAAGCAGTAATGTTCTGAACAAGCTGAACAATTTGATACCAAGATTGATGAAAAACGCTGAAAGTGTGATTGAGTTTTTATGCGCTGAATAACGCACAGAAAGGAGCAGGAGGATCACTATAGTGTAATGATTACTAAACATTCACACAACTAGCTCATTTCATGTCAACATTTGAAAAGGTAATTTTTTTCTCTTATAACCCAAGAATACTGTTCACACCAACAATACACTATTAGACTTAAAGAGCTGATTTACCTGAACAACAGAACTGCTGGTGCCTTTGTCCCTTGTCTGCAGCTGAACGTCCTGGGACCAGTCTTCATCTCCTCGTGCCTTCACAGACAGCTCTGTCAGCTCGGTGTCCTCCAGCACATAAGAAGGGAGCTTGGTTCCTGCGTCCAGACAGTTACAGTGCTCTCTGACCACCGTCTGACCATCAGGCCCCACGTAATGCTGGACCACTCGCAACTCGATGTCTTCAGTCAGGTAACTGCACATCACCTGCCGTCCACAGATTATCACCTGGAAGAGAAAGAACTCCAGATACTGTAGATCTGACCTCATGAGGAACTGAATGAAGATACAGTTATTAACCCTTTGGACTGTAAACCAGGGTCCTCGAGATCTACCACCTTGCCCGTTTTCCTAATCTCCAAGTCCTGCCAGCTGCTGATTGGCTCAGTCAGACGTCTCCATATTCTGATTGAATGAACACAGCTGGTCTGGGGAATCAGCAGCAAGCAGTGCAAGGAGAGCTGGAAAACAGGCAGTGGTATCTCTAGACTAGAGGACCTGGAATGGGTAGCTAAATACTGAGAAAGATTTCTCCAGTTCTGTTTTTTTAAATAAATTAGCTCATTCTAAAGGAATTGTCTATGTAGTCATCTGATAATCTGATGACAAATTCACCTTAGAAATCCTGTGACAAAAACCTGAATGGCTGCCAAAGGCTGAGGTAACAGCAGGAAACAAAAGTTTCTCTGAATATAAAAAACTTCAAACCCGTTCTGAGGGTGAAATGTTTGACATATTTGTGTGAACGTTTTAAAGTAGACAGCATGTCCGAAATAACATTTTATCATGATCATCGTTTAATTGGTTTAAAAAACAACAACAACTGTTGATTTAATCATTTTAAAACATTTTGGTTTTTATGACAATAAAAAGGCAAACAATTTAGTTTAAAATCTGTTAATTATTGTCCTTTCTTTTTCTACCATGCTGTGTGCATGTGTCGACCTGTGTGTGTTTGTGTGTGTGTTGGGGGGATTGAGGGCATTGCATGGGTTCTCTATGGGTAAGCAATGTCTTCTTCTTTGTTTTTAAAATTTGATTATATTTTTATGTAAAGCACTTTAAGTGAAATTGCTTGTTAGAAAAGTGCTCTATAAATAGTTTAATTTGATTCAAGGCAGAATTTTACAAATGTAAATTTTTTGCTACTTGATTTTATTCATCGAATTAAATTTTCTAGTAGGATCACCTCTTCATTTCTCTCAATTGTTACTTCCAAATTCAACAAGTTTATCAGATCAACCTGGATTTGGACATCATATCAATTGATAACAGATGACTGCTTGAGATCCTGATCTAAACCCTCCGATAATAAAACGCCTATTATCTGGTCAATGTGTAACTAAAGCTGCAGCTTGTGTGTCTGTGCATGCAGACGTTGGTGGGTTCTACCTCTGAATAGTAAGGAACAGACAGCATATGATACGCTGAAAAGTAACCAATCAAAACAGAACTGGGAAAGCATCAAATACAAGGAAAGTAGTTTACAGCAAACATATATTTTCTGAAGCAACATAACTATATTACTGGAATGAAAATGAAATAAAATGGCTCATGATAACATAAAGTTGTCTCTGAAGAGAAAAAGCTTTTTCTAAGAAATTATGACTGATGCTGTTACCACACCAAAAGAGGGAGAACGTCAAAGTTCTGCTGTTACATGAGTGTTTACAGCTGTTCCACTGATGAAATGCCTTCAATTAACCTCAGTTTTCCTTTTAATCTCAACATTATCAATAATGAAGTTTTCTGGAGAATGCTTTTGTGTTTTTATTTATTTTTTTATGCTGTTGTTTTAGGGTTCAAACACATTTCCTCAATGAAATGCAAATACATGTATATGAATTCTTTAAAGTGGAATTTATGATTTTTTTTATCTCTCACTGTCCAAGTAAATCTACCATTTTGACCATTTCTTTCATTCCTCCACAGCAAATACCTCGATCTGTGGGAGAAGAAAGAGTGAACATTTAGAGGAAGTGGAGAAAAGGAGAAGAGAGGAAAAGAAAGAGATGCGTGTGACACATGTTTATACAACAAACTGTCTGTGCCGTTCACTGAAGGCGAGCTTTGCATCTTCAAGGATTTTCTCGTCTATGTGGAGCGACTCACACATGACTCATCCCTCATCCTTTCTGGTTTATGATCTGGTTTACAATTTCCTGTGATCTTATTTATGGATTGATGGAACACATTTTATTGCTGCAAAACAGATGACAGAAACTGACAAAAACAGAACACTGTCTTCTGTCGGCTAAACAACTACTAAATCACATGATGCTAACTAAGAGCGGGGTGTGGGGTAAAATCCCTGACAAGCCATGTTCCTGTGCGTGTTTCATTGTGAAGATGACCTGCAGAATCCCTGCAGTAGTGACTCTCGTACGAGGCGGCAGCAGGGAGTGCTGCAGCAGCCTGTCGGTACCTGTTTCTGGACTCCATTGAGCTGAAGCACCTTGATGATGAGCGAGGCTGTGCGCCCCTTGTACTGGATGGTTCTCAGCAGCATCCCCACGTTGTCCACGCTGAAAGGCTCCGACCAGCGCCAGTTCCCCCAGCCCTCGATGCAGATGTGCAGCAGCTACAGAAGGGGTCACATCAGGACAGGCACACAAAAAAAGGAGACAGAAGACACCAGACGAAGGTTAGACTTCTTGCCCCTTATTTATACCAAGAAAAATACAAACAAACAACAAGGTTCTTTATTTAGAAGATCTTGGTTGGACGAGTTTGCTTAACAGAATGGCTGCCGCAGGAAGTAGCATCCAAACAGCTGCTGTGGAAGATTATTATGGCTGCATGTGTGACTGGTGTGTGGTCTGATGTGGAAGTCTCTTCTCCTCACGTATACATGAGAGCCACTCAGCTCGGTCTTTGGTCTGTTCAGCTGCGTTTTCAGTCATCGTTGTATCAAATGCATCCATGTGTGCGACAGCCAGTAAACACACGGGCTCGGGACGACCGCTGTCCTGTACTGCGACATCCAAACAACTTTAGGGTGCTGACAATGTTCAGAACGATTCCCACAATTCCCTAAACTGTGGCAATGGGGGTAAAACTGTGCAAAGAGGTCTGGTGACATCTGCATTGGTTGAAGACTGCTGCACATTTCTGAGGCTCTTTTTTTTCCTTCATGACCCCTGAAGCTAAAGCAGCAAAAGGCAAGTGGGCCAGTCAAACGTTCATCACTCCTGTGCTGAGCTGAGGTCATCCGGACCATCTGCCCACTTTAAACCTCCCAGGTTTGATGCTAAATCTTATTTGAGAGAGAGTGTTGTCATGAGATTATGGTAACAGAATTCATGGAGATTCATAAACATGCAGAAAGATCTAAAGCTTTGTCCCCTCCTGGGGCAGTGTGGCTGACCTTCACTCTGAACCCTCAGTGTCAGTCCTTCTGCCAACACAATCAAACTTCAAAAACGAAGGTACAAGAATGAAAGGAAGGCCGAATATAAATATGTTTGCAAAGACGAGAAGAGACAGGGAGCGAGGGTTAGACAGGTTTCAGAACAACCTGGAAGGTTAGGGACAGAAAAACACTTTTGAACCTTCAAACTTTGCCTCGTTGCTTCAGTGTGCCCAACATTTAACCAATCTGTTTTTAAGAAAAACAAATTACCCCTGAGGTTAAAGAGCACGCACAGACCTCGCTCGAGACCTTCTATGTTTCTCTGCAGCGCAGTCTTCTCTCATTGTTTGAAGACAGATTTCTTTACAAAAACATTCCTAATCAAAGCCTGTATTCACTTTCTTTAGGAACTCCCCTCCACCCGGTTGGCGGCGTGGAAGTGACTTATATTTCCCATATATCTTGCTCAGTGAACTTACTGGTGGGAAAAATGGCAGGGTGGTGTAAACTGCCAGGTGGCTGAGGTTAAAGTTAAGCCCTAGGGTGGAGGACCATAGAAGCCAGTGCTAGTTTGATAATCAAGAACAGGTAAGATTTGAACAAACATGACCGGATTTTCTGCTCTTCTCTTCCCAGTTTTAACTGAAAATCTGAAAAACCACCGTGTTCAAGCTCCAAGTGGGACCAGACTGGCATTAATTACGGTGAAAATATGATGATGGCAAACCAACTGGAGACCTCTGCGGTTCTGAAGCGCCCATCTGAGCGGACAGATTTGTTGTCTCAACACTCTCTGTCCTTAAACGTCACTCCGCCCCCCTTCCCGCACATTTCATTGTCCCTGTGGCTCAGCTTGACCTTTAAAAGAGGAGTCATAATAAAGTTTCAGTTCAAACTTCAAACAGCAGCTGACGCTTTTGTTTAAATCCGTCCCTGACTTTAGCAGTGACACAGATGAAAGGGACACAGATGACGGCGAGAATGAAAAATAAGAAGCTGTTTTGCTTCTTCGTGACGCGTGCAACAGTTTTGACAAGGAGAAAACCCAGTTAGCCATATGCTGCCATTTCACACAGACTCTTTGAATCTAATTCTAGTCTGACAGTACGCAACCAAACCGACAACTTCAGAGGAAAAAAAACCTTTCCCAGAGTATGTTTTTAATTATGTTTTGTTTGAATTTAAACCATAGAAATATATCATTTGAAACTCAGCTTTTCCCTAATACAAGAATAAAAACAAAAAACATTGTAAATTTGCGAACAATAAGTTGTGTTTTTTTTTTTTTTTAATAAATTGGCCAGTGGTGCGACTTATACTCAGGAAAAACATATTTGTGAAAAATCTTTTTTTTTAAACATGTCATTTTTAAATCCGGCTGTGTCATGATGCTGTCGCCCAGTGAGGAACTAACGCCCAGACTTTACCCCTTTAACACCTGAGCCGATGCCGCTGACGCTTGAACACAAAATCTTCAACCGTCAACATGATCAACACAATTTACTACGTAATTGAATTACGGTGATTATGGTGACAATTAAAACAATTAAAGTAAATTACAGAAAATAAACATTGGAACTTGAAGAGTTAAACAAAACCCAAGACTTCATTTGATCATCTTCATCAATACAAAAACAAAAAACTGTTTTTAAATGTCTAAAATAATCCAAACAGCAATGTTTCTCCAGACGATTTATTACACGTCTTTGAGTGCGATCATTCCGGCTCATCTTTATACTCTACAGTTACATGATCTGCGTTGCGTGCCAAAAACACCAACATACACGCCAGCCTGCAAATCATTTATCTCCGTCTCATGGAAATGAATCATCTGACAGTTTTGACAACCCAACTGTCCATTTATTAATATGAATCAACTCCAGCCTTTGATGTGATGTGTGAAGTCAGACGGAGCTGCATCAAAAGGATCAGTCGCTTTGTAGTGGTCAGACATGACAATGACGAAAGCCCGATACTTCGATCTGGCTCATATATTGAATTTCCATATTAATGCAGTTGTTTTTTTTTTTTAATGCGTTCGAGCCAGTGAGCGAACTTGAAAGCTGATCTCAGTCTGATGATTTGACGTATGTTTTCAAATCAAAATTGTGACTAATCTAAGAGTAACAGAGAACACCTGTCTGCTAAGCTAAATATCAGCTGGACAGAGTGACGACATTAAAATCAAGAAGGAGAAATATATGGTCTAAACACAAGATCAGAACCACATGAACTTCTTGAAATCCCCTTTCTAGATAACCATGGTAACTGAATACAGAACCCAAACATGGGACTGACACATTCAGAAATGACAAGAACTTCTAAGACTTAGGAACTCCACCCAGCTAAACTGTGTGTTAAATGCAGTGAGTCAATTAGCCGACTGAATGTAATTAAGGCTCCAGTGTCATGTCTACTGCTTGGGCTGTTGCTCTAGGCATTAGTCAAACGTTTACTGGTAAAAAAAAGAGAATGTCATAAAAATCTGGACAGAGTTAGTTAGCAGCCTGAATAAGGCGTCATGCTCTTTATTGATGGACAGGTGATAAGGGAGACATTCCCAGAATGACGGGCACAAAGTAAACCATGGCGTTAAATTTCCACCTCTCACAAGCTTATATCAAACTGAACGTTCCACATGCACACTTCTGCCTCAGTGAGCGCTCCTGTAGTCACACGCACTCATGGTTTACGCACTCCGATTTTAAAATCCCTGCATTGGCTCCCCATAAGCTTCAGGATTGATTTTAAGATACTTTTACTGGTTTTTAAATGTCTTAATGGTCTTGGGCCTTCTTATTTGTCAGATCTTTTAGTTAAATATGAACCCTCACGGACCCTGAGATCCTCTGGCACAGGTCTACTAATCATTCCACCTGTGAAAACCAAAACGCACGGAGAGGCATCTATTCAGCATTATGGCCCTCGTTTGTGGAACAGTCTGCCAGAGAACCTGAGGGCCGCAGAGAACATAGCTGCTTTTAAGAAAGGTCTTAAAACACATTTTTTTACCATGCTTTTAGCTAATTTTATTGTTTTTATTTACTTTGTTTTTATTCATGCATCTATTTGATCATGTTTTTATGATTTATTGATCTTTTCATAATTTATTTAATTCATTTTATGGTCATGTTTATTGTTTTATTGCTTGCTGATTTTACAAATATACTTAATTTATTATTCTACCATTTTTCTTTCTTAATTTCCAGTGCCTCCTCAGCTGGTTCCTCTCCCTCTGGTTACTGCTGTCCAGCTGCTGCGGCTCTAGGTGGGACCTGCATCGCTACCTAGCTGTGGTGAGGCTGGGTCCCCGTCTGTGATGCTGCGGCATGCTGGTTATGCAGTTGTCTCCAGAGGAAGAGGCTCCAACTACATTAGTGTCTCCAACATCTAACTTCTGTGCTCAGCCTGTACTTAGTCTTGTACTTAGTCATTGGGGCTGTGGTTGTGGGGGGGAATTAGGGGGGTGAGGGGATTGGGGGTATACTTGTGGATCTGGGTAAAGGGGGAATTATGTGTCTTTATTGTATTTTGCATTTGTTTTTATTATTGCGTTTGTTTTAAGATGTTTTATTTATGTGTAAAGCACTTTGTGTTATTCTATATATGAAAAGTGCTATAGAAATAAAGTTGATTGATTGATTGATTGATGGAACCACTCCTGGAGCCAATTCTGCGCATAACAACTCCTGCCCGAGTTTATGGAAAAAAAAAACAAAAACAAACCAGAAACCTGCGTGTGATTGGCCACTCTTCTATTGGCCCCACCCTGTTACCGTTGCTAGGGAAATACTGACGCCATAACTGGATCATTCGTTTTTCAAAGTAAATGAACAAAACAATTAAAATGAAAAATGACAAGTTCATTTAATTATCTTTTTGTAAACTAGTAAAGAGAAACAGTTAAATTCTTTGTGTTCCTATCAAAGTATTAAACCACAAACGGGACAAACAGACAAAAAAAATGCAGGTTTCACAATCACAGAGAAGAGCTTTCACCAGTGTGGAGAAGAGCTTTCACAATCAAGGAGAAGAGCATTCACAATCACAAAGAAGTGCATTCACAACCACAGAGAAGAGCTTTCATAATCGCGGAGAAGAGCTTTCACGATCGTGGAGAAGAGGTTTCACGATCGCGGAGAAGAGCATTCACAATCAAGGAGAAGAGCATTCACAATCAAGGAGAAGAGCATTCACAATCGCGGAGAAGAGGTTTCATGATCGTGGAGAAGAGCTTTCACGATCGGAGAGAAGAGCTTTCACCAGTGCGAAGAAGAGCTTTCACCAGTGGTGGACTTTCGGCATATATTCAACGCCATAGTAAACCTTCTTCAACCCCTAAACTCCAGACTGAGTCCGTCCCACCACCGTTACCACACTCATCTATTGTCCTGTGACAGGAATGTGTTTGAGTCCACAAACACAAACGTCTGAGGATGCAGCAGCATTCCTGGATGCTGCAGACAGCTTGGTTGCATCCGTCATTGTTTTTCTGCCCATTATTTCATTCCTTCACTTTCAGGCCGGGAGACATGAGGACGAGAAATAAACAACATCAGTAGCTCTGCACACAAGTTCCTATAAAAAGCAAAAGCAGCGCTGACGATTCTTTGATGGTTTATTGAAATCATGTGAGTATAATGTCATATACCAACAGTTTAAAAATAGTCTGAAAAGTCTCTGTACTGTCAATCTCATTTAATGTTATACAGCCGCACATGAAAAGAGGAGGGATGTGGAACAGAGGTCTGGTCTTGTCTGGTGAAATTACTTTGGGACAAGGGACCTCGCTATCCAGCTAAGAAATGAGAAACAGGTCCATACCCAGACAACAAAAGAAAAGAATATGGATTACTCTGTCCTTTAAGCAAAATTAGTGTGAGAAAGAAAAATATGAGAAAGTCAGACCAAAAGAACATCAATTTCAAGGCAGTGAGCGCTAACATGAGGGACCGATGGTGGTTTTAACAGCTGCCTGCAATACCTTTCTTCTTCATGGCTCCCTCCCTCTGACAAAAGAAGCAAAGAAAGAAAACAAAGACAACATCAAAGTCCAGATTTGCAAGTCTAAGAAGTGGTTTGAGAGTTTGAGGAAGGTACATAGAAGAGGAATTGTGCTGGTCCATGTTTGACAAGGGCAACGCCAAGAGGTTCATGCTTGACTAACATTTTTCCATATTTCTCCCTCTGGTTTCTACAAAGGCATCCCAGTCATGCACGACCTCAAGGGTTCTTGGGATATGCAGACGAGCCGAGTGCTGAACCAACTGAAGGAGCTGACACTAGAAAGGTTTGGAAACCAAACTGAGGATTGAGATTCCAAGTCGAGGAGGAAAGACATTTAAGAACATAGATAGGGAAGGGACATTTGGAAAACAAGTGACCCTCGAGGCCTGGTGATCAACATTCCTGATCTAGAGACACAACTGAGGAAAACTATTCAGTCAACTTTTCATATAAATTGCCTGCAAGGTGCAAGAGATTCAGAACTCGTCAAAGTCCGTCCGTCTATCTGTGCATCCATCCATCTATTCGTCCATCCTCTACCACTCTTCCAGGACTGGGTCGTGGGGGGCAGCAGTCTAAGCAAAGATGCCCAGACTTTCCTCTCCCCCAGCTCCTCTGGGGGGAACCCAAGGTGTTCCCAGGCCAGCTGAGAGACATAGTCTTATGGTTTATAAGTGGGCAAAATATGTGAGACCCAATTGGGTTTGTCCGCAGTTTCTCTAATGGCCCCACCTGGGTTTGCCCACATTGGGTTTACGTTCCAGTGACTGGCAACCCTGCTAGCTCTGCCAGACTCTGGGCAGTGGATCTTGCTACCCTGTCCACCAGGCAACTGGCTAGCATAGCGAGCTAGGCCACTGAGTGCCCACTTTAGCCAATGTGGGCAACCACACATGGGGTCCACATTTTCTGCCCACTTTTAAACCATATGGGGCCCACTTGACCTTGGTGGCCGGGATGTCACTGGTCTTTCCCCGGGGGCAGTTCCCAGAACACAAGTCCAGAGGGCATCCAGACCAGATGGCTTCTCTTGAGCCAGCTCGTTAAAGGAGTGTTAGAAAATAACTTTCTGGTCTAGGCCCATCTTTCTTGCTCCTCATTGTTGCAAGTCTATTTCTTTCATCTGACCATCTTTGTATGACTTTGAGCTCGTAAATAGTACGATAAACTACTTTCTACAGACATAGAAAGGATGCCTCTCTCAAGGCGGCCACTTTTTTATGCTCGAATTCTTTAGACACATAAATGTATGTAAGCTAACTATAGCTTACATCATTTTAAAGGGGCCATACCATAATTTTCTTAAGTCTTTCGGAGTAAAAAAACAGATTATCTAGGAAATATTAGTTATTTTTCGTGAGTTTTTTTCCTCCACGGAAGTAAGACAACTAGATTCCTGAAACTCCGCCTGCCACTGCGTGTGGGTACTGCCCATTTGATGATGTCATCCTCATGTCTTTGCAAGTGTTTCTGCATTTCTCCCACAAAGATAACCCAAATATGGAAGCACATACACCATATATCTGCCTTTAGTAAATCCGACCATTGCTACACTGGTTCATAACAGAAATACACTCAGTGTCTTTACGACTGTGCCCGCCGGGGGTGGGGGCTATTTTTAAAAGAGCCTCGTGGCTAAAGCAACAAACACCTGTTTGAGGTGGGATTTGTATCTGACTGGACACAATTGGGAGATATACTGTAAATAAACTGTTGGTGTTCGACTGGGGGTGGAGCTGTCAGAGCAGACTCTTCCTGAAAGGGGCTGTCTCACTCTGAGACGTCAGATTGTAAGGATCCGCTTGTTTTTGAGGGTATGGGAGGGGCTACTGTTAAGAGCGCAGGTTTTTAGAGGATTACTCAGAAATACGTGAACAGATCAAAATAATGCTTTGGGGTTCTTTATAGTGAAGAATGAACAGTATAACACACTCAAAAGCTCAAAAAGTTGGTTTTTCATGGCATGGCCCAGTTAAAGGATCAAAGTCTGTCTAAGATTATTACACGCTACTGACCTGATCTGCCTTTCTAAGGGCCATTGAGGAAAAGCAGGTTTACTAAGACATATTTGAGTAATTGCATGCAGCAAGAGTTCATAGTTCCTCAGAACTATCAAGCTGCAAACTAATCCAAAGCACTTGAAGCAACCCCGTGATTGATAATGTAATGTAGCACTTTATTCTAATGAAGAGAATCCTGAAAATTCCCTTCTAAAGGAAGAAGAGAAGCACGGTCGACCAAATGTACCGACTTCTAACCGAAACATCAGAGTTCCAATCAAGACAACAACTAAATATATAAGATGGGTCTAGCATGCAACAGAGGGCTGCGTGTTTACATCAGGGTTTTTTCTCTGAAATGAAGGAGACAGAAGTATTACCACAATCCGTTTTGCATTCCCGTCTGGTTCTTTTCAGAGTCACTGGAAAGATAAATCTCATTTTAAACAAAAAGGCAATTTGAAGCAAAAAAAAAGGTAATTTCTATAGAATTGAAAGATTTTCATACATTTAAAGTAAATAGACTAGTAGTTGGTTTAGTCACAACTTCCCTTACGGGTGGATATGGGCGGGCTGCCTGTGATTGATGGGCAAACCTGTACAGGGAGGACTGGTGGCCTGAAGGAAATATCAAGGTTGTAGATCACTCAGAAGCTGCGTTTACGTGGACACAAGTAATCGGAATAAACTCCTGATCAGAATAAAAAAGCGTCATGTAAGCATGCTATTCAGAATACTCTGAATACTTACATTTAAAGTAAATGTGTAGAAGAAAGCTCCTTAAACGTTTCATGTGACCTGCATGCATGAGCCTTTTGCCTCCTTTCGGACAGGCCATCCGGTCTTGAGGTACTATCCATGGTGCTGAACTCAGGACAGCAACAAAAACTGCAAGCTGACTAAAGATTTACCTGCCCTGAGTTAAAGAGGGAAGGTAGAAGACATGAAGCGAAGGCTCAAAAAGATGTTAAAGAGGAAGCTTAACGCTGAAAAAGTCTCTGGACTCTGGATCAATGATCTATCCTTTAACTAAACTCTATATACAGCTTCTAATTTTAAATATCTTCTAGTATGACCATGCTCCATTTATTTCACTGCAGTCTTTGTAACAAATGGCCTCAGTAAGTGAACAGCTTAGAAAGATGACAGCATTTTGTCCTTGCGTAACCTTTTCCGTGCAGCGTTTCAAAAACACTGCTGTTGTTAAACAAAGTGCAAGTTGTTATGGTTCTGCAATGGAAAAGACTCGACTGGGGTGCTGACTCACAGCTGGAGCCACTCACTGATGTTTTTGTGAGTCTTTGTGATGCTTTGTGTGGGGCTTAGTGGATGAGGCAAGCCTAACTGACAAATTCGTTTTAGGGTTTCTTTAATTTAGTGATTTTACCAGGAAGTGATCATGTTTTCAGTGTAGATTAGAGGGTTGTGGTTTGATTGATTCTCGTATTCTATGAATATCTTGGAAATTGTCACTAAGATATGAACTATGACTGTGTCAAAATAAAGGAATAGCTCATTGCAAAAGTCCTAACTTTTACCGGACTCGTCAACTCTTGGATCCTCGCTGAATAAATCTGCTGTCATAATGTGGCAAAAGTTCATTAAATCCAAACAAAACTGTTGTCATATTGGAAAAAAGAAAAGCTGGACAAACTTCCACACAGTTTGGCAGATTAAAAGCCAGAGATTTGACAGACAAGAATTCGTTTTTAATGTTTTACCATTAATAATATAAAAAATAGTGCCTATAATTGTATGGAAACACTTCATTTCAAAGATTTTTAAAGAAAAAAACCAAATAAGGAGTGGAGTTACTTTTATAAATAATATTTTTACAATTTGATCTCTTTTTAAATTAAAACTTTAACAATGTTTTTACAAATGAATTTAATAAATATCAGTACCGCTAAATAATTCAGAGGACACAATGGCAACATCCAAATTCTTCCCCTACCTCCTACGGCTTACAGCTTTAGTAATATCTCGTCTTTAAAAGTATTTTAGACAATCTAGACCAGGGGTCTGCAACCTGCAGCTCTAGAGCCACATGTAGCTCATTGACTCTTTCATTGTGGCTCTCTGGTTAATGCAGAATAAAAACACAATCAGAACTAAGGTGCACCAGACTTTAGATTAGACTTTCTATTTTTGAATGAATTCAAAGATGTTAAGTGTGCCTAATATTTAAACAAATACAGTGAAAGTCACTTAGCTATCTCTGATTTAATTTTGGTTGGTTAGATATACAAATTTCTGACTAAGATACATCACAAATAGTAACATTATCATTTTTTAGATCATTGTTGACACTAAGCTACCTACTACCACATCTGCTGCATTGAGATGCTCCAATATGACTCAGGGTGTCTTCTATTTTGAAAGGAAGTTCTTCATTTTGAAGAAATAGTATTCTCTCTTTATGTGTATATTTTATTTATGCCAAAAACATCATTTAATTTAAAATATATGATAACAGTAACATTAACATGGATGTAAATTAGTGTTTTAATGTTTTTAAAGGGTGAAGTCAGAGTTTGTGGTCAGTTAGAAATCAGCTTGAATGGCTCTTTTAGTGTTGACGGTTGCAGACCCCCAGCATAGATGATGCGTTTGGCCGAAGAGGAATGAATTTAAATTACACTGATGGCTGGATCGGGAAGCAGTAGCATGGTTGCACGAAATTTTAACAGAAAACACGGAACGAGCATCACGCACGACAGGACGTGGTAGCATTTATTTGCAGTTAGGTGTTTATTGAAAGCTGAGCTGCTCCTCTCCGTGTCCACGGCCTGACTGAGTCAACAGCTTTGAGGCCATGTCAGCAGGAGATCCAAATTTGCATCTCATCTGTTTGGTTTGTTCTGCTCCGTTTGTCCTGTTTTTACAGTTAAACTGGTCTAAAACCTGGCAAGGCTTTCACCGCGGACAGGCCCCCACCCCTCTGGCAGCAGAGAACAATGCTCATATCATCATGAATTTGGGACCATATGTTGCATTCTCTGTCATAGCTTTCATCATTCATGTTGGTCTGGATGATTAACAAAACATTTTTCTGTGAAGTGACAAAGTCAGAATGTTCTTAAGTTTTCCTTCAGTCACTAAAGGGGAATTATTCATGAAAACATCAGTGTGATGTTTTAATCCTTTTATTGAAGTCATTAGGAATTCAAGTCAAACTCTGTGGAATAGCTGGGTGGTGTGCTGCTACACAAATACAAATAGGATCATGATCTGAAGCACATTCTCATTAAGTCTTGGAATTTTGAAACAAATGGATTGTAAAATGACAAATATTTTTATTTCTGTTTGGTTGTTTTTCTTGTGTTGTTTTGTGCAGCATGTCGAGACTTTCTGGATTTAATAAGATGAATTTCTGATTCTCATTATAGGGAGTTGAAAATCCCTATTGTGATTGGAAACAACAACATAAAAGAATGCAATACTTGAATTAAATCCCCTTTTTAAAAAAAATGAACTCTTACTCTGTGGTTTGGTGTGTGTTTGAACACCTTCAAGCATTTGATCACCGTCTGCTAATTGATGGTTCACAAATGGACTGATAAGAGAGGAGCAGGTTTCCATGTGAATGCACCTGTTAGAGCAGGGGTGGGCAATTGTTTTGACTCGTGGGCCACAAAAGGTTTTAAAATTTGGCATAAGGGCCGGACAAGGAGCAGATGGAAGGAGAGATTGGTAATGAACCTCTAAACTAAAAAAACATATGGTTTAGAGAAAAACATGCTTTAATTTGGATTCAAATTCACATATATTAATTTAAAAAACAGAAGATTTGGGAGTTTTAAATTTTGATTTTTGTTCTCTTTTGGGTGATCCAATGGGTTGATGTTCTTCAGAGGAAAATGTGAACTCAAAGAAATGCTGCATTTATGTGTTGTAGGAATAATCCGAAAGATCACCATCTGACTCAGAAAGGAACACACATGAACGTCAGAGAAACAACACCATTCATGGGAAGAAACCAGAAATACAATGAAAATAAAACAATAATGAGGATTTTTGATTCAATGTATTTTAATTTGGAGGGCCACATTAAGTAGCTTAAGGGGCCGCATGTGGCCCCCGGGCCGTGGTTTGCCCACCCCTGTGTTAGAGTGAAGCTGTAAAAACTAAAGGAAGTGAAGCTGTGAGAGTTGTGACTGCAGGAAACAAACAGCAATGGTGTTCAGGTAGCTGTCAATTCTTTCATGTAATTTGCAAAAGTCTTGTTAAAAAAAATTAAAAAAAAAAGTCAAATTCCAAAATAAATCTTCATACAAAATAATCCCAGCTGTTTAAAACACAGTTTGGTGAGTCACAGAGTGAGCTGCACTGTGCTGTGTTAGCATTGCTGCTGTATGGGACCTGATGCAGTTAAAACATGGCTTAAGGGGTCTCTCACTTCACCCTCTTTAGGAATGAGTGTATTTGTGGGCTTGTGGTGAACTGGCAGCCTGGGAAGTCAGACGCTGAGTAAAGGCTTAGTCACAACCTCCCCTACGGATGGATACGGGCTGTGATTGATGGGCAGACCTGTACGGGAGCGCTGGTGGCCTGAGGAAATATTAAAGTTGTAGATCACTCAGTAACTGCGTTTACATGGACACGAGCAATCGGAATAAACTCCTGATCAGAATAAAAACAGGTCATGTGAGCACGCTATTCAGAGAACTCTGGCCGGATCAGACTCTTTTTTTTCATTCATAGCTTTTTTTTTTGAGCGAAAGCGTGGGGGGTGCTTTGTAACAGTGTGAGCTTCAGACCAAATTCAAATTCAAATTCAACTTTATTTATATAGCACTTCTCCTTCTTCCAAGCATCTCAAAGTGCTTTCCACAGCAAGTAACAGTAAAACAAGTAAGATAAAACAAAATAAGTATACATTAAAACACCTTAAAAATCCAGCAACGTACACGTCCCGTAAGTACACAAAGAAAAATATATAAATAAATAAAAAATGTATATATACATGCATACATAAAATCAAAATAAAAACATGTGGGCATGTAAAAACTAGGTAAAAGCTATACTAAAAAGATGAGTTTTAGCTTTTTCTTAAAAACCTCCACAGTGGATGAAGCCCTCACATCCTCAGGCCGGCTGTTCCACAGGCGAGGTCCACAGAGCTTAAATGTGGCCTCACCGTGGGTTTTAGTTCTAACTTTTGGGACCACCAGCAGACCTGCACCTGAGGACCTAAGGGTTCTGGGAGGGTCATAAACTAAAAGTAAATCTGATAAAAATGAAGGTCCAATACCATGTAAGGCCTTGTAAACCAATAAAAAAACCTTAAAATTGATCTTAAAGCTGACCGGGAGCCAGTGCAAAGATTTCAGAATAGGAGTAATGTGCTCCTTCTTTCTGGTCCTGGTTAAAAGGCGTGCAGTCGAATTTTGGACTAGCTGCAGCCGATTTATAGTCTGTCTGGCTGCTCTGCATGAAAGACCTGCTGGACTCAGGAGAACCGTGTCCCCTGGGAGAACTGCATCTGCGATCAGATTCCGGGTTGGTATGAGCTGGTGGAGGCGGCTTTTGAATGCAGAAATAAAACTCTGAACAGTCCTGAGAAACTGTCAAAAACTTAGTGAATCCATGTTTCCAAACACGTCGAGACAAAATAAAGGATGATGTTATTTCCACATATTTATGTGTAACCAAGATGCACATTGCTGCATCGATTTAGAAAAACTATGACCCAACAGTCACTGAAAAATATTTTTAATAATAATGAAAGCACGTTCAGGGTATCATTTCGCTCTAAAAAGAATCTTTGTTATTTTACAAAGGAACTCGCTATTTCTGCTTCTATGACTATTTCTGGAGTTTTTGACAGTTCTGCATATGTCAAACATGATGAGCTAGTGAACCCGTGTCCACATGCAGCAACCTTCAGCCACGTATCAGCACATGTGACCTAAGCTTAAAGAAAAAGTTTATGAGAGGTGAAGGGATGAAGAAAGAAACTGGAACAAAGAAGTGTAAGAACTTCACTGGTAAATTTAGACCCAAGTTTCATCAGGGCTCAGAACAAATTTTGAGCAACTCTCCATTTTTCCAAATTAAGAAGGTTTTAAATTCCTTGTTTCTGTTTCCACAGCTCATCAGGGGGTCTCACGACCTTTAAAGTAAACAAACATTATCACGTTAATTGATTTTTATTGAGATTTTTTAAAAAGATTTAGTGGACTATGGTTTTGTTTTTAAAATATATGTAATTAAATCACAGTCAACTGATGATGAAACAATTTCAAAATGGATGAAAACTTGATAAGAACTCTGCAAGAGACCCATCTCCAAGCACAGAGGAGGTCATGTCCACACACAAATGCTCAAACTTTTAAAAACCTGGAATTAAATTTGTTTATAGCTTTTACATTTTTCTTCTCTAGATAAAAAAACATTTACAGCAGAAGCTTTTCAATCTTTCAAACTTTAAATATCAAAAATTGAATTCTTTGTAGAACCAAGTATTGGTATAAATCAGGGGTCGGTAACCTTTCTACCGATTAAAACCTAGAAGGAGCCACACAGTCTTCGGCCTTTAAGAAATTTGAATTTGCATTCATGAACTTTTTTTTTCCTAAATTTTGTCTATTTTTTGACAAAAAAACAAAAGAAAAATATTGAAAGAACCTGGAATCTCTCAAAATGTGATTTTTTTCTTTATTTTTTGTTTGACAGAAGCTCAAATAACTCATTTTTAAAATGAAAAGATGCTTTGTTCCAAACAGGATCCTCTCAGTGCAGCTGATAACAAATGTTGTGCAGCATGAGATAATATGTGCTTTTAACTCATGAAAGATTAAACTCTTCAACCAAAGTTTAGCTTTGCATATAAAATCTGTTCATTCTGGAGGTAGAGTTGAACAAACAAGACGTCTTCAGGTCAACAGGATGTAAAAACCTACAGAGTTTATCATCTATGTGAACCTCAGACATCAATTTATACATTTAACTAATCTAAATTAAATAAATGCTAATTAAATCATCTTTAATTTTAAAATAGATTTTTTAGGTTTTTTTTTCCCTCTTTGTCCTCGGCAGTCTTTCACTGCTGGGTTTTGTTATTTTAGTTTGAGGTTGGATCTTGGTAGTCTTAGTTTACAGGCTTTGGCTTTTGTTTTCTTTAGGTAGTTTTGATTAGACAGATATTATCAGAGAGCTGCTGACTCAGATGGTCGACAGCAGTCTCCATGACGCTTATTCTGTTTGGTCAAGGAGCCACAATGGAGAGATAAAAGAGACACATGTAGATCTGGAGCTGCAGGTTGAAGAGCTCTGCTATAAATGCATTGAAGAAATGTTCATGAGTCAAACTGAAGACATGCTGCTGAACGGTACGCCTGAAGAAGCTCACTTGATGGCAGTGTTTCAGTGCAAATCCAAACCACAAATCAAAAACCCAAATCTGTTAACAAGTGTAAGCTGCAAAGGCTGAACTCCGCTCAAAGCTTGGTGTAGTCACAAACGACCGCTTGAGCCAAGCATGAGGATATACACCCGGCACGCTCGCACAAACAGCTTCGATGCAAGAAAAATCCTCTCCCTCTTACCAAACGCCACATTTTCATGCCGGATTCCAACAACACAGCCGATCCAACCTCAGGCTAATAGTCCCAGGCCACCATCTACAGCCCATTACCACGGGGGTGCAGTCATACATCAACGCTGGCACTAAAACTCACAGAACACCGCTGGATCCCCGGTTGAAAACCCCCCACCCCAACAAAAACTGACAAAAAACAGGCGATGTAAATACAGTTCTAAAGCAGGCGCTCGCAGGCGCAGACTCACACACATTCGAAGCATGTGAAGTTTGAAGTGAAAGCCTGCTGCTGGAGTAAATTACAATTTATTGAAATTGGTAATATTCATTGTAGGCACTTAAAAAGTCCTTCTCAAATCCAGGGGGCTTTTTACGCCCCTCTCCCTGCTAACCACAGTAACCACAGGGATTTCCATCAGGCAGCCTGCATCCTGTACAGAGCTGCCAGATATTCCAACCATCCGCACCAAACAGCACCCTGGAGCCCTGAAAAACAGGAGGGTGGGGATGCAGAGAGCGTCTGTGCCAGAAATAAAGTGAACGTAATTACCAAGAGAGCACATGTGATCATTCCTTCTTGTTTACAGATGTATTCATCTGTCACTATCAGGCCTTAACCTACTGCACCCTTCCATTTCTGATCACAGTACATGTGAACATGAGGAACATTTTTACATTAGCTGGTAACTGCTGAGGTGTGAAGGCATGCTGAAGACCGAAGAACTGGACTCAGCCGAAAGCCCAGACGGGCTGCAGGTCTGAGAAAATATCTGATCCCAGAGTAACTTCTGGAAGCCGGCGTGCCGGTGTTCCTCAATGGAGCCTTTTACATGTTATGGTTGTGACTGACAACAGCAACGGCCGGACGGGGGAACAGAGGAGCAGTGAGAGGGACCAGAGCTCAGGCTTAGGTTTCTCTGCGAAAACACACAACCTGAGAGTTTTTCTGAGAAAACTTACACATATTCAAAGGTATGTCAACATGGCGGGAAGTGTACACGGGCGAGATGAGTCAGGATTACACACATTAAACACTCTTGGTTCACGCAAACACAAACAGAGGAGACTTCAGAAAAGTCTTTCAGGGAGGCACCGTGTTTTAGTTCAAGCTGAAACAACAAGTCGGAACGTTCATTTGGAAGATATTTTCTCTTTCCTAACATTTGCAGTGTTTATGAACAGGAACCAATTTAAAAGAATGACGGCGCAGCAATCTAGTCCACAGAAATCTTTCAGACATGAGTCTTTTAGTAAGTCATGGACAGACAAATACTACTACTAATATCTAAAGTCACTACTAACATTTCTTTCCAAGCTAATCTTGCTCTATATGTTCCCTCTGCAAATGATCTCATGTCAACTTAGTTCTTAAAGGAGCTCAATAGGAAAAAACACACAGATGACAATGCAACAGTGAGTATATATATGTGTGTGTGTGTGTGTGTATAGATCTCCTTTAAAGAAACTTGAAAATACAGCACTTCAAAGTGTGTGTTGTGGAGAATAAACAATATTGGGAGAGTCTAGAGAACCCTGGACACAGCAAAAGCTTTAGGATACGAGAGGATAGGGGGGATAAAACAAAAGGAGGGTGGGGTGTTGAGGGACTCAGCAGTTAAACCCAGTTATTGAAAGAACAATAAAAGGTGAAAAGGGGACAAAGTGAATCAAAATAATGCTTAAAATCATCAACCTCATCACATCAGATGTGAAGCAAAGTTAAGGGTTTCTGCAGAGCAGTGATCCTAAATGTGACATGTTTACAGACAGGTCAGAATCCTATGGAGCTATTTTTGGGCCAATATTATTTGAACGGGCTAGTGGAACTGACCATTAGGATGACAGACTGTCAGCTTTTTAATTCCACAAACCTACAAAATCAAATACTTATTTTCTCCACAGTGTGTTCGGATTCAGAGAAGACTAGGACAAAGCTTAGAGACTGAGTGCAGTTGTTGGACAGTCTTAAGATTAAGGAGGACACGATCAAGACTTGGCTTTGGTTCTGAAGGGAGAACTTGAAAGACACGCGAGTGTGAGGACAGATCGGACAAGTCATCTGACACAGACATCATCACGGAGCTGAAGGCCATCATTCATAAATGCTGCAGTTAGGACTGATCAAAAGCGCTCCATCTGATGGTTGAGGTCACAGAGGAATGATGTGCTTCTAAAGTGAGTACATACCAGAGTACAAAGGAACAGATAGAATGAATGCAGGAAAAAGGTTCAACATTTGACTGGCAAACATGCAGAAAATTAAAGTGAGGAAAGCTCCAAACAAAGGTGGTGTTAAACCTTTAAAGTCTCACTCTGATCATTATTTGATTTCTTTTTAAAGTGTTCTCCAAACACCACTACCGAGACCGTTTCTGTAGAGCAGGAGTTTGTTAGAAATTCACCAGAGTTGTGGACGGGGCTTGTTGGCGTGGAAGTAAACCTCCGATGATTTCCCATCATTCATTTAGTTAAACTCTCTCCTGCTAGCTAACGTTACAGCAAACAAAATTGAAGCTATCCAGCCGTAAAGTTTAGATTCGAGCTCAGATGAAGGAAAGCAAAGACGTTCATGGATCTATTTGTCTGTTAGTGGATGCATCAGAAAGGGGCGGAGTCTTTGGCACGCCCATTTCCGTTTCTAGTTTTTCAAACAGAATTTTTTCATTGCTTTGGATTCATCCCGATTTGAATAAAGAATTACTTAGAAATCCTTTTTTAGTCTTAAACTATTCCATACATGTTTCATACATCATGAGAGAAATGCTGTAAGAACCTGTTAAAAACACCAAACACACGATTCCCATTGGAGTGGGTCTTTAAGGACAATAGTTCCATGATCTGGGAAAATGGATCTCCACTCATGAGATTTGATTTGAAAAACATCACACACATGCAGGGCGATGTGACCATTAAGGTAACCCAGCACTCTTTCTTATCACAGTCATTATTTTGTTAACCTCACAGTGAATTCAAGAGTGTTAACTGCAATTTGAAGAGGCGGACACTTTGGCAGACTTTTTATCATGAAACTTTAAAACGAACTGAATGATTTTGGCAAAGTTTTTTTTTTTTTTCTAGCTTTGCAAATCACGTCCATCGAAAGAGCACATATTTCAAACCGCGCAAACACATGATGGAATAACAAATGACAGAGCCATGCTGGAATCACATTCTTCATCTGTGATGGCATCTGGCTCCATCAGCCAATCTTTCATCCAAATATCCTTGAAAATACATCGTTCGCTTGGACTCGTAGCTAAAATGAGATGTGGTATTCGCTGTGTCGATACGCCAGATTGCCACTCACCAAGTGTGTGAGTGAGAGTGAGGTAAGAGCACAGATTAGCCATAGTCGATGATTAATACAACTTGACTTACTGACTTACTGCGAGCAATTATGGCCATGTCTTTTCTCAAGCTTGACTTTCTCACACTCCTTGTGAACACATGGGGGTCCTGGAACATGTGTGCAGCAAACACACACACACACATGCCACAGATCACCAGCCCACCCTCCACTCAACCTCAAAACCACAAAGGGTTAAATATAATCAATCTTCTTTAACAATGCTGTCAGGGCACTGTCTGAGAACGCTGACAGAAACGCGCTGTTAGCCGCCGCGCTCTGATGAAGGCGTGCACATGCACAGCTCTGTGAACCGCTTGTGCATGTTCCACCTAATGCAAATTATTTTCTTCTTATAAGCCACACAGCATGTGCAGAAGATGTGTATCCAGGAACATGTGCATGAGACACCGCACGTCTTTGCTCCCACATTTATAGAGATGCTGTAAAGATTTTTCTACAAGCTGGGAGCGTATAGGAAAACATAAAAAGAAAAAAATGATAAATATGGAGTATATTCTGAATCCATTTAGACTTTTATTTCTCTGGACACAGCAGGAACCCATGAAATGTTTCTGCTTGGATGGAGTTCAGGCCTGAAACTGATTCCAAGAAAACTATAAGGGACAAACACGTTTTAGGGCTGGTAATGAGGTAAAGAGAATACAAAAAAGCTATTAAAAGCAGGTCAGAAGGGAACTGTTATGCGCTGTTATTCAAAATTAGCAGCCATGAAATCAAGAGTCATTGGGGAACAGCATATTGTTCCTTTTACGAGGTAAAATATCATAAAAATTCCAGGAATTTATGAGAAATCAGACAAGTTAAGGCCAAACCATCGAGACGTTTGATCCATCAGATGACATTTTATCTGGAACTATTTGTTTATTAACATCCTAAAAAAGAATAAACTCAGATATTACAATAAAAAGTGTTTTATTTTAGTAATCCTGGCTCTTTGAGCAGCCAAGATGATATTTTCTATAAATGTATAGACGGTGAATCACACAGAAAGGAGAAAAGCACCACACGCTAAGGGTCCTCACTTGATAATACAGTTGGTTTTAACTATATTTATTTATAGAAAATACATATACATATGTAAATATGTAAAGTGGTAAAAGCTGTCCTGTTATAGTTTGGTTGAATTGTGTAGCAGGAAGGCAATAATGGATATAAATCGAACTTGAGATAAACTAAAAGGAATTGAAGAATGAAATATTTAAAAGTGGGTACATATTGTTTGCAATAAAACACAAGTGAAAATGAATGTAAAAGTAACAATTAGATCCATTTATTTTTCCATGTTATCCTGAGATTTCCTGATTCTCGGTTTCATGTTAACACGGCCTCTCCTGTTTATGCCATGTCTGTATGTTTTGGTTGATATGACCTCTACATACAGTTACATAGTTAAGTCTATATACAAAAGCAAATGTTTGATTATTCTAGCTCTGGGAAAAAAGCTTTAGCTTGAATTCCAGCCTGTGCTGACTGTGCGTGAGCATGTGCTACCTGAGAGGACTTGTGGGACCTCCAGCTGTACTGGTGGCTGTGCAGGCTGGGCAGCAGCACGTTCTCGTCGGTGTCCACCTGACCGAAGCGCAGAGTTTCATGCGTGTCGTTACAGATCACATAGTGGCTGTAAAGCGGCTCCTCGGCGTCTGCGTTCCCATTCTAAATCAAAACAAACACAGGCAGAAAAACCTTGTTAAAAGAGAAATATCCCCAGAAGCGTTGTTTGCGTCTTATTTTCTTTAAACGGTAATCCAGCACTTTGCACAGCATGGATATGATGTGTTTGTCAGGATAGCAAGTAGGTGTGCCAGGAAAACTAGAAGAAGAAAGTCATACAAGTTTTAAAGGATGGCGCCACCTTGCACGCAAGGTTAAAAACACAAGGAGAACTCAGAGTCAGTCAAAAGTGTGCGCGAGAGTCACACAGAGACCCCCCTTTAAATTCCCTCATCCCATCACCTCTGCACACCTCTGACCCACACATGCAGTTTGGACAGGTTCTCAGGAAAAAGGAAGCTGCTGTGTTCTTTACATGGTGGGGGGCAGTGATGGTTGAAAGAGGCTGGCAGTAAAAAACTCTGTCTGACTGCCAAGCACGTTCAGGGTTGTGGGGCTGTGGATGCGATTGAAAACGGATGGGAACGTTTCCACCGCCAGAAGAAAACATGATAAATGTGTGTGTGTGTGAACAAGGTAGAAGGAGTGAAATAAAGATGGGACAGCTGCAGCATGTGGGCTGAAATCCACTTCCAGTTTTATAGTGGAATACTATCTGTACTCTCTTTCGAATGTGATGCTGCAATTTATAAACTTCCTGCTGTCGTGCTGAGATGCCACAGCCACTCTTTGATGCTATCCTCTTTCCACTCTGATTCACAAGGCAACGTGATCCACACGTCAGAAGAGCTTCCTGCTGTAATCACAGTCTGTCTGTGTATCTAAGGGTTTTAGGGGGGCAAATATTACTACAAAGGTATTCAAATAGTTATCTCGTATATCTTGTTAAAGAACACAGGATGACAGCTTCTTTTTCAGACAGTGTCTTAGAATATGGTTTCAATTTCCCTAATCCAGCCAGATCCAGTTACCAACACAGACTAACCCGCACCAGCATGGCACACGAGTAAATAGCAAAGTACTGTAAAAAGTCTGGAAAAGGGATAAGTAATGGCATTCATGCAAGAGAAATGCATATGAAATGGGACACTGGAGGTTATTAGGCAACCATAATGAAACTCAACTCAGATCTACGAGCACCGGTGGATTCTTGCGGACACGACCCAGAGCGACACGTCTGCTTTGACCTGCAACGTGATCGCCGCGTCACTGTCTCTCTGTTTGCGAAAAGTCGAGAAATATTAAAAACATGGGCCGAAGGAGGAGACGGGGAAAATTCCAGTTGTCCTGGCTGCACATGTAACAGTTTGTGACTGTTCTGTGAGAAAGCCGTTTATAAATACTACTGGGCTTTTGTGTGGCTCTCCACCAAAGCCACTTCCCCCTGGGTGAGGGGCAGAGGGGAGCTGGTGCTGAGAATGTTGCTGTTGATAAAGCGGCAAATCCAGAAGAAGAAGATGATCTAGTGTACAATAAATGCACTGAAATTCATTCATTTAATTGCAAACACTTGCTAAACTTATGAGCATTTTTTGTTAACAACAAACCCATCCACAGTCACTTCAGTCCTTCTGGTTGTGATCCGTTCCAACTGTATACAAGCTTTAATGTTTCATCAGCAAACAGCACGCATTACACGATCTACTGAAACGTCCTATCTTGTTTTGCTATCAATGCTGAACTTTATCATGTTTCTGAGGACCAATGACAACCTTGTCCACACCATTGACTGTATACAACTGGACTCCCTCCAGCGTTCCATACAGGAAGTACCTGCAGAATCCCATAGACTTAACACCGTTCTGGCTTGGTTCCTTTTTTATCTAAGGTATTTTTTTTTTTCCCCCTGTGGTTCGTGGTTCAAGTTATTAACTGACCAATCAGATGCCTCAATAAAAGTGGGCGGTGCCTTCTGGCCTCCATGTCCAACGTTTGATTGACAGATTCTCCCACTTTTAAAGGGTAACCAAACCCTAAATCCACTGTTGACCTCTATAAATTGGGCTTTAAAAGTGCTGTCTGTTGGTCCTCGCCATGTTTTTTTTTTTACAATTTATAAAAAGCTTGTTTAATTCCTGAAGTTTTAGTCATAAAACCGTCTGCGTGCTGCCCCTTACAGGTTGAAACGAGGTATTACAGTTGAATTTTATGATGGTTTAACTGGTCTAAGTCCACAAAGTTTCACGTCATCATTCTCTGAGATGATGAGAAGAGTTGAAGCTTACTACGTGACCGTTGGAGCTCCTCCTGCGACTCAAAGAGTGAGGGAGCTTATAAACTACCTTGGCTTCTCCAACTAATGCGGAGAGCGTTGGAGCTCACCATGTGACGCTGAAAATGGTGGAGCTCGCTCTGCGATGCTGATGCCAAGAGGGGTGGAGGTCGCTTGTCGCTTGGAAAACTGGCTGACTGACAGACAAAGAGCGGCTGTGGGATGTCGAGGCAGCCGATTGGGCTTCATTAACCTCCTGATATGCAATGGTAAATGGTAACTGGCGTACACTTGTATGGTGCTTCCTACCGACATTCGAGGGCCCAAAGCACTTCACGGTCAGACAGATATTCACTCACACATTCACACACTGCTGGTTCCTCAGCTGCCACTGACACCAACCTTCCACCAGAGGCGACGTGGTGTTCAGTGTCTTGCCCAAGGACGCTTTGACACATGGGCGGGCAAGGCGGGAATCGTACCCACAATCTTCCAATCAGGAGTCGACCGCCCTACCGCTGCACCACGACCGCCCCAAGAGAGAATGTTGTAGAAATGTTGAGACAGAATTGAGGCAAAATCTGATGAAATCATGCCCAAGTCATCACATTTTGACTTTTGGTTAAGGTCACATCAGTGTCACTTGACGTTCTTTGTGTCCCCGACTCATCATTTTTCTCATGCACTGGCTTTTCCATTGAATCACTGGTCTCTAACCTCCGGGCCAGAACCAGAACCGTGCCACATTGTTACATTTGTGCGATGGTTCTTCTCAGTTGATGAGTCTGTACAGATTAACAAGAAAAATGCTGGAGAGAGAGGAAACATGCTTGGCTAGTTTTCAGACACACAATAAACTACCAGCAGATCAACTCCTAAAGACAATGAAAAATAAACAAACAAAAACTGAGCCATTTTTACTACAAGACCTTCTGTTTTTCCTTTGAGAAAAATTTCCTGAGCATTACTCACATCTGAGAACCAAACCTTAGATTTGGGAGAAACTTGTCTGAGATCAAGTAATGCCATAAGTAATCATGTTTTGTATAATGGGTAAAACCTACCATGGATACTGACTCGCTGCAAACACTCCAATAAAGCTGCATTATGACCTTTTATTATAACAACTCTGAGGTCTTATTTATGACAAAAATAACCAGCACAAATAGGGAACATTGAGTAGCTCCTGCTCAATGATGCAACAATGACGCCAATCATCACCTATGACCACAGTCCAGTAAAACTCAGCAATGCTACTGAGCAAAAACAAAGGCTTCAAACCGCACGCCAGAAAAAAAAAATCATTATAGAGGGTCATTTTTACAACTTCTTTAATTTGACTCTGCACAACTGGTCCTAACAAACAGCAGCTATTATTTCTCTCAGCTGGCACAGCAGTTCTGCATGCATGAGAGTACCCTATATCTGAGAGCCAGCATGTGAGTCAGCACAGCTGAGCTGAGCTACGACACACCGAGCCAGAAGATCAGTCACTGTGCGTGCAGAACAGACGAGAGGCCGAGAAGCAGCGGCCAGATGAAGTCTTGGCAGGCGTCGCCGCTCCAGTTTTAGCCTGTTTTCACGGGCATCACTTCATACACTAATACCATGGAAACATGAGGCAACGGCGAGAGCTCAAAGGTTGAAGATCACAAGGACTACATGACCAGTGCTCTGTAAGTAGAATTAGCAACAAACCTGGATCAGAACCAAACCCGTTCTCATGAAACCCCTTCAGTCTGCTGAGCTGATACTTCCATGTGGGAGCGAACACGTTCTATCTGAGGACATTCTTTGAACATGCTTTTGTTTTCAAAGAAGAATCTCCTCCACTGATTTACAACCCCCCCGCTGCCTCATAAAGCAGCTTTGTACAAGTGTCAAACATTAGACATCAGGGAAAATCCCTCATCTCCTGCAAATGCTTCCATGCATCCCATTGTCTAAATGTCCAAGTAAATAAACCATCACTCTTTCCTGTGGTCGCCTCAGATAAACTCCATCCATGAAAATCAATCATTTTGCTTCCACTTTAACTACGTTTTAGAGGTTATCTTAACCTCATTGTTACCTGTTCCCAGCTGAGCAGAGCGGTGTCCAGAGTGTGGATGGCATACTGGCCAATATTTATGAACACTGGATCCACAAAGACGTTCACGTCAAAAGAAGTGCTTTGAGGGCAGCTGGTGACCGAGGCCTTCCCCTGGAAGAGACAATAATAACGACAAGTCACCACCACTCCTGAGATCCAGTTTAGTTTATCCATCTGTCACTTATTTAAATTCATTTACTTAAAATGATATTTCTGTGTTTCACCACATTAAAGTGGATGCTGCTCTACTGAAACCAAACCTAAACTTGGAACTACCTGAAGCATGCAAGGCTGCAGGAGCTGGAGGTGTGTCAGGTTTCGGTACTCCAGCAGTTTGCAGTCTAGCTGTGAGGAAAAGCTGAGCTCTTGGCAGTGACGAGGTCCGTCGTCCCACTGGTGCAAGAATAACTGGGGCCCCCGCGCACCCATGACGAGGAACTCCTGCTCCTGAGGTAACTTCCTGTCCGGCAGGAAAGGATGAAGCTTCTGACATGGAACTGAGCAAATGAGACAGAAATGTACTTTAGAAAAACATTTTTTACAACAAAATGATAAAAATATAAAATCACAAAGTAATACATTTTAAAAATGTTTTCACAACATTGTAGTAAAAATGTCTTTTCTAAAAGTTTACTGTTTTATAGTAGAGAAAACCAACATGACATTGACAATTAAACCCAAAGGTCTAAAGGTTTGACGCTACATCAGGGGTCCACAGAACTGTTTTCTTCTCTGATGCGAGGCTGGGCTCGGTTTGTTGGCTTACAGAAAAAGTCTAGACGGTAACATTTACGTCTTTGCAGAAAGCCACACAGAGCCAAATTTGAAATAATTCATTTTTTCAGTCTTCACAGAAAAAGATTCTGCTAGAAAACTTTCAAAATGAAACCAATAAAAAGTCCATCCTCTCCCGTAATAGTTCAAACTGTAGAAGGATAGAATAAAAAGTCACGTTCTATATGGGTCTCGATTGGATAGATTGAAAGAAAAAAAAAAGATGCATCTCTGATAGTGTTTGGGGGCCGGCCTAAACGTGGAGGAGGGCTCGATCCGGCCTGCGGAATCCCTCCACTACGTACACACCGGTCATGTGATACGCGTTCAAGAATGCGCTTAAGTGAAGGCAAGAATGTAAAGTCCACTTTGTTAAAAACCACATTTGGTTTTTTATATCGACTTTATCAGGGGTGTCAAACTTAATCGGGAGCCAAAATCTAAAAACCACCTTAGGTTGCGGGCCGAACAGGATAAACTTTTATTGAACTCTGAAAAAACTAAACTGTTAAACCTTTTAAAAGTAATTTTTTTTTTCCCTTTGCTTTTGCTCATAACTGTGTCTGATCTGCAGTAAAATAAAGGTAAAAAATGACAAAATTAATTGAAAACTGTTGCTAAAAATATGAAAGTGACTATTTCCATGTACTGTTTTTTTTTTTTTTTTTTTTTACTTTACCGCTCTTATTTTGAAAGCTGGAACTACGGGGCTCGATAGCTGCTCTTAACATTTTCACTGAATCAAACCATTCCTGTTTTTACATTTATTCCCTAAAATATCCCGTAAAACAAAAAGTTGAATTTATCCTGGGAAGCCATTAAAATGCACACAATTTAGCAATGTCTTTGCTGAAGGTGGTAAATGTGGCCAACATTAATTTCTATCAAATTTTATGCTGATCGCACAAAAATATGTGCATATAACATCAAGCAAAATAGAAACCATATCTGCTTAAATCAAAGGTCAATAATTTAAATAAAACCTCAAATATTGAAAGATATTCAAATTTTGAACAATTTAAGACAGGAAATGAAAATACAGTTGAGCCATAAATTCATTAAATGAAATATTGTAAATTTTTCTGTTGAAATTGGCAAGGTTACCTTTAATTATAATGTACCATTTGTCAATCCCGTTCAGCTGTCAGCTTTGCCGTTCTAAATCTGAACACCGGAAGTCACTATTCGTCTTTTCGGCCCTGTTGACATTTTGTCTGACTTCACTGTGAAAAGAGTCTATTGTGAGCCATGTGTCGGATCGTAGCGTGAGGTACACAGTGATTCCCAGCCCTAATCTTAACACACTGGTATTGGACTAAACTTAACACTATGATCTTAAATGGATCACAGAATTTGGCAAAACTGAGCCAACAAGTGTCTGTTGAACCCTTGAAATCCCCCAAGACACGGTATCCACCTACGACTATTATTGACAGTTTCAGCTTTCACTTATTGTTAAGTGGCTCTTAACAAGGTAAAAAAGCCCCTACCTGTACCCAGCTGTTCCAGGTGGTGGCAGAGGCGAACCTCTAGCTGTGCCAGCTGCAGGGACACTCCCAAAGCGGGGACAAACCAAGTTGCAAAGCAGGAGTCCACACGAGCGCATGCAGCCAGCGCCATCGGAGACACCAGCTGATCGCAGGCCGCCTGGGATCCACACTCACTGTCGGAACTGGAGGAGAAACGGAATTCAGGAAAGAGCCGGACACTGCACGACACTCAGAGGTGCAAGAAAACCAGAAATACGGATGAAATTAAACAGGAGGGAACTGAAACAATAAAACAGCAGCATCTTAAAGGAATCTAAAACAGGTACCATAATTATTCATAAAAAGCTGGAAGGAGAACAGACATTAGAGTGGAGAGGCCTTGCTGCCTTCCAGGACGGTTAGGTATTTTATTATGCCTGCAGTTTCCAGAAGAGCCCCTCTGTGGACAATAATTGCATGTCATGGTTGATGATGTTGAATGGGTGGTAATTGAAATGAATGACCATTTGCTCTGTAATTTGCTGCTACCATGATCCACCATTAAAAACTCCAGCAGGAAACCTTCAAGACATGAAAAAATGCCTTCAGCAGCGGAGCTCTCCTTAAAAAGATAAGCATCACATGTTGACAATTTTCATTACTTCCAGTTGGCAGCCCGGCCAAGATATTTTTCTGGTGGAAACCAAAGTATGGCAGATGAAACGAGCAAGTAAGGAAAAAGGAATCAATTTTGATCAAATAAGACAAATAATTTAAACACAAAGAAAATGTAGTGTTTGGAGTATGATTGTAATGAAACACAGATGTATATTTTGCTTTACACAGTACCTGGTCCTGAAGACATTTTTCTCTTAAATGTTTTCTTATTGCTCCCTTTTTTCATTTTCTGGGGCTGCCTAAGCAGCCCAGAATGTGGGCTTGGCACTTTTCTTGAACAAAGGCTTCCCAAAATCCCAAAAGGAAGCAAGAAGAAAAAAAAAGAATGAGAAAAATACTGGGGGAAAAAAATGGTTGAAACAAAAACAGAAGGCTTGGTAAGGCTCGAGGGAGATGAAGGGAGGAAGCAGTGGTAGCAAGACGAACAATAAGAGCCTGCTCTGTGAAAGGCTGCACTCTTTGGTAAAGCCCACATGGGTCAAAGTCAAGGCCCGGGGGCCGGATCCGGCCCTCCGGGTAATTCTATCCGGCCCTCCAGATCATTTTGTTTTATTGTTATTATTGGCTGGATGTTATCTTGAGCTCTTTTCTAACTTGTAGAATTTCGACAAAATACATTTTTATGGAGAGTAAAATATTGAAAGTTATTTAAGGTTTAAGTTGATTTATTCTGAAACAATATTCCTGTTTTTTATTATTCATAATTATGTTAAACAGCTACGGTTTTAAAGTTTTAATATTTATCATTCTGCAAGCTTTTTGGACTGTTTTGGCATTTACTAAGATTTTTTAGGCTAATTTGGCATTTAGCTAATATTTTAGCTAGCTATCAGCTTCAGTATTTTTAGCTATCAGCACTTTCTTGTTCATAAATATGTTAAAAAGTTGAGGTTTTAAAGTTTTAAAAATGTAGTTTTAGAGTTTTCATTAAATGTTTATGCTGTTCAGCCCGGGACTTGAGGTATGTTTTGGATTTTGGCTCTCTGTGCGATTGAGTTTGACACCCCTGGTATAGCCCATCCCGGCTGAGGTTAACCCTGCCCTCCTCAGTTTAAGAAAGACCTAAGAGCAAGTGAACCACCCTGAAAGAGTTCTGACTCTGGCTTCCCTGAGCTTCCCCTCGATTAGATACACTCAAGGTAAGCAGGAAGGAATCCGGATAGGCCTCGACAGGCACTTGGTGTGCTGGGAAATCTCATTAGACCAATCTGAACGCCTTCCAAGCCCGCTCCCTGCTCCTGCACTCCAGATGTAGGGTGAGGGACACATTCTGAGTCTTTGTGCTCGGTGGCCGGGGCGCACTCTCTTTCTCTGCTTTTCCTCACGCATGGAGGCAACAAGTTATGCAGATGCTCACCCGCGCAGTTCCCCTGCACATGCATAGACAAGGCCTGTGAACTCTCTCAGAGTTTCCCATCACCTCTGTTCGTCTCCCCCTTCTCCGTTATGATTGAGCACAATCCTCCAGAGGTCTGAGGCTACCAGCTTCTTCTGCTGCTGGCTGAGGCCGAGGCTGGGCAGCTGCAGCTGGCAGGCACTGCTCTCTGACAGGCTGAACTCCCGGTAGAGAACAAACGCCTGCTGGAGCTCATCCCAGTACTCCAGACTGCATGGTATCTGAAAGAAAAGACACAGTAATCACTTACACAAGTTAACCCCAAATAAGTATCATATTCAGCTCTCTGTTCTGGGCATGCTCATTGTTCAGTTTAAAAACCGGCATGGGAATTCGCTTTTAAACGGGCTGGTTTCATCTTTTGCTAATAAGAAAGATGAGGAATAACAGAAAATAGTAAAACTCCACTTGGTATGTGGAACAAACCAATCAAACACCAGAGAGTCAAGCAGGTGACATGGCTACACTCTGGTGCTGATAAACAGTCGCTGGTTCTGGAAAAAGCCGTCCAGATCCAACAAACTGTCTTCACTCTGCATCAAAGTGAAACCGTGCAAATCTGTGCTCCCACATTCATTACAACCAGCAGTAGTGTAGAACCAGAACACGAGACTCCAGGACTACGACGTCCGCCGGGCTCCTTCCCTTTTCTCCGCACAGTCAGCTAATAAAAACCACCAAAGAGAAACGATAAAGATCCGAAAGGCTTCACGGGAACGTCTTTGACAAAGGCTTCATGAGGAGCCAAAGACACCACAGCTTATGCTCTTTTCCTGCGGCCCTCTGGGCTGCGCAATAAACTTAAACAAATTTTCTATTGAAAGTCAGAAACTTTTTCCGCTTAAATAAATGTAAGCGGTCAGCAGCAACATGCCAGACATTCCCTTTAAATAAAGCTTTGCTGTACGACTGATATTCATTCCTCCTAATGAATCCCACAGATACTCCGCTTTATAACCATGAGCTTTGGTTTAGTGTATGACGGCATTACATTGCAATGAGACCCCCCCCACCCGCACCCCGCACCACCACCAGCATTCACTTCACAAGGGCAATGATGGATGTTTTACGTTTGTATCTGTTAGTTGATTAAGAACACAACTTTAAGTTCCAATCCAAACAAACAGAACGTTGTAACTCCCATTAGTGTAACCCTGATTACTCATTGGCTAGAAGATTATAGTGAGGCTTTGTTATTGAACAAGAGGTACCACAGCTCTGTGAATTCCCCCCCAGTGGCACATTAAGTATTGAACATCTGCATTGGTCTGCTAATCATTAAAAGATGACACTCCGTCTATCAGACTTATTAAACGAGGGGATTTCCTGCCTTGGAGGACGACAAAAGGTTTCCAATATAATGTTTTTAATAATTCATGGATTAACAATCACTGTAAACAAAAGCAGCCTGCAGAACTGCTCTACAATCATCAGAATTGACGTGATTAACCGGATGTGTGCGTGTTCTCCTTCAGAGACCGCCGCGGCTCTGAGATGATCAGAAATGCTGGTCTTGAGTGAAGTTGCCTGGAGCACCTGCACAGGGCAGCTACTGATGGATCAGTAGTGGCAGAGCAGGCACCTGGAGAATGCTCGGTTAAGTCATGAATATTACAGTGTGTGCGTGTGCTGAAGGAGCAGGAACATTATTTACTGCTGCGGCCCGGCCGGTTCAAAAGCCCATGAGAGGGTCAGCAGCTCTGCGTGTGCGCAGGTGACAGCTGTCTTCAGGAAACACGTCCGCACACGCTCACATTTGTGAGGCTGTGCAGTTGCATGGATGAGGTAACTGTAGCTTACATCATGTATGAAATGTCAGGCAGGTTTTCCTGGAACCAGATTCTCATAATTGTACCTGACAGACTTGTGCACCCGTGATCCCCACACTGAGCCACCGGAGCGGAAACTCACCGAATCCCTTCTGAGAACTTCCCAGCACTGCACGGCTCAAACACCGAGCAGGCTTTTATTCCCCTTCACCTGTGATGTACTATACATGGACGGCATGCTGAAATGGATATATGAAGCACGTATAGGGTAAAGAGAAATATATTCATTCAGATGAATATGCGTCACGGCCCTTCGGAGCTCTAGCAAAAAAGGTCAGGAACAAATCAATAACATGTGCGTAAAAAGGGGAGAACGGGGGAAACAGGATTTCTGTGCGTTGTGTTCGATGCCTGGCTCTTGTTTTTGGGAGTTGATACATATACACAGGTGCATGCTGGTACGCATGGGCGGTGTCAGTTTGCCATGACTGATTGCGTGTGTATCGTAACTGAAAACAATATGTAGGATGGAATGGCTGACATTCCCCTCCGCTGGACGGCTCCAAACTGTTCCCCTCAAGAACTCAAAATAAAGCTGACAGCTAGACCTTGGGCAGAATAACAGTAAAGAGGCTTTCCAAAATATTTTGTGTTTGAATTTGGGGGAGGGGGTGTTTCGAAGTCCTTGAAGACAGTATTGGGGATTTCCAAGTAATTAAATATTTCAAACCGTTTACAAATAGTTTCACGTTCAGAAGTGTTGGCAACATGCGCAGCTTTCATCTCAGCCTCCGTCACCAGCGTCCACATTTGTTTAAAGGGGGACCCAAAACCAAACACAACTACTATAGCTTTGTTTGACTAAATCCACTTCAACAATCACGGTTTTCTTAAAAGCTTAACAACAAAATGGAATTTAAAGAAAACACACCATGATAGGAATTCTTTTAGTTTCTATGTTCAACTTGAAGAATCAGCTTTTTGAGTATTTAAAGGGGCCTACCATGAAAATTCTACTTTTTGAAGATTTAAATGCATTTTACTGTTCATTCCTCACCATAAAGAACCCCAAAACGGTCTTTTGATCCATTCATGCAGTTAAGAGTAATCCTCTAAAAACCTGCACAGTCTGCAGCAGCCCCTCCCATACCCATGAAAACGAGCGGTTGGAAACGTGTTGACGTAAGATCGATGCCAACAGCTCTCTCCAGGAAGAGTCTGCTCTGACAGCACCGCCCCCAGTCTAACATAACATTCAATTTCTCCACAGATATATCGTATGCGCATCGATCTTTGAAGATGTTCGGAATTTTTTCGTGGGAGAAACACAGAGACACTGTGCAGCTCTGGGACGACATCATGACGTGGACTTCAGCGGCAGTGCAGCCACACGCAGCGGCAGGCGGAAATTTCACAACTTTAACTGGTTGTGTGTGCGGAAATGTCCTGTGCTTTAGGAAACCCTTTCAAAAATGATAATTTAAAACTGCAGCTTTTAAATTTTAAATGTGAATAAACTGTAGCTAGCTACGTTTCCATAAACTTCAGGAATTGGATTTTCAATAAACAATCTTCTTGAGGGAAACACCACCATTAAAAAAAACTCGCATTTCTCGAAAAAAGATTTTTGTGTGTAGAGGAGGTGGTTTCTGGGGCGTATCGAAATGCACATTTTTCACAAAACTGCAATGGAAACACCTTTTTCAAATTAAATGAAATTAAATTTACTGCTGAACAGGCTTCTCATGTGCATCTGAGAATGTAAATGGACGATCTGCACTGCACTGCTGTGACGTCACCCAAATGCTTCCTTATAGGGAATCAAATAAATTAAAAAAATTGTTCTTATCCATCGGTGTGTTTTTAATGATTTATCATGTGAGTTGGGTTGTGTTTATCAGCATCATTCTGATGGAAATTGTGTAATCTAAAAACTGTGTTTTTTAGAAATTTCTAGAAATTTGATAAAGTTTTGCACATTTGTGTAATGGAAACGCAGCTAATGTCTAACCGTTTAGTGTGCAAGATGAGCTTCAAGTGGAACAAAAAACATCAATCGTTTTATTTCTTTCTAGTCAATGTTAACAACTATTCAGATTTGTATAACTACACCCATTTACTTGTGGAGAAATAGCTGGCAAAATACCGATTTTTTTCTCTGTCACAGAGAAAAAAAGCTCAAAAAAGGTTGAAGAAACAGGAAAAATGTTGAAAGCTTAAAACGGGGGTTCCAGTCGAGGACTTCCAGCCAATGATTTGGGGTGCAAATTATGCTTTTTTTTTTTTTGTGGGGGCGAGGGACTTTCAGCTATTCATTTTCGAGTGCCATATTTTTTGTGGCCAGATTCTTTTGGAGAACAGGCGCTTTTAGGAAGAGTCAGCTCTACCAGCACCATCCCCACTCTAACACCAACACCCAGTTTCTCCACAGAGCTAGTGGCGATCATCAAAAAAGGGGATCACGAAAGCCGAGTGTATTTGTGTTGTGAACCAGCGTAGCCATGGCTGGGTCTACTAATATGTGGGATGTGCATCTATTTTTGAAGTATTTTGGATACGATTCATTTTCTTCGGAGAAACCAAAAAAGAGACTCTATAACAGGGGTCGGCAACCTAGAGCACGCATGTCACAGCTGGCACGCGGAGGGAAAGACAGCGGCATGCTGGGGTTCGACAACAATTAACACTTTTGTTGTTAGTTTATATATTTTTTTGATTTGTGAAGAGTGAACATCTCTTCCCAAAAGGATCTTTGATACTCCATGGTGTCTCAAGGAAAGTGTCCATTCACGCAGCGCTGTAACTGTGACCCCGCCCACCCATTTAAATACTGCAGCTTTTTTCTTTTCTTTTTAAATAAAAATGTATAGTTTCACACAACGCAGATTACCTTTAGTGTCAGCCTTCATGACCGGGCGGTTTAAATTAACGTGCACCTTAGGGAAAAAAAGTTTACCACGGGGAAATAAAAAAGCTGTAATAATTCCTGTTTGTAACTGTTGAGATGACAGGTGTGGAGATATGAGCGCGTGTCTGTGGATGGAACGTGAACGCGTGCACGACTGGGAAAAGTTTATGATGAACAGCAAAGTTTATGATGAACAGCTTTTTTTATGGTCGTGTTTTTGGCGTCGCTGACATTAATGAAGTTCTGTTTCCTCGTGGAGATCTTTTGTATCGGTCTTTGCTGATTTAGTCTCTGTTTATATTCACGGGGTTCACTCTTGTTGGAGTGGTTCCGGTCCAGCATGCAGCCTCGGTGTAGTGGACCTGTTACTGTCTGGTTCTGGTGGGTTCTGTGGTGATGATCTGTGGTTGATCTGCTGCTGGTTTAACAGATTCCAGAAGTAAATGGGTGTTGGTTTGAATTTTTCTCTTTTTTGAATTTAATGTTTTTCATTGTAAATCTCTCTGAGCTGCAACGCATGAAAAGTCATTTTAATAAATAAAGATTGATCAATAAGTTCAGTTTGTTAAATAAATAAGGTCAGATTATACTCAGACTTACTTTCTGTTCTGCTACATGTCAAGTATTTAAATTAATATTACAGCTGATCATCACTGCATTTACTGAGGGTGAAAATGAAGAATGATGCTGTCCAGTTCAGGGAAATTTAAATCACTATGAATATCAAACTAACAAAAAAGTAAAAACATTTAGTTTTACATGGAATAAAAGCATCACAGAATGAACTAAGTTACTCCGGTTCTGTCTCATAATGTAACAAAGATTAAATAAAAGCCAAAAGCATATACTTGTTTATGTTTTTATTTTTTTATGAATAGTTATGAAGTTCTTAGAAATATTCTGGATATTTTGTTCTCATGTATCTAATCATATTGATGTTGGTATCGTATTACAACAAATGCAGTACTTTTGGTTTTCAAACAAACATACTATTTCAACTTTTTTTTTTGCAATTTTATTATGAAAGCATAGTTTTGAGCTAATATGTTCAAAAAAGTATTTAAGCTGCTGTTTGTGAATTACATTTTTTTTTCAGATATATTAAATATTTTGTATTTTTTTTGCATTAAAAATCACATTATAGTTAGAGGTGGCTGTACCTTAAAATACAGGATTGTATCAGGAAGATCCTCCAGTGTAAAACTGTCTGTATGACCACCTGTGTGGATCAGTCAAAGCTGATTGACTGAGATGATCCCCGACAGGATCAGCAGAAAGGTGAACAACAACAGAGTTCACATTATAGTTGGTGATGGCGCTCTTGTTAGGGAGAACATTTTGAATTGGCACTTCAAGTCATAAACGCTGCTGACCCCTGGTCTAGAATGATGTCATGAAATGGGCGGTACCCACATGCAGCGGCAGGCGTGGCGTCAGGAATCGAGTTGTTTTACTTGCGGGTTGTAAAAAAAACTCACAAAAATAACTAATATTTCATAAACAATTTGTTTCTTTGCTTTCCAAAGGTAATATATAATCATATGGCTGTAGTTCACTCAGATAGGCTTAGGAAAATTATGTCATGGCTCCTTTAAGTGCTACATTTCAAAGATGTTTCTGGACGCCCTCACCTCACTGTGAAAGGTCAAAGTCATGTGGACCATTGCTTGACCAGGGGGGTCAAACTCAATCGCACAGGGGGCCAAAATCCAAAACACAGGATACAGCACAGGATAAACATTTATTGAACACTCTAAAACTACATTTTACAACTTTAAAACAGTAACTTTTTAATATAATTATGAATGATGAAAAGGCAGGAATATTTCTCCAGAATAAATCAACTTAAACCTTAAAAAAATTTACCCTTCATAAAAATAAATCCTTTCAAAATTATACAAGTTAGAAGTGAGCGTATTATTACATTGGGCCATTAATAACAATAAAATAAAATTATCACGAGGGCCAGATAGAATTACCCAGAGGGCCGGATCTGGCCCCCGGGCCTCGACTTTGACACACGTGACACTAAAAAGATGAACACATTGATTCGGTCTTTTCACTGATGCGTGTATGTCTCACAATTCCACAACTTGCAGAAAAGCTGAACTGACATTAGCTTGAGCAAACGTTGATTCATGAAATGGTTCTGAAACAGACTCCCACCATGCTGTCTCAGGTGGGCTAATATACGTTAACATTAATCAGTGTGGAAAATCAGGAATAAGCTCAAGCAGAGGTTGTCAAAATCTCCTTTTTTTTTGCTCGGTATAGCCAAACTTTAAAAGGACAGAAGGTTTTAGAGGATGAGGTGTAGAAACTCTGGATCAAATGAACCACATGGACGGTCCTTTATTTTTACAGTGCTTTAACTGTGACTAATGCAGGCCTGCCAGAACACTGTCCCACTAAAATAATAGTTATCTTGGCATTAAAGCAGTCTTTTTCTGATGGTTCATAGAAGGGAAATATTTCCCAAACTCCCCTCTGATTCTAGCTCCCAATAAAACCTTGCATAGTTGCACTAATTGTTTAAAATGAATAAAAAGACACAAAAAAGGCTGTAGATTGTAGATGTGAGGCTGAGGGTGGGACTGTGTTTCTCATAATAAAAACAAAGGCAGAAAAAGCAGCTGCAGAAGTGGTTATGGCAGAAGTTGCTGGAACGTCTCAGGCCAAAGAGTTTTATGATATCAGTCGCAGGCCAGCAGGGTCACGATGGCAGCGCGGCCCTGCTGGGACTTGAAAGACTATTCCACGCTGCCATGCACGAAAGCGGCAGCAGCAGGGCAGCAGATGGTGTGAGGTTTGTGTGAGAGAAGTTTAGGAACCTCTTCAAACAGCAGGAGCATGATCACATTAACACATTTGTACACGGAGAAAAGCTGCTAGAGCTAAAAAGGCATGAAATGAGAAAAGAATCTGATGCATTTATTCTGAAAATATGCTGAAAGTGAACCCTGGTTTGGCTCGGCGTTTTAACGTGCAGTCTCCGCTGCTCCACTGAGCGGGGCTCGGCCTGAATCATAATCCCCACGTCAACCTCTGGTCGCTCAGGCTTCAGAGGGGATGGAAAAAGAGCTGCAGGAACACCTGCTAATGATTCACAGAACTGGATCGCATGGCTGTTAGAAGATGAGAATGAGTCACCTTCTGTTTTTTTTTTATCCCTTCATGACCGCACAGGTAGGAACCGGTGGATGCGCCACCAGGGATCCGATCCGTTTCGACTGGCTCCAACTCCGTGACATCTCCCTCTTTTTAATGTACATGAGAAACGGCACAGACAGCACTCTGACTTTGAGTAATGGACGGAGGTTAAAATTTCCCCTTTGAGATGCTGGAACCAGTTGGAAAACCACAGCTATTTAAATGCAGGAAATCTTGATTTTATAAAATGATAACATGATCCGCTCTGGGGACGGGCTCTGGCGTGAAAGCCCCCCTGCTCCTTCTAGTTCATCTCTTAACGAGAGTTGAGAAGAAGATGAGTGAGGAAGACATAGTGTGTGTCAAGAAGAAAAAATGAGGAGACTTTCCTTTTTCTTTTTTTGTCCACCTGCTGCTACACGGAAAAAGCGTACGGCCTAAATGACGGAGAAGAATGACCAGACTTGAAAGTCAACCATCAGTCTCCTTTTATAGTAACTCCTGCTCTTTCCCCATACTTCTCCGTTTCCATTCCTCATCATCTATCAGCTAGCATCTGCACAGCCAAACGCTGATTTTACAAACCTGAAAAATGATCACTGCTTTTCATCTCCGTGCAGCTTTTCTCCCTGAACAGTCTTGATGTAGGAGAAATTAAATTCCTGCAGACTGGAAACCGGGTCGCTCATGCTGCAGTTTTATGGATGCATTTCTCTTATGTAGATAGATTCTTTCCACTCCAGGAGCAACATCAAAAGGAACTTTTGGAGTTTCATGATTGTGGATCCATAATCACTGAATAAGAATCAAACATAATATTGTGAAGAGGTCCACACAAAATAACCCCCGTGAACCCCACAGTCCTCCGTTGCAAACTGAATATTTGAGAGGAAAACAGTTAAAGTCGTTTGAATCAGTTCATGTTTATCTTTGAGATGAAGACCAAATACAATGAAGATTGTGTTTTTAACATGCATCCACATCCATGAACGTCTTCGTTTTCCTCATCTGAGCTGGAATCTGGATAACAACTGGATTTTTGAGGCACCCATAATGTTAAGTTGGGGCCGCAAACGAGCGGGAGAGAGCGTAAACAAAGGGATGATGGGAAATAAGCAGAGGCTTACTCCGTGCCAACAGTTCCGCCCAAAGCGCAGATTAATTTTTAATGAATCCCTGCTGCTCTGTAGAAAATCAATCTTTATTTATATGGAACTTTTCATATAAAAATAACACAAAGTGCTTTACACTAAAACAAACAGACAAAACAAATAACATAAAAACAAGCACAAAAATTAAAATGAACATGGTCCCTTCCCCCAGACCCGCACACAACCCGCCACTCCTGAGCCAAAGGAGATAAACAGCAGGTCATAGGCTGAGCATGTAAGCTGCTTGTTGTAAAGGCTAATGGTTGAACCTCCTTCTTTGAATAGCTAGATAGCCAACCAATCACAGCATCAGAGCCGGGGACCCGCCTAACCACAGCTGGGTTCTGACAAGTTCTGACAGATAAGAAGACGCAAGACCATTAAGGCATTTAAAAACCATTAATAGGACCTTAAAATCAATCCTGAAGCCTATGAGGAGCCACTGCATGGATTTTAAGATTTTGGAGAAGCTGAAGGTTCTTAATGCTCGTTTTTGGAAGACCAACAAGCAGGATGTTATAATAATCAATTTTATTTGAGATAAAATCATGCATTTGCATCTCCATGTTAGGGAGAGAGAGTAGAGGCCGGACTCTGGCCAAGATGATAAACACCAGTTCTGGTTACATGTTTAATGTGAAGGATAAAAGTTAGCATGGAGTCAAAAATAATGCCCAGGTATCTGACTGTTTCTGAATAATTTAATAAAAGTTCTTTTAAATTCATAAACTGTCTCTCTCTCTCGGCATTCAGGACCCATAGCTAAATTTTTAGTTTTTTCCTGGTTAAACTGCAGGACATAAAATACAATTAAAACAATTCCACAGACCTTATTTTACTACAATCTTGTCACAGCTTTTTTTATTTTGTCTAAAAACGTCATAATTAAAAGACCACTAGTAATAATTTGAAAATAGACCGAAACATGACTGGAGTTGGACTTTAAGAACTATTTCTATACATCATCAGTTCTATAAGTTTGATTCTTCCCACTCCTTTTCAAACAATCAATCAAGCCCTACTTAACTTTAGCTGACAATTACTATATTTCATGAATAAAATGTGGCATAAGTGAGTCTTTTTGTTTACTTTTTTCTAATCCCTGCATTTCATTATTTCTGTAATGAGGTATGCTTGAAAATAAATCAATCTTCTCTTCAGATTCCTTTCTTCAGCTGCTTCTGAAGAAGACACTGCATCCTCCTTACATGAACCAACCTCTCCTTCTCCCAGCTGCCTATCACTACATCTTGACCCATCCCTCCCCCCTGTGAAACGGCTCCCAGCCTCCCCGCCGTAACCTAATACACGGCCAATCAGCTACAGGCTTTAGAGCCATGCTCGCTGCAGACTTTACAGCTGCACGCCTCGCTTGTAAGTCAAACATCTGCAGCACCTCGGCCCTCCTGGGCCGGGACGTGAGCATCTGCAGTGTGGGTGGACTGACTGTGGGAGTTCAGCATAGATAGAAGGATGAGAAGAGCGGGGAATGCTCTGCCTTGGATGAGGGAAGATAACCGACATTTAAAAACTGAACAAATAAATTAAAGCTTTGCAGAAATCAAGGTTGTAGTTAAATCTGGTCTTTTAATTTTTTTTTTCAATAATATATTATTAATAAATGTGCATTGGGTAAAAACACATTTAAAATTTTACTGCTTTATTGTAAAACCTTTCTGCACTTAATGTTTTTAAAAAGTGATGCCACAATCAATGATTTTAATAGTCGACTAATCACGATTATTTTTTCCGATTAGACGACTAATTGGGTCATTCACAAAGTGGATGTAAAGCACACATCTTAATCATCATTAGCTTTAAACTAACTAAAAAATAGATACAGAGCATCACCTGTGATAATGCTAGTGTGAATTCTGTAAGCTGAATTTAGCCGCTGAAGATGCTAGAGCATATAGCTCAAGATGCTGAAATTGATAACTAAAAACACTGAAGCTGATAGCTGAAAACACTGAAGTGGATGGCCAACTAAAATATTATTTAAATTATTTAAAAGCCTAAAGAAACTAGAATGTAGCATGTAGCTGAAATATTATCTAAGCTCTAAATTAGCCTAAAAACCTTAATGAATACCAGAATAGTCCAATAAACTAGCGTATAACTTTCAACTTTACTACACTCCGACCTCATGTTATGACTAACCAACTATTAGATTAGTCATCGACTATATTAATAGTTGATTACTCGTCGATTAGTGGACTAAACGTTGCAGTCCTTGTGTTAAATGTAACTAAAATGACTGAAACAGAAGTGGTCTTTGTGCCTCTCATACAAATGATAAAAAAATGAGGATCAGTGAATGGTAGCAGCACGTTTTTGTTATAAAGATTTATGCAAACAACATGAAGGAAAATGTGATTATTGCGTCAGTGCTGTCATGAATGCTACCTCAAATTAGCACATCAGAGGTGTAGAAAGGAGAACTCATGGAGAAGGATGTTGAAGGAGGAGGGGTTTGGAACACATCATCCCTTGAAGGCAATTATCTGGACAGACGGACGGGAATGTAAAGACAGCGGATGAGTGATAGGAGGAAAAGTGGGATGTCCTGTCCCCCACTGAGGCCCCGCAGGCTCGGTAGCTGCAACCGCCTGCCAGAGTATAACCTCATCTTGGGTTGGAAGCACCTGGCTATTCACAGCAGAGCGTTCAAGATTTCTTCTACAGCTGTCTGAGCATGTATTACATGTTTGGAGGGACAGCAGGGGTCTCTGTCATTTAGTAACTTAACTCATGTCAGGGGAATCATCGTGGCACGCATCCCAGCTCGCTCAGTGCAGGTGATGTTAAGCAGGGAGCTGTGAGAGCTGTGTGGATTCCCTTCTCATCTTACAATTCTTATATCCCGTCACTACAACAGAAGGCTATACATCTCTGATGTCATCAACTAGAGCGTGCAGCTGCTTAAGAAATCAGTGACTCCGACTTTCCTTGAGTTTCAACATAAAAATAGACTGTCTAAAGCGCATGTGACAAAGTCAAGGCCCGGGGGCCGGATTCGGCCCTCCAGGTAATTTTATTCTATTATTATTAATGACCCAATGTTATCTTGCGCCCATTTCTAACTTGTATAATTTTGAAAGAATTTCTTTCTATGGAGAGTAACATTTTGCAAGTTTTGGGTTAAGGTTAGGGTTGATTTATTCTGGAGTAATATTCCTGCCTTTTTATTTATTTATTTAACATTTCAAAAACAATAAGAGGATCAGGCCCTTGAGATGTCACATCTCGTTTTCGAGGGGTTCCTCCATAAAACAGAGAACTTAAATAAGGACGGAGTACAGTGTAATCAACAAACAAAAGTACAATTACAAAACATATAAAGTATATAACCAATATACAAATCCACATTCACACACTCACACACACGACAGCTCTCAACTTTTCCCGCTCAACAAAATGCAGTTTCACAGAACAAATTCAGTCAAAGCACAAAGAATAAAACCTATGAAGGACAAAAAAAAGAATATACATAAAAAAAGGTTAAAGAATTAAGTCAAATAATGAGAACAAGTACAAATATTATATCAATATGCTGAAAGAGCTCTTTTAAATAATGGAAAAAACGTATAGGAGCATATTTCATTATTCATTATTATGTTAAAAAGTTTTGTTTTTAAAGTTTTAAAATTAGGCATTCTGCTAGCTTTTTGGTTTATTTTGACATTTACTAAGATGTTTTAGGCTATTTTGAAGTTTAGCTAATATTTCAGCTACATGATTTGGCTAATTCTTTTTTAGGATAATTAGGCATTTAGCTAACATTTTAGCTGACTATCAGCTTCAGCGTTTTTAACTACCAGTTTCTTCTATCAACACTAGCATCTTCAGTGTTCAAATTCAGCTTCCAGCATTCACACTAGCATTATTGCAGGTGATGCTGTATATCTAGTTCATAATAATGTTGAAAAGTTTTGGTTTTAAAGTTTTAAAAATGTAGTTTCAATACATGTTTATCCTGTTCGTGTGCTTTGGATTTGGCCCCCTGTGTGATTGTGTCTAAAGAAGGGGAACCTGGAGGCTGGTTTGGGAGGCTGGTCTGTTCTACCTGTAGGACATCTCCCAGGTCAGCAGTGCTGATGTCCGGGTCTTCGGTGGTGTTGAAAGGAACCGGCGTGATCCTGACAAAGGTGAGAACACGAGGTTCGGGGTATCTCCACAGCATCACCCCGGGGCTGTCCTCCGTCTCGCTGTAAAACACCACCTCATGGGGTCCAGGCAGTCTCCGGGAACCTGCAGACACGACAGCAAACAGGATGAACTCCTGATCAGAATAAATGTAAACACGCCATTCAGCACGCGATTGAGATGGGTGGGTTCTACTGATTGTTGATCCGATCGAGGGTCATGTAAACAATCCATTCCGATCGTGTTATTCCTGCGCTGGATTCCACGTCATTCACAGAGGGTATGGCGCTCCAGAGGAGACTTTGGAGGGTGATCAGGACCGATCGGCTGCTCTCCGTGAACGAACCGTTTCTCTGAGCAGAACAGCAGGATTCATAGCTTTCATGTCTGTGAACATTGCTAGAATTGTTTTCAAGAGAATTCTGTTCAGGATCAACAACAGAGCTTTTAGGATGACATGGCAGCAGCCCTCCGCACGCGTGTCACGTAACGAGACAGAAAAGCAAGTAACGAGTGTTTTTAGTGGTGATAACCCTTGTGCTATCCTAGACATGTTTACATTAGAAGTGGGGTCATCTGGACCCCACGACCCCCATGTTTTCAAGGATTTTTCATCTTCTCTGGTGTCTGTGGTAGACATGAAATCCTGTCCACCTCTGTCATGGGAGGGGTCACATATCAATAAGAAAGCATAAGGGTTCAAATTAATTAGTTGGACCAGTTGCTGCCTTTTTGATAACACAACAATTGTTACATGAGTTGTGTCATTCCTTTACTGTTTACATCACGTTGGCTACGATGACCCTCCTGGTTGAGTTATTTCACTCCTGGAACAAATCATATTCAGACTGAGGAATCTCAAAGCCAACCAAAGTTCAGACGGATTGAAAAGATGGGCCTGAGAGTGGTTCGCACATATTCAGACCAAAGCTTTGTTCTGGGAAACGAACTCTGGCTCACTGTAAGTGGACCAAATGTGTCCAGTCTGAATACAGGCTGAGATTTAAAAAGCTATAAAAACTGACACAAAGGGAAAAAGGAAGTGATTCTAAAAGCCAGTAATAAAATAAGCATTGACAGAAAATTTCACAACAACAGTTCAGTAATTAGTTAGGCAAATCATTCTGAGACAAAATGATATTTTTTGGCAGAAAAACTTGCAACCATCTTTTTCAAAGCATTAGTGTTTCGTACGAAGGAACCAGAAAATGTTGAAAACAAAAGTGTCCCACAAAGCCTTCTGAAAATGTGCATTTTCTGAATGTTTATGCGTGTCAGAGGCGCTGCATAAACAAAGAGGCTGAGTAAACATTTTTGCTGTTGGGTAAACATCCACTGATTGAAGAGTGGCGAGCACCTGCAACAGCTGGAAGGCACAGCGTCCAAACGTCGAGCTGCTGTTTGGTTTATCCCGGAGCTGCTGTTTCAGACTGCCAGTTTATTTGAGAAAAAAAAAAATGAAAAGCTGAGCAAAAACATAATGTGGGAAATGTGTTTGTACAGAGACACTATTTGTCTGAAGCTCTCCTTTGTTGAAAGAAACTTTCCTTTTTTGGGCTTTTGTGAACTGAAACTCCCCATCTTCTTTCTTTCATGCCCATGTGTCCCATTCATCTCTGTGTCAGGCCGCGGGGGGCCACACACTGTCCTCTGCACCGTGGGGCCGGGGTTTCTCTGGCTGTTGACAACATATTGCAGACAGTCTGTCCTCTTAAAACCAGCTCAGTACTTCTTCTTCAGCTGTATTATTAAATGCATCAAAGACCAGAGGAGCAGTGCAACAAACAAAGACTCAACCACAGCTGACAGAGCTGAGTTTGATCCTCTGTGTATACTGCTGTGATCAGCCGAGTCTGCACACAAAGGGCAGCACTCTCAGCCCAAAGAAGAAGAATAAACAGCATGTTATTCAGAGTGGAAACAGGCCGACGCCTCCGATGAAACTTCTTTTCACAGACAGCTTTGATCTGAATTTGATTTAGGCTCATGTGGATCTGAGAGGACATCTCACTCTGACTAAAAAAAAAAAACAGACTAATCCAACAGAGTTGTGTGAACTGCTCCTCTCCCACAATAAAATTCAAGCTGAAATTTTGTAGATCTGACTTCATATATGACACATCCTGAGCTTTGTGACTGAATGAAAGTGTGCAGCGTGGCACAGAATTTCTCAATTCTCACACAAACTGTGTTTGGTGCGAAAATATCAAATTTTTTTAATTTTTAAAACATTTTTTAGAGCATAAGTTGCATTTATTTACATAGTGTAATCAGGGGTGTGACTTGACGGTAAGTGTGTGTGTCTGTATTTACTCACTAACAGCAGCACAAAAGGAGCGCCGCTCAGTCTTTCACCAAGCTCGGGAGAATTGTTCAAAACGCAGAAGATGAAGAATTTTTAAACATTTAGGGATTTGACACACTATAGTGATTCTCTGTACGTTTTTCAACACATCAAAACTCAATCACACTTTCAGAGATTTCATCGATCTTGGTATCAAAACTTTCCTCTCGTTCAGAACATTGAAGCTTATATATTTTTGGGATTCATGAACTTTATAGTTTTTGAAATATCGAACAAGATATGCTTCATAGGAAATGAATGAGAATGTCTTCAAAAAGTAGATTAGCAACAAACCTTTAAATATTTTCATGGGCTGTTTTGATCTTTTATAGTCATTTTCAACAAATTTGGAGTTTAGCTTCTATTTTAGCAACATGCTAAAGTTTTTGGCTAATTTGTTATCTACTGAGGTTTTTATAGGCAAATTTAGAGTTTAGTTTCTATTTTAGCAACAGGCAAACATTTTTGTCTAATTTAGTTTACTGAGGAATTTTAGGCTATTTTGGACATTAGCTGGTAACAAGCTAGCTTTTTTTGGCTCATTTGGCATCTACTATTTTTTTGGGGTTAATTTGGAGTTTAGCTAATATTAAGCAATACACTAAATATTTTTCAAGATTACCATGTATTCGAGAATTTAAAGCAAATTTACTACAACATTTTCGGAAATGTAGGTCAACTTCAGCACTCTCTTTCAGAGTTCTTTAACCAAATTTCCTGTCTTTTAGCAACTTTAACATTTTGAAAATAGTTTGTGCATTTCCAGCAAATCCCTTCAGCAATTAAAGTAAACTGTGTCACCATTTACAGCAAAAAGCTTCAGCATCTTCAGTGACTACTTTCAGCAAAAAGCATTCACACTAGCATTACTACAGGTAACTTTCTAGTTTTACTTGAGATTGTTTTTCCTACGCGAAGACTTTTTTTCAGCAACTGTAAGAAAATTCCCCCCAAAAATCACAAAAAAGGAATACAAGACTAAAAAACACAACAGCTCGTAGATCCCCCAAAGCTCATTTTCATACTAAACATAGATTTGTGAATTCAATCAGCATTCCAATTTGATGGTAGAGTTTGTTTAAACAATGCAACAGATAAAAAAAGAGTGTAATTTTTTGTGAGAGCTGCTCATCTAATCTGATCTAAGCAGAGAAGAGCAGTGGTGTTTTGTCACAAAGAAAACAAATCAGCCTAATGTACTTTCAACCTATTTTTCTGGGAGATGATGCAAGTGTCATCAGGCATGGAGCTGAATTCCTAAGGTTACTTTTTTACTGCAAACCTCTCCGTCTGTTACTTCCTCTGTTATGGTCAGAAACGTCAGCTGATTTGCTGGTCAACTGGTTTCCATAGCAATATGGACCAATCAAAGACAACAAATGCAGCCTGATGTCACAGATGTGCTTCGTGGAGACATTCACCTGAGTCCTGAATGTACTGAAAGTGTCCTGTTCGCAGGTCATCCGAGCTGTGCTCTGTCCGGGGGGAGGAAGAGGAGGGAGAGGGTTGAGGCTGAGTGTGGCAAGCCTTTCCCTTTGAGGAGCCATCAGTCACATCCTCTTTAGGGGGGCGGAAGTAGGAACGGAGGTGCTCCTCCACCAGCATCAGGCAGTTCAGGTGTTCCTGCCCCCAGAAGATCTAATTTTTTTTTAGGAAATAAGAAAGAATAAGACGGAGTTAAAATAATAGTAAGCATACAGGAAAGCAACACATTTACAAATATGGGCTGTGGCATCACTGCTTCTACCATGACCTTCCTTTATTTTCCAAAACAGGAAGAGGCTGTAGGTCTTACCCTCTTCCAAAATGATCCAACATAACCTTAAGCTCTCCTCACTTTCCGTGGCATTCCCCTTCTCCTCAGCCTGGGTTTTGGACTGAGAACTAGGAATCTGTGAGTCAAAGACCCTTCGCACATGGAGCACGGGCTATGACTAAACACTGAAAACAGGAAAATTTGGGGATTTTCTCCCTTCCCCGACTTTTTTGGAAATTGGAGCAAGAGAAAAAAAAAATCGGAAGGAATTCCGGTGGTTTTGGTCGAGAACTTGATTGAAACACCCCAATGCCAATATTTGCAGAGGGAACAGAATGATTACATATTAGGTGCTGAGTTGCAAGTAATGTTTCTGTTAATGGGCACGCCATCAAAGCATTAGAGGAGCCACTGAGCATGAGTAAGGAGGGGTTCCACCAGTCAAAGTAATGTGGAATAAAATATTACACAGCGCAGTAACAAAAAGAGGGGACTTTACGCAGGAGCATCATGGGAATAAAAGGCACACGTCTGATGAGTCTAGAAAAGCCTCGAATATTACAACGTTTAACCAGCAACAAAAAGAAAAAAAAAAAAAACAGATAAATAATAACTCAGAGAGGAGGATTAGCTGCACCCGAGGACATCATGCCTTAAGTCTACATTTCAAAATTAATAAAATTTTAGAATGAAGCGGCCAGAGATGCTCCAAGTGTTGTTGAGAAACCATTTCATTCCTTCTCACTTCCACTCAGGTGCAGAGGCACTGATCAAACTGAGCTGAAGTGGTGTTGGGTAACAAATCTCACGTGTGAGCAAATTGAACTGATGTCATGAGTCCACGAACCTGCAGCAGACCGCCCTTAAGGTCCAGCAGCAGCTTAGGGGCTCCAGGCTCAGCTCCAGGGCTGCCGCTGTGCCGGCACCAGCGAGCGTCCACGGAACTGCTGCAGGAGAACGGGCCCAGCAGAACACGACTCTGGCTCCTCAAGCCCGTCTTCACCAGAACATCTTTCAGCTTCAGCAGCAGAGAGGCAGACTGGACTGTATCTAGGAAACACAAAATGGAAGCAGGTAATGAAGGTCAATAATTCATCCAAAACGGGAAAACAAGTACAGCTTATTTGAACATTTACATCTTATTTTTCAGTTGGAGAAGAAATTCAACAATCATTTTTGACTCTTATTTCTCCAAGATAGCAATTGTTTTTTTTTAAAAGGATACATCATGCATGCCCTGTACTGTACTGATGGACATTCTGTCAGCACATCTGTTTCAGTTTAAAACTGTAGCTTTACAGGAACGGGGAACTGCAATAAAAAGGGTTTTGTGTACCTTTACAATATAACGCAGCATTAACAGGGTAGTGGTAACAGTGGAAGAAAAAGAAAACAGGAATAATCACAATACTTACAATGATCCTGAAGAGGTGCAAGTAAGAATTAGTTATATTTGTCTTGTTTGGTTATAAATACGTAGAAAAATTGCAACATGAATACCGGTATATGGGCTTGTACAGACCTATAAAAACGGTTTCCACAAACAGACAGACAGCAGAAGTAAGGGTGAAAAACAAAAGAAAAGTCTGCCTGTATTAAGAGTTAGCCCTAATATAGTGAAATAATAAATCTTTCCAGGGTTGACAAACTGACTTCAAAACATCTTGTTCAACAATCAAATGCTTGAAAAAAAAACAGGAGTGGTGCAGTGAGAGAAACAATCTGGGGAAAATACCATTCTGAGGTGAGTCACATCTGTCAGGATTCATTAAAGCTGGACGTTTACCTGCAATCTCCTGGGAGCTTAGATAAACTATTACTCGGGATTTGAATGTTTCCCCTCCTCTGCATTTTCATGGCTAATTTAACAGTTTTAGTTAAAAAAAAAAAAGGGCAACATGAAAAGTACTGCACTGTGATGCCCAGTAAATGGGAAGCAGCGAGTTAGAAGATGTGAGGCTGGCGGTCTCAGACAGTCACATGTGTGCTGCACAAAGCAACACAAACAAAAGTCTTCAGAATAAAAAATAAAAATGAAGAAGACTCATCCTAATAACGTCTCAAACACCAATTTTTCATAAAACATCAACCATTAATTGATGCTGACCAATATAAATATATCTGCCAGAAGATAAACTGCTAGTTTGGAAATATATTTCCTCTTGGATTTCCATAAGATCTCCATCACTCAATCTGAAATAGAAGCAGAGTGAGGATAATTCATCTGAACAGTTTCTGTTTCAAGAGTACACGGACCGTTTACACCTACAATCATTGTTCTGTCATCTTCACACCCAATGAAGGTAACATGAGGCTAATCATTTAATGAACCGATCGGGTGGAGAGGAGTATGATGGAGATCTCTCTACACAGAAAAAAACATCTCTGGCACTCACCCAGGTAAGATTAGAAAGGATCGGGGACTGATTTACCATGTCGGTTCTTCTTGGCAGCTGTTATCTGACCACTGCCTGACTGATTTATGCGCTGCGACTTACTGGTATCAATTAGTAAAAACCTAAAGGAGTCATTACATAACTAGCAGAGGCCCCCAAAGACCTTCTGGGATGGTAACAGCAAAAGAAGTAATATACTGTCTCTCACCACAGAAATATGCTTCTCACTCACCACAAGACCACTACAGGACACAAGAGAGAACTGCTTGATGCAACAGGGAATGCTAGAAGCCAAAAATAAAGCTTTCAAACATTGAAACCTTTTCAAAATCCATATGTATATGTCAATAGATATAGATATATGAGCACTTAAAAACAGCAGGGAAGGTCATCATTGATTCTTCAAAGTGTCCCACTTTAAAATATAAGAGAGTTTTCATCAGAGAATGAAGAAATAGAATCAAAGAAATCACATTGTTTGACTTTTAAAGAATGTGTCTGTATAATGTTTCAGAAAATAAGTATTTATGCTTTAAAAAACAATTAAGAAATCTGTCCCTCACAGACTACTTCTGGTTATCTGCATTAACTCTTAAGCACAAGGAACGCCATACCCACTGTGAAGCACAGGGGGTGAATATGTCCTGGTTTGGGGCTGCTTTTTGGAAATGAGGACCGGTAGACTGATCCGTATAGAGGAAAAGATGAACAGAAACATTTATGGTGAAATATTTGAGTAAAACCTCCTTCCATCAGAACATTGAAGATAAATTGTTGCCGGATCATCTAGCCCAACATCCCCTGCTCTGGCATGTTCTTATTGGCTGGACACACCCGAACCAGATGATCAGTCATGAGTAGGACTCGGATATGTGGAAGTCATGCAGACACAGCAGCCCTCGAGGCCTGGATCTAGCATGCCAATGATCCCACACACATATCTAGGTGTGCCTACAAGAAAAGGTTCTGGAGTATTCTAGCTGGTTCTGTGAAGGGAGTTGAAAGTGAGCGTTTCCAGCAAAGACTCCGAAACATCACAAATCTCAACAAGTTTTAAAATTTCTTTTAACAAATTGCTTCACTTCAACTGAGTTCATCTGTAAACCTCAAATTCACAACTGAGGCTGTTGCAAGGCATTAAAAAGAGAAAAAAACACTGAAAATCTAAAATTAAGTTGACTTTAAAGCTTTCCCTCACCACCTTCTGCAGTGAAACTGTTGCTTAATGAAATCTGAATGGAAGTGAACTGAAACTACCCTGCCAGCAAAGCCAAGGGGGCCATATGGTCTAAAAGTGAGCAGAAAATGTGGGCCCCATTTGGGTTTGTCTACAGTTCCTGTGATGTCCCAACCTGTGTTTGCCTACATTGGCTTATGTGAGCACTCAGTGTGTTGGCTTGCTATGTTATCCAGCCGCCTGGTGGACAGCGGAGCTCGCTAGCTTGCAAAGCACAGCTCACTACCTCAATACAGCGCAGCTCGGTAGCTCGATACAGCGGTGCTAATTAGCATGCTAAAGTGAAACACTTGAGCATGCTAAAGTGGAGCTCATTAGCATGTTACAGTGCAGCTCATTAACTCAATATAGAGGAGCTCGCTAGCAGGCTACAGCGGAGCTTGCTAGCAAGATTCGCTGTTCATCGGGTTGCGGGCTAGCGCAGCGTGCTAACCCAATGAATCACCACGCAAGCCGATGTGGACAAACACAGGTGGGGCCACCACAGAAACTGCAGACAAACCCAATTGGGGCTCATATTTTCTGCCCAATTTTAAACCATATTAAGCCACTCGGCCTTGCTGGCAGGGTAGGGCTCAACAATTAATCAATCTAACCATGATTCTTACTTTTTAATATAATGTCTTTTTACTGGATGTATGAAAATTGAAATTACACATAATAAATCACAGTCATTTATAGCTTTATTTAGAACAGAGTCAGCTGATTCATGTTGATTACATTTGCAGTTCACTGCAGCGTATGAGCTCGAGGCTGCGTTTCTCTGCTTCAGAATCAGCTGGAGTTACGTTACTGTTGAAGAGTTACCATAACCAAAAGAATGTTAACATTGTAGCTAAAGCTCCGGTCTTAAAGGTGATTCATCTTTTTCAGAAGTTACGTCAGTGGGCGGAACTTCAGTCTCAGTTTTTGAACAGAAAAAAGCTCTCTCTAGATTTGTTTACTTCCGTTGAAAGTAGTGCTGCTCTTTCTGTTTTGTTTCAGTTCATAAAATTAAAATCCAACATTATTCTGCATTTCAGAGCAAAAACACATTGTCCCCAGATAATATTTTACTACACTATATTCATATATAAATCTTGGACTTGGCAAATATTCATACTCAGACTTTTGGGAGCAGATCGCGAGTATCTGAGCCCCTCTCGACTCAGCCCTAACTGAAACAGTGGATGAATGCTGCAGTAACATACTGTGAGTGTGCTGCTCAGTCAGGACAGGAGCCTGCTGGACAGTATGAGGGCCCTGTTTCATGGAGCCTAAGACATCTGTTCCCTCTCTACTGCCCACCTCTTTCTCCTTTACTGAACTATAAATGCCCCTCTACCTTGGGGAGTGGTGAGCCCTGGATGGAGGGAGGAATGCTGAGCTTCCACTTGCTTTTCATTAACACAGGATCTGGTAACACACCTCACTGTCAGCCTAATCCCTTCTCTCTCCATCTTGTCCCTTCCCTGAGAGTGGCTGCTACGACCAGGTACAGAGCCCCAGATGTTCAGCGGCTTTGAAGGGTTGGGTAACACAAGCAATGGGCTGGTGGTGGTGATGAGGACAGGGTGGGATGGAGTATTAACATTCAGCTCTTGCTTCAGACAGAGATCTGCTTCCCTTTCTGCCTATGTCTAAGCATTTTCTTTTCATTATCTCTTTAAACCATACTATGCTGGTGATTTACGCTCCTTTCTCCAGTCATGGTTTTAAAAACTAAAACTTTTGCTTCCGCCTCCCATTTGTTTTTCTACAGCATCAGTTTAATGTGTCCGGATTTGATCCTTCAGCCTCAGAGAAGCAGCGACTGTTGTGATACAAACTCCAGCAGCAGTATTCCATTCTCCTGAATTACATCTCAAGTGCAGCCTTTCCCAGGGGGGTAATTCCCACTGACTTATTGTGGCAGCTCAAGAGCTCAACCTTACCGAACGGGAATCTTGACCTTTATCTCTGGAAAATTCCAAGGTATCCATTTTCTGTAGTGCGAAGCAGCTCGGAGTGCTGAGTGATGGAGGTGGTGCAGTTAAGGCTAAAAGTCAACAGATACATCTATTGTCAGCAGAGATCAGCCTGTGTAATTGGAGACAGTTTGTCTCCTTTCAGTGCCAACAAATCTGGAAGCACTATGTGAAGAAGCCCAGAGGGGAAAAATAGCTGTGTATGTTGTGACAAGCACCTAGACGCGTGCATACGTTTTCAACAACAACAACAAAGAAACTCCATAGGTTATGCAGGAGCACAACTTCTGATGTTTACTTTACAATCCCTAAAACTATTTCAGAGGCTGAAAAAGATTTATGTGGGGATCTGGAGCCGTGTAAACTCTGCAGTCCTCCAGTGTCAACAACTCCAAGTTCAAATGATGTCAACGTGTTCAGAGATGAAATATTAAGGTATTTAATGAGATCTACGCAGACCATCTTAAGCCTTTCAGGTACTTCAGAAACCGCTCAAGATGATATAGGAGGAGCTGAACGAGGAAATCTCCAGCACACAATGACGGCATTAGTTTTATTACAGCATAATGCTCAGAACATTTGCAGTTATAACAAGCAGTAGCTCAAAGAGTGGAGAGAAACAGAGGATGAGACACCCAGAGGAGGTTTATCATCACAGGTGCTCCTGATCCTCACATTCAACTCACTCTGTAAAAAGGATTCAAAATCAGTATAAAAAAAAAAAGATTAGATTTAAGAAGGGAAATGAAATCAGTAGACCCTTTTCACGGTGAGGTCAGACAAAATGGCGACAGGGCAGAAAATGCGAATAGTGACTTCTGGATTAAAATGGTAAAGCTGACAGCTAAACGCTGTTTAACACAATTTTACATGAATAATAAAGGGTAACTTTACCAATTTCAACAGAAAATTGTAAAATATTTAATAAATGTCCTGCTGAACTGTATTTTCATTTCCCGTCTAGATCGTTCACAAATACAAATTTCAATAATCCTTCAATATTTGAGGTTCTGTTGAAAATATCAAATTTCATTTAAGTAGATGTTAATCTAACGGTTCTATTTGCTTGATGTTATTCACACGTGTTTTAAGTGTGATCAGCACAAAAGCTGATGGAAGTTCATGTTGTGCACATTTAATAGACACAGCTAAGATGAAAATTGTTGGATGTGTTTTAACTGAACCCAAGGCTAAATGTAGTTGTTGTAATAGAAGGTATTTGTTGTTTTTGGGGTATTTTAAGGAGTAATTGTAAAAACAGCAATGCATTTAAAAAGATTATTTTTTTATGGGTTTAAATGATTTCGATCCTTGTTTACCTTTATTATCCTGCAGGGATCAGTCACGGTTATGAGAAACAGCAAAGAGGAGCTACATCAGAAAATAACACAACAGTTATTAGTTTTTCTTTATTGTCAAACACATTGAAATTGTCTGACTTTATCTCTGATTTTAGTGATTTTGTGAAGACAGAAACGTAATCAACTTTAACTGGAAAGAAAAGATCTTCTGCAGATCTACACTCAACAAAATATAAAGGCAACACTTTTGTTTTTGCTCCCATTTTTCATGAGCTGGACTTAAAGATCTAAAATTCATTCCAGATACACAATATTTCCATTTCTCTCAAACATTGTTCACTAATCTGTCTAAATGTGTGACAGTGAGCATATTAAGATATTCCATCCCATCTCACAGGTGTGCCACATCAAGATGCTGATCTGACATCAGGATTAGTGCACAGGTGTGCCTTAGACTGCCCATCTAAGGCAAAAAAAAGAAAAAAGAAAAGTCCATCTCATGAAAAATGGGAGCAAAAACAAAAGGGTTGCGTATGCATTTTTATTGAGTGTATGTCTCATCTGCGTCGTGGAAAGCTAGCGTTAGCATTAGCATCAATTAGAAGAAGAAATCTGAATGACCTTCATAATCAAACAGCAGCATTCCTGTAATCTTCATCTAAAGAGAGAAATAATCCACGACTGGTTTAATATCATCCATATGATTGTGGGGAAGCAGCTGTGGAGCATTCTGCAGGAGGAATACTGACATTTGATCTAAGAGGGAAACAATTCAACCAGGTAGAACATTTAGAAAATAAATAGTTAAAAATAATTAGGTTACCTTTCATTATTTATGTAACATTGCTTTAAACAGTGTTCATCAGTCAGCTTTGCCATTCTTAACCATAGACATAATATATAACCGGAAGTCACTCTGCACATCATATGAAAAGGGTCTATTAGATTATAAAAACATCTATCCAAAGATCGTCTCTTCCTGTGCTTCCACTTCCTACATTTGCTGCAAACCAAAGCTTGAGAAGCATTCGAAAAGAGCAAACTGTTATCTGGAAGTGTTTTCAACAGGAGAGAAAAAGCTTCCATGTCATCATCATTGAGTCAGTACACTCTTTTTCCACTGTGCACTTTCACTTGTGTTTGTGAACGTCAATACATCCGAGATGGAAGAAAGCTGAAATGCTGAACCACTATGCACTGTGTCATTGTGCAGTTATGTAGATTTGAGTAAACAAAGTTCAAATTGTTTGTGGTTTTAATTAGCATTTTTGACAATCATTTTATCTGAAGTAATTCTATATTAACACCATGTGTAAAACAGATGCTGGCACTCACTAAGGGCTGGGCTCCAGCTCCATCCTTGAACACTAGTCAACAGAGGATGTTTTGCTCAGTGGCACTTAAGTATAAAACATCTACAAGCAAAATTATGAGTCAGAAGTGTTCCTTATTATCTACTGCATGTGGCATGAGTTCAGCAGCCTTCATTTCTGTTATCCGGTTTGAAAGAGAAGACAAAAAGAAAAAAAAAACAAAGAACAAACTGTAAGGCTTTTTTCTATCATGGTGGCTTAAACCCAGGATAGGATTTTTTATTTAAATTACCATTAATAGCCCTGAGGCTCAAAATAATAGGAAACAGAAAAAGCTGCAATTTGTTTGGTAAACATGTTTCTCACAATCATTTACGCGTTCAATCAAAGATCCATGAAATCAAATCAAAGGTCAAAGGCAGCAGAAAGCACCTCCATTAAACCCTGTTTTTGGATTGATACTAATCATATGCGTTAAAAAAAATACGATCAGAATTAATCTTGAGAACAATACCACTGTACGGATGATGAGTACCATAACCACTACCATAGGGGATGGATATGGTACATACAGCTGTTTGTGTGGGTAAAAAATGGGTAAACCTATACGAGGGCAAAAATGCTCCAACACATTTCTGAAGAACATGCTACAGGCCACAGGTTGAAGCAAACACCTGTACAACATGTGAGGGTAAGTAAGAGTAGCCAGAGAAGCCAGTACCCTCACTTTACTAACCATAAGAATGGCTCCATATGACAAAATCAACTGGGAGTCAATAGTGCCTGTAACTTAAATTATTTCTACAAATGCGTCCCGACACACCCGCCACAATCGTACGACCCATTTTTATGACCCCCCTTGAGGTTGCCGCATGACGCCAGGTTCACACCGCACACAGAAGTGCTGTGAAGGGGAACGGGGGGCACCTCCATTCAGCGCCCTTGTTGACCTATGGTGTAGTTCACAGCAGACGCGAGGCACCACGATCCTCCGCGGCCGGCTTGAGCTGGGCAGCCATTGATTCCGCGTCTGGTCTATTTTTTGCGCGAGCCGCGAGCGATCTGCGTCAATCCAGGCAGGAAGTTACGCCAAAACACACGAGAAGATAAGTTTTACTTTAAAATATAACCAATTTTTAACAATAAATACCGCTATTGACAAATGCGATCTGTTTTGTGTCCACACAGACTGCAGAGATGAAAATTAACATACAATCGCAACATGCACAGACACACAAACACAGAAAAAACCATGTAGTGGGCCGACTACGGAGCAGGGGGTGTGGCTATGGATGTCTAAAACCAAGTCAACCCCCGAACAGGTGCATGTGACCAAAGCATTCAAGTGAGTCGGTGACGCACAATTCTTCAAAGTAAGAAGTTCAAAGTTTAACAAAACAGTCAACATTAACACATGCTTAAGTATTTCCATTCAAGATATAATTTAGTTAAGGTTTTTTTAGCATTTTGATAATCTTTCGTTAGTTTCGTCAGCATATGTGTAGGATTGATAAAACAAACCCAGACCTTTTCCTGGATTGAGAGAAAATCAGCAACAAGACAGAAATCTGAGAGAAAACGAAGGTTACTGAGAGGTTCACCGAGCACCGCTTACATCAGGCCTTAGAGTTTTTAAAGTCCTGGAATGACTTCAGTTGGCTTTAATCAAATTTGAAGTTCCAAACAACTGACATGCCGCAGAAAGAAGGAGCACGTCTACTCTGTCACTATGTCTTAAAGCTGTGGTCACTTTAAATGATCGCAAAATTTGCCAGATGTGATTAAGTCATTATAGTAGTTTTAAATACAGCTCCACCCTTTTAAGCAACCTTCTTTAAAAAAATATAAATGCAGCAGACTCAAAGGGAGAACATTAAAAGATTTTCCTCTTTAACTATGAAACTATGATTCATCACTCTGAAGTGAAGGGTGACCTTTTTGTGTGGCATGAGTACAGCACCCTTCACTCATACTGAAAACTAAGACTCAAAAAAAAAAAAAAACAAAGCAGCTCAAAGGGGAGTCTTTTTAACAGCACAGGCCATAAAACTAAAACAAAACCAAAAACATTGACTCGAACGAACATTAAACCCGACTCTACCAAAACAAAACGAAGATTAACCCCCAACATCACCCCCTGACAGACCCTTCTTAAACGACACTAACAAACCGAAACAAAAGTAAAATTTTCAACCTAGACTACCGAACCCGACCTGAGGCCCTCTACACCACAAAAGAAAACTTCCAACCCTGTACGACTTAACTACTAAAACCCTCCTCAGAACAGACCCTCCAAACCAGACTGGACCAAGCAAACAAACAGTCCCCTCCCCTCCTGAAAAAATCACAAACCTCCAACCCCACAAACCATCTGAGACCCCCCTTAACGACCAGACCCAACCACCCTCACCTGTTCACAACCTCGGGACAGGATCCCCCCCTTGACCAGTCCCACTACTCACCATACGACCCCCCAAATTGCTACGTGGGCACCTTAACTCAAACCACCCCTACTAACTAAACACCAACCCCTACACCAAATGGACACCCCGAACTTCCCGGGATTACCCCTCTACCGCGAAACCTAACCGAAACAAACCCACGAACGAACTCCTACGAATACACTCCAAACCTCCCACCCCCCTCCCTGACCACCCTTCACCAACTGTACAAGTACCCTTGACCAACCATCAACCTTGTACTAAAAAATGACCCCAACACCCAGAAACCCGCACCAGGCTCATTACCCCACCAGACCCCGCTGACTGCACCCATCAACCCCACAGTTACCAGACGCAGGAATCCTTTCTTCAGGTGAAACGGCTTTGGTTTCAGATATAATTTAACCAAAGTTTTTTAGCACCTCCGCTACGTCACCAGAAACTCTCTAAAATATTCTAAAGTGGACAACCGTCCAACAACACAGAACTACCTCAGAAAACAAACTTCACCCTGTTAACCACTACCAACCCAGCCTTAAAAAAACGGACTCAAATATATCAACATTCACGAGTTCCAAACCACCAAACCGCAAAAAAAAACTCTCCACTCCCCTCGAAGACAGGAACTGGACACCCTCCCTACACTTTACCACACTTCCCTAACCATATAATATTTCCACAATTGAAAGAAACTCTATAAGCAGACCAAAGGGAGAACCTAAAAGACTAAAAGGGAAAGGGTTGTCAATCACTCTGACTCCCTATAAACCATGAAAATATCAGCAGCTCAAAGGATTTTAAGCCATAAACTAAAACAAAACCCAAACTTGACTCACCTATTTAGACGACTGTATCACTTTAGTTTTGTTTACTTCATGTTTACTTCTTTAGTCACTGACCTTCTGTCCTGGGCGCTGTCTTCACTTGCAGACTTCCTGTCAAGGCTGAAAGGGATACAGTCAAGCTGGGCTTCAGTGCGTGGCCTTCTGTCTCCATGGTTACAACCATCTGAGTTGTGTGGACCGACACCTTCTGGAAGGATCGGGCTAGGGTCTTGATGCTGCTGGCTTTAGCTGACGCCGAGCCCTGATGGAGAGGGTCGGAACGAGGGATGAAGGCTTGCGGTGTCTTTGTTGGAGATGAATGAGAAGAGGAGGTGGCAGAGGTTGATTTAGAGACGCTATCCCATTTCTGGACGGGGAATACTTTCTTCAGGTAGGCTTTGGTCTGCTCCAGCTTTGTCAAAGTCAGGTTGATTTTCAGTGGCCGTGAAAGCTGACCACTTAGTTCAGCTGTGAAGATAAAAAAAATATAAATATACATGGGAGACAAAAAAAAAAAAAAAAAACAGAAGAAAGGGTTACACAATAAAACCTCAAAATATTTCCTTTGTAAAGAAACTCTGAGCAGATGCTTCTAAAAGGGAAAGGGTTGTCATACATACTCCATAATAGTTTTATGAAGTGTTTAAGTTATTGTCGCTATGTAGTGAGGAGAACGCTGAATGTTTTTGCATTTTGTGTGTTTTTCAATTTCAATGGATATATATAAAGGTTATCTTGTTGGAATGTTCTTTTCTTCATATTTTATTTTTTCCTGTCTTGTTTCAGAGTATATGATTTCTCACCATTTGCAAGTGCTCTTTTTCTAATCTTGTGTTCTGATTGGCTACAGAAAAGTTTGCAGGAAGTGTTTCTGTTTATATAAGGAAGTGATGAAAATGGTGTTGGAAGGTCTTCTATGATTCTTCTCTGACCAAATAAATGAATTTTTACTCGTTGGAGGTTGGCTGTTTTCTTTGGTTTGCCTGATATACGTAACATCAATAGATGTCAATCTTGATGTCAATAGATCAAGATTATTTTATGGTCATGGTAAATAGTCCGGGCTTGTATGGCATTTTGCTGTAGAGCCTTTCTACCTTTGGCCTTCGTAACACACTACTTTCATTCCTGGATTCAGTCTGTCTGCAGGGGAAAAATGTCCAAACCTTTACGGGGCACATGGGAAAAAAATCAAGGTTGTATGCCTGTAATGTTCATGCACTTTTTGTTATATGGCCATGCTGCAAGTGACAAGTTGTAGTGAACACTTATACAACACCTAAAGGTAAGATAGGTGAGGTATGTCAAAGGGATTTTTCATTTTCCTCCCCCAAACACTGCACAGAGTCCGTTAAGGTGGTTCAAGTGATAAGTGAGGGCTGCAGAATATAATTGTGAGTGCATCCTACAGGCACATCATGTTCACACCCCATGTTCTGCAAGCTGGGTCAGTAAAAGGACATTTCGTGGACCTTCCTTACAACCAGTGTGGCATAAGGACATCATATGACACTATCACATGCACATCAGAAGTACTTTTACCTTCCATTAGCCTTATGCAGCGTATAAGCCTTACTTATACACTGACCACATGCAGGACAATGGTATGCTCCATTTTCATGACGAACCTTGAGGTGGCCAAATGAGCTACAAGGCACTGCAAAACACACCTGCACTCCTTAACCTTGTGCTATCTTATGGGGTCGAGATGACCCAAGCCTTACGTTGACGTGTTATCTATCCCATGACAAAGGTGGACAGGATTTCAACAAAAACAAACAAAAAAAAAAGCCTAAATTAGCCAACACAGCTAACATGAAGCTGTAATATTAGTAAACTCCAAGATAGCATAAAAAATCTTAGTCCAAAAAGCTAGTAGAATGACAATTTTTAAAACTATAACTTTTTAACATCATTATTAAAATAAAAAGGCGGTCATATTATTCCAGAATAAATCAATTTAAACCTTAAATAACGTTCAATATTTTACTCTCCATTAAATTATATTTTGTCAAAATTATACAAATAAGTGCAAGATAACATCGGGTGTTGATAACAATATATTGAAATGATCTGGAGGGCCAGATAGAATTGCCCGGAGGGCCGGATCTGGCCCCCGGGCCTTGACCTTTAAACATGTAGCATAGAGAATCGATGGAAACAGGTAAAGGGTTTGGACTAAACACTCCATGGCCTCTGTATCCACAATTTGGCGGACAAAAGATGATCTTTGGCGAGGGGCTCCACTTTGGACACCCGTGGTCTAAAGACACTATGTCCTAGAAAACACATGTTTTTTTTGGCAAATATTGGTATTATATACTAAAAAATAACTCCACTGAGAACCCTTTTACAATAGATCAAAAGATGGTTGGAGTGGGACTTTAAAGTACTGGTCAGCTCACCTCTGAGCTAAAAGAATGTGTCAGTAACTGTGTCAAACCAAGAACACAAATTGAATCAATTGATTATTGGCTCTGGGTTTTGTTCTTTAAAACGGTCTTTGATATCAGGAAACCCAATAAAAAGTGACCTTCAGGACAGCTTCATCAGTGTCTGTTTCAGCACGTTAACCTAAATCTTACCCATGGGAAACTACATGAAGGTTGTCTTGTAAATCCCAGCTTGAGGACATCTTCCTCTCTTTAACCACTGTTTTCATGCAGTGACCTGAGTCCATTCTCCATCCCTTGTTTCCAATGAACTCTTATTCTCACTGCATGTCTGAACATCCTTACATGACACTGTGGAAAAGCTGAAGAAAATGTCCTTTTTCCCGCCAGCCGCATAAATCATGTCCTCTCTCCCTGCAGTTCCACCTCTCTGTTGCCTTCAAACACTTGACTGGAATTTACAGCAACACATGAATGAAGTCGATGCCGTTTCACACCACTTCCATTATCCCATTTTTCCACTTGGTCATGAGACGCGAGGATCAACTGAGAACAATCGCAGCTGTTTTTCGTGCTCTCTTCAAGGCTTTGAGAGCTATCGGACGGCTGTCTTCCTCCTGCTCAGGTAGGCATGCTGGTTGACATGAGCTGGAATGGAGCCCAGAACTGACTGACTCTATATGCTCAGGACTGGGTTTCTTTTCATCCAGAGGATGTGAGGCTCATGGTGAGAGTCAAAGAGGACTTCTGTTGGACTGGACAAAAGGTAGGTGGAATTTGCTGTGCAATGTAGTTTTCATTTCCACTTGACTTATCACCAGGAAACTTTCCGGTGCAGGAGTAAGTAGTCCATATGCAGCTGTTCCTTTCTCCAAAACCTCAGAACCTCCTGTGCCTCAACCCTTTATGGGCCTCACGTAACCCTTTTTCCTCCTTAGAACTTCTTATTCAAAGATTTTTTTTTTTGTTCTCAGCCGCGTATAATCTTGCCTATATCCTTTGATTTTCTTCAACCTGCGACCCAATCAATCCCTCTAACCCATAATAATGTAAAGATGTGTGAGCACGCTGTCAGGGCCTTGCTTAGCTCTCTGCACATCAAGACCTGTTCCTGATTAGAGCTGGTCCCCCCCCTCCTAAAGACCCTTTCTACCTTAAAACCCCTCCAACCACTGGAGTGCTGTTTAATCCATCTGAAATTCACACGGACAGACTGATCCAGCGTGTGAAAAAGAAAACATTCTAAAGATGTGTGCTTCATTAATGAAAACACTTGTAACTTTATCTGCTAACTCATTCTAACCTGAACATATTCAGATATGGCTTTCTATAACTATGATTTTATTTTTCACATAAGAACTAAGTTAACTATATTATTACAAGAGAGAAGGCTCATGTTTGAACAGCAGAGAGAGGAGTCAGCTTATTATTCCAACATTCTTTTCTAATGGCTTGTCAACACAGCAGGTCAAGGAAACAACAGCAGCACTAAATCATAATTTGTGCCAGTTTAGAGTTGATTGATGAGTTCATGTTTTTTAACTACACTCAGTCAGGTAAAGGTGACTAGATTCATGGATTTGAAAAAAAAAATAGATAAGCAGCCCAAGTCACCCAAATCTCTTACAGCAAGCGAGGAGGTCCAATTTAAAAGCCTGGGGCAAGAAAACAAACAGACCTGTTTTTATAGAAACCAATACATAATGATATAATATTTTATTTGTACACTTTAAAGGAAAAATAGACTGTATTTAAGAAAAATTAATTAAGAAAAAAAAGAGAGAAGGTGAGAAGAGGAAAAATCCCTAAAAATGATCTCTCCCTGCCATAGACCAAACGTATCAGAGTAGCTCCCACTGTCTATTATGGTCCTGTTCTCTCTTTAATGACACACCTGCAGTTTCAGACCACGATTTCACAAATAGACAAATATCCATATAGAAACATAGAAACATTCGGCACACAGTTGCGATGTAAAAACACTCATTTGGTTTCATTTAAATTCTATTCCCCAACAAACCCAAATGTACCCCCATATTATATTACAGTTTATTTATGTTTTGTACATGTACATGTTTATCAATAACCATAATTCTATAACTTTTTTATATTTGGACATTGTTTTAAATCTGAACTATTATTAATATAGCTATGGAACAAATATAGGTCTCTTTTTTTCTAGACAGTTTATTTCTAGTTCAAAGATCTAAAGGTTTTGCTGCTAATTCAAAACAAATCTGTAAATTTTATGAATGTTTATAGGGACAACTTCTACAGAGAGCTTTGTTAGAATAAATGTTTGGAATGCGTTACATTCTGATTTGACTTTTTGTGATTTTAGGGTCATGGAAATCTACTGAATTGCAACAAAAAATAACTACGTTGGCAACAAACTAAGATAGTTGGTACAGATATACTATCAACAAATGATTGAGAGTTCATCCACATGTTTATGCAAAGAACATCTTGGGTGTTTTGTAAAAAAACAAAACAGACTGCTTATGAAGCTCGCATGATGGTTTCAGAGACCAGAACCGACCTAAATGTGAACAGGAGTCACAGATTGGCTCTTCTCAGGAGTCAGAGTCTTTCCGTGGAGCAGAAAGTGAAAGACGTGTCTAATTCTTGATTTGTAAATCATGTACTACATTATGTGCATAAGTACAAAAATAATGATATACAAAAAAAAATACAAAATAAGAATTTACACATCAACATATTAAAATTACAACAGCTTGAAACTAATTGGCTCCACAGGGAGACCGCTCATACTTTATAAAGTAAATGCACAGAGTTCTGGTTGGCAAATGCGGCGATTGCAGGCGACACCGACCCGCTTCGATCTGAGGGAGTTCAGCAGGGTCTGGAGCCACCTGCTTTTCTTATGACTGGTGACCAGTGCTCGGGACAGAGCCCCGTGTCAGAGGTGCTGTCAGGGAGGTGCTACAGAGAGAAAGCGCTCTTTTCTGAAAAATGTTTTTATTTTGAAAAGGGATGAGTGTTTTGTCGACTTTTTTATATTAAATATTGGGAATATCTGTTTAAGAAAGTGGGAAAATGTCAAGTTTCACCAAATTAAATTCATAATCTAAGTTAAAAACTCTAATGACCCAGCATTCTAGCAGTATTTAAACGCATCACTCACAGATGAATCAGTAAGACGTGAAATAAGTCTCACGACAGATTTGAGTGTAACTGAGGTTTGATGTCTGATGTTTGATGTCCGGGGATTTTAAGATTTATATGTGTAAGTAGTCTGAAGCTGTTGTAATTTTAATTTGTGCATGTGTAAATTGTATTTTGTATTCTTTAAAGTTTTGTAATTTTTACTTATGCAAAAAAACGTATTTTAAGACTCACTAATCAAGAATTACACACGTATAAATCCAAAGTTGTACGCAAATACTAATTTACGCACAAATCAGGAATTACTCACCCTCAAATAGAAGTGAGTCTATTTTCTCTCCACAGCACACACATGTACACACACAGGCGTCTGCACACACCGGAATACACAAACATGAAGCCCACAAACATGTACACATAAATGTTTTCGCACACACAAAAATGGATGCGCACACAGACTTACACATGCGCACGCGTAGATCTCCCCACACACACACCTCTGCAGAAATGCAGGTTGAACATGCCTCTTTGCCAGCCTACTGTGCCTTTCATCTGAGGTCATGCGTGACGCCGTCCTCACTCTGAACCTGCTGTTGGTAAATGTGTAACCACCACTAACACTGTTTTCATTCCCACACTACCTTCGGTTTTTCCAAAAACCTTTGACGTTTGGCACTTGACAGTAAAAAGCCTGCGTCAGACACAGGTGGCAATGGGTCCAATTACACAGGGGCCACATGTGCACAGCATCAAAGTGTGTCTGTGTTTGGAAGGGCCAATAATATTTAGAGGGGCATCCCATGGTTGCAAAAAGTTCTCATAGCCGCCAATGACACATACCTAAGATCTGACTCGAATTAGAGAGGGCACTCGCTTGTATACAGTAACTGACAACATTTCTGCAAACTCACTGCTTGATGGGATCCAGAAACACTAGAGAGTAATGGTTCCAGTTTGTTCTAGTTAATACATCACCTGCTGCTTCTCTACAGAAAGGAGGTTGAATTGTCTCCAGTCGGTAGATGTTACACCTGTTGGCTCGCTGTTTAAATGCAGGAGATGAGCAGAAGAGAGTGGAAGTGAAAGGAAGTAAAAGTGTTCATGAATCGCTCACCAGAAACACTATCCATATAAAACAAGAGGAGAAGAAACAGAACAAATAAAACAGAGCAAAAACACCCAAATATTATGCATACAAAGTAATGCTCATGCGTGTTTTCACCTTGAACTCCCTTAGTCAAGAAAAACCTGGCTTCCTGTGTGTATTTAAGTCAGCAGTGTTTTTTAGGAGTGTGTAGGGTCAAAGCTGACACACCATTCAGTTTATTCTACACATGTTACAAGTGTTTCCCACTCAGCATCCTTGGGAAGGAAGCTTTGATTGGTCTTGCAAAATAAATGCTGCTGAAATTGCGAGCATATTGCTGTAAACACACAGCAAGACGTGGCCTCATGGAGGTCTGCTCTCTGTTTGCGCCTGCTTGAAATAAATCAAATGTGAAGCATTGTTGAATCAAAGTAGAGCCGCCAAACATGATAAATACTCACTGCAAGACACTCAAAGCCATTCATGAAGTCCAGGGACAACTGCTGGAGGCAACGTCAAGGTCTGAAAAGTTTTGTTTTCTAGTACTGCCACAAAGGATTATTTTAATAGTCGACTAATCACCGATTATTTTTTCAGATTAGTCGACTAATCGAGCAATTTGCAAACTGGATGTAAAGAACACATCTTAACCCTTTAAACTAACTAAGAACTAGGCTGTAATCTTCCATCTCTTCAGGACATTTACTCCTCTAGGACCCTGAGGCGTGCAAGAAAGGTGGCTGACCCCTCCCACTCTGGACATAGACTCTTTAAGCCACTCCCCTCTGGCAGGAGGCTGCAGTCAATCACGACCAGAACCTCACGCCACAAGCACAGTTTTTTCCGTCTGCTGTCAGCCTCATCAATCAGTCTCGGAACCTCCGGTCACTCCTCCCCGCCCCCTTCTGACTGTACCTCCACTGTCATGTTGGTCAGATCCACGACATTAGTGTCAGTCTGGATCAGTTTTAACCTGCACAGTCTCTGCATGTAGATTTTTGCCATTGTAATATCCTTTTCTGTTCTTACTTAATATTGTTTTTATTTATTCATGTATGCACCATCATCACCAAGACAAATTCCTTGTATGTGTTAAATCGTATTTGGCAATAAAGTTGCTTCTGATTCAGATTCAGATTAGTGGAATAATCATGGCAGCCCTAATGTCTTCACTCCATTTTGTCACGACTCTTCTTCTTGATGTTTAACAGTTTAGACTTTTATCTCCAATAATGCCTGAATGTTATGTTTACTTTACATATCTGGTGAGAATTAACAAATTCAAACAGAGTAACAAACAGAAAAATAATTTATATTTGTTAAATATCATCTTCCAGAGAGTCCTCCGACAGCAAAAATCTAAAACATCCATTTGAGCATTTGACTGGAGATGAGAAAAAAACCAGTAGCATCTGTGGTCAGTTCTACATCCAGCAGCACCGGACCTCCATGGGGTAAATTCACACTGAGCCTTCCTCCCGTGTGTGTGTGTGGAGGGCATAAATCTGACTGATCATTGCAGAAGTTTTCCAACTGACACATTTGTCTGTTCTGTAAACGCACACTGATTTGACTGGTTTAATAGTAGGCTCCAGCACAAAGAACTATCTGGTGTTTTCATTTATTCATTCATCTTCTTGGCCGCTTTGTCCAGTTTTTGGGTCCCGGGCGTGCCGGAGTCTAACCCGGCTACTGATGGCTGAAGGCAGGACACACAGGTTGTCGGTCTGTCGCAGAGCCTCGATCACACACTCATTCACTCTCACTTTTACCCCTGGGGACAATTTAGTGTCACTAATTAACCTATGAAACATGTTTTCAGGTGGTATCCGTTGTTTTCTGAATCCAAAGCTCCATGGATCATAACAAAAATACATCCAAAAACAAGTTGCATATTTTGGGTCATTCAGTAACAGGATGGATTAGATGTAACACTGAAGGACTTGATGAGCAGAGCTCCTGCTGCAGCAATAAAAATCGCAACAGAAAATGTGTTTGAAATAATTGAGTTGTGTAAAAAAATAAATAAATACACATGTTCTAATATTAGAAAATTAAGGTAAAAGAAGAAATAATTTATTTTATTCCTTTATGTCCCTTTATAGTACGTGTCAAAGTCGAGGCCCGGGGGTCGGATCCAGCCCTCCAGGTAATTCTATCCGGCCCTCCAGATCATTTTATTTTATTATTATTAATGGGCCGATGTTATCTTGCACTTATTTCAAACTTGTATATTATTAACTAAACGTATTTTTATGAAGAGTAAAATATTGAAAGTTATTTTAGGTTTAGGTCGACTAATTACAGAATAATATTCCTGCCTATTGTTATTCACTTTTTTATATGTGTAAAAAAGTTTTTTTTTACGTTTTAAAAATGTAGTTTTGGTCAATAAATGTTCATGATCCTGTTCAGACCACGACCTAAGGTGTGTTTTGGATGTCGGCCTCCTGTGTGATTGAGTTTGACCCTCCTGCTTTAGGGGCTTCGTAGTAAAGAGACATGGCACAGAGAAAATGGATTGACACCTGTGCCACACGCAGAACATTGCGCTCTGTGAAGAGTAAAGAAAAAGCTGAGAAAAAACTGAACTAAAAAAAAATCCACCAACAGCGAGACCGCAAAAGATGAACCGCTTTAGAGCAAGGAACATTGTAATTGACTCTAACCTCTTAGTTTATTAGTTAGTATACAGAAATAAAGTAATTTTTTAATTAAAATAAATAAATAACTTTTTTTTTTCTACTTCAATGTCCTATTTGGGGCTCTGTATAAGCCTATAATTTTAAATTTAGAGTAAATTTTAGCTCTACGATTTTTAATTTTTGCTGTAATATTTTGTAAATATTTTCTAATGAAACAATGAAGTTATACTCAGTATCTTAAACATCCAAAATTGTTACATGTAATGTAAAAGTTATTTACACAATAAAATCCCCTGCTGTTTGTGGTGTAAACTTGATCTTCTACTTTCACACATTTTCCTGTGATCTCTTTGTCATTTGTTGGTGGGTAGACATCACCAACTGCTACCTAAAAAGCCTTTATCTTTTGCAGCTGACTAGCTTTTTAAATGAGAGAGTAGTGACTATGACAGGTCATAGTATTTCTGCAGTTCTCTTTGGTGTTCTTACAGGTTGACTGAGAGCTGTCAGTGAACCACAGGGGGAACAGCACTCTATGTGTCTTATATTGAGACCATCATCATAAACGCCAAACGCTCATTCCGGGACTCTTTCCTGGGACTCTCTATAAAAGCATAGCACAGTGTGTGTCCGTGATTGTGTGCATGTGGAAAAGACAGCCTATATTTCACCGCATGTCTGCTGTTACTTGTCTGTTTGTATAAATCTGTAACATCTGGCCTGGGTTCAGGGAGCTGAAGTATGACCTGCGCCTACCCACACTCCCCATGACACCATCACCGGGATAAAAAGGTTGCAAACACTAAGACTCAAAAGCCCACTCACGCTTTTATTGATTACAGTTGTATTTGGGCAGGATGTCAAACACACCCTGAGGTCAACAACCTCAGCTTAAACCTGCTCATATGGATATCACATCCGTCTAAAAATAGAGAACCAAACCCTGTGAAAAGTCCGTTTACAAAAGCCTAACACAAAAATACCCACACTTTCCACAGAGGAGCGGTTAGCTTTTTTCAAAATGAAAAAAAATATCAATGGTTTCCTGCTGTAAATATCTGCACTGCTATTAGACAGCTTCATATGTCCACTAAGTGCGAGACTTTTATCTTTTTCCTAAAACAGACAAAAAAAAGAAGATGTGTGAGTTCGTATTTGTTATTCTCACCTGGTCCGTTAAGGAAATCTTTAATCCGGAGGCAAAGCAGTGGGGGAGGGATCCCTGTTTTACTGTCCGCCTCTCCTGCTACCGTCTGAATCCAAAACACGTTGTAGTCGAGCGGTTCTGGTAACGTTTTTCCTATATCTAGAAGGAGACAAAAGCAGCAGAAGACAAAAAAGTATAAAATGTGCATTTTTAAAATTAGAAAATATTTGTAAAAACTGCATTCATTTTGTTATAAATATAATAGATTGAACAACCCAAACAAGCTTTTAGCCCAGGGGTGTCAAACTCAATCACACAGGGGACCGAAATCCAAAACATATCTTAGGTCGTTGGCTGAACGGGATTTACTGAACAAACAAAAACTACATTTTTAAAAATTTACAACTGCAACTTTTTACCCTAAGTATGAACTAGATATGTAGCATTACCTGTGATAATGCTAGTGTAAATGCTGTAAGCTGAATTTGGCCACTGAAGATGCTAGTGCTGATAGCTGAAGATGCTGAAATTGATAGCTAACAAACGCTGAAGCTTAAAATGCTAAAGCTGATAGCCAGCCAAAATACTGTATTAGTTAAATGCCAATTTAGCCTGAAAAACTGAAAAAAAGGAAACAAATTAGGTTATCCAAAACAGCTAGCGAGTAGCTGAAAAATTAGTTGGATTGCAAAATAGCCTAAAAATTAAAAGAAGGCCTGAATTAGCCAAAACAGCTAGCATGTAGCTGAAATATTAGCTAAACTCCAAAATAGCCAAGAAACCAAAATAGTCAAAAAAAAAAAAAAAGCTAGTAGAATGCCACATTTTTAAAACTTGAAAACTGTAACTTTTTCACATAATTATGAATAAAACAGGCAGGAATATTATTCCAGAATAAAACAATTTAAACCTTAAATAAACATCAATATTTTACTCTCCATAAAAATTTATTATGTCAAAATTATATACATCAGAAATAAGTGCAAGATAACATCGAGCCATTAATAACAATAAAATAAAATGATCTGGAGGGCCGGATCTGGCCCCCGGGCCTTGACTTTGACATGTCTTAGCACCTTTCTCACCTAAGCATTTGTAGTCAGAGGCCACTCCTCTTAAGGACATGTCAAACACAGAGAGCTCCATCTTCTGCTTGCGGTGGTGGCAGCTGAGCAGAACAGAGGGTTGTGTGACCTGGAGGAACAGGAAGGGCTCCGGGACCTGGTCCCCAGCCCCTCTCCTTCCTGGTTGCCTCACTATGGTGACACCCAGAGCCTGGCGGGCTGAGGAGCGGGTGGGAGTAGGAAGGCCATCCAGAGAAAGCAGGCTTCTTCTGGGTAGTGGAGATACTGCCGGAGAGGTATTGCTGTTGAGGATGTCCTCCGCTGTGAGGCCTGCTAGTGAGCCTTGGGCAGCCTTCCCAGGATCTGGAGTGGGGGAGGCCGAGGCTGGAGGAGACTCGGATGTGATTTCAGGATGATTGAGGACACTCTTTCCCACCTAAATCAGACACAGAAGAATCATTCAGTTGTTTTTCAGGCTTAAAATAAAACCTTATTTAATGCGATGACTCAACATCATAGAGAATCACAGCTTGTAGTCATGGCTTTCTCTCTACCTTTTCCCCAGGATCCTTTTTCTCTGGAGTGCTTGGAGTATCAGATGAAGTTGGAATGGACTTTGGGGGACTGCAGCAGGAGTAGGTCATGAGAGAAAGCTTACTGGCAGTGACAAAGATGTCAAAAGGGATGAAGGTGAGGTTCTTGGTGATGGTGGATTTGCGCGAGGGTCTGGCTATGCAGTGGTGGCTGGCTCCGCTCTGCTGCTCGATTTGAACGATACGGATGCGAGCGCTGTCGCTGCCAAAGCCGCTGTCGTGCCCAGTCCCGCTGTGACGGGGCGAGGAGTCCACGCCTGCTGCAGGCTCCTGGGAGCTTCGCTTACGCTCTTGTCGACGCACCTGCACGCAGAAGAAGCAAAATGAGGCGAAGACACGCCCACAACAACACTCTCCATACAACAAAACTAAAAGAGGGAGTGGTCAAGGGAAAAATCATGCTTTTAGCCTGCAGAAGCTTGCAAAATAAAATATATTTTACAAAACTAATTTTATGTGCTAAAATGGATTTCTACATGAATAACTATAGCTTAAAGAGGCCATACAAACAACTTTGTGAGCTTTTAAGTGTTTTATTCTGTTCATTCCTCACTATAAAGAACCCCAAAGTGCTGTAGCCCCTCCCATACCCACCAAAATGAGCAGGTTTTCACGATCTGATGTCACAGAGTGAGACCGCCCCTGTCAGAAAGAGTCTACTCTGACAGCCCCGCCCCCAATCTAACAACGACACTCGATTTCTCCACAGAGCTAGCAGTGATTAGCAAACACTTTCATTTCAGATGCAGAATACCGTATATCTTCCAGTTGTGTCCTGTCTTCAATAAATTCCAGCTCAAACTGGTGTTCCTTAGTTTAGACGTGGGGCTCCTTTAAGACAACCCCCCACCCCAGTCGGGAACACTCGTGCAGACGCTGCGTGTATAGATCACTGTGAAAGGCTAAAAGCTTTAATGACTAAACAGATTTAAAAGGAATTGCACATTAAGTATGAGAACAGAAATAAACATATTTAAAAAGAGCACAAAACAAGTTAAAATGTTTTGGATAACATTAAAATATGTCTTCCAGTTCCATATCAGCTCCAGCAGTAATGACCGGTGGTTATACAGAAATGTACCTGCTGATCCTCTCATTTTCTCACTAATAGATTTACCACAGATTCAATGATTAGCTACTGCTGTCATTAAAAGGAGAACTGGGTGAATTTCAAAGTGCAGGACACAGACAAAAGGTGTGTTTCCTTTCTATCCCACCCTCATCTGCTCTGTCCTGCATCTGGTTACGATTACAGCTGCCCTTTCTCCACATCACTCCCTCCAGCTCAATGACAATTTGAAATGTATATTATTGCTGCGGCAAAGATAGTGTTTCAAGACCTCTGGGCAAATACTAAACCTACTGGCAGCACATTAAACAGAATATTTGACTTATTAGATATTTCCTATTGAAAACAGTGTCATCAAAGGCAAGAACGAGAGTCACACAAAAGCCAGCAGCATGCTGGTCTGTTCATGCGGGGGCTTCATCTGAACTGACCCAGCCAGATTTATCTTCATTCCCTTCCCTGATGATTACAGGGCGTGTGCATTTTAAATCAAGAAATATGTTTTTTAATCAGCAGAGGGGGTGTCTCAAGACCTCTTTGTGCTCAGGTAAAAATTACTTCTCATCTTATCGAACAGAGTGAGAGTTGAAGTCCCACTCCAATCATCTTTTGATCTTTAAAAAGCGTTCTCAGTGGTCTTTTCAGTTTAAGCTAATTCAAAACAAGTGTCAAGAGACATACTCAGAAGTGCAGATTTGATCTTAATTTTCTTTACATATGTCCTCCTTCATCAGACAAATGCCACAAGAACGTGTTAAGAACACCAAAAACTCTGCACTGATTGGAGCGGCTCTTTAAAGCGCATCCCAATTCCAAAATGGTAAATGAGCTACAACACAGCAAGAAAAAAAAACCTGGGAAAACACAGATTTACAAATCCTCTCAGTGGTTTCTCGAGTCTCCTCCTGAACTCGGTCTGCACACACAATTTAACAATTATCAAACAGCCCTGTCTTCTTTTAACAATCTCCCCTAAGAGAGCGCCCCAATCCCACAAAGCAAACTCTTGCTCTATATTTAGATGTGCTTACCAGTGTAAGAAGGGATAATGGCAAAAACGGACAAGTGGACTGAGAGAAAGAGAAAAAGAAATGCCTCAGTAAGTAAGTAGTGTTTTATCTAGTCTGAAACAAACCATGCAAACAAGCTTTCACAATCACATTTCAGATTTCACATCAAGTCTGTCGTCTTAGAAAGGTTTCATCTCTTCTCTTATTGAGCTTAAATCCCTGTGTGTTCCCAATGACCTTTGAAAATGAGCAAAGGTATACACAAAAGCATAGTGCAGCTCTGTAGCCAATAAGAATCAAGTTCATGCCAATTTAATCATTGACAGAGGGCAATAAATTTAGAATAGAAATGTGGGCTGCAGCAGCAGGCCAGTTCCCAGCTGAAATCCCCTTTTCCAACCATTACTTTCTATTGTATTATATAATGGCTGCACTGAAACACTGTTTCCAGATCCCAGCGCAATTTTTCTCTGGACTCAGTTGATCATGATCATGAGCGTGTGACTTTACATGTTCACTCCCACCCCCCCAAAGCCAATTATGAGGTCATTGCTTCGGAGTCTCTAGGCAAAACACTGGAAAATGGAGGATGATTCCCAATGTGTGAAACTATGAGCCTCCCAACTGCCAACTGTATCAGAGCGCATCCGCATGACTCTTAACCCTACTCCTGTTGGTGTAACTCAGACCAGCTTGTCTGGAGAAGGCCATTTCTCAGAAGCACATGTCACATCATCCGAATGCCATCCATTCACAGTGCTGGCCAGAGAGTCGAATATGACAGCATTATGTTAACATATGAATACCATCGATCTGGCAGATGAGTTCCAGATGAATGAAAGTAGGTTGCAATTTGGGGTCAGGGTTCAGCGAACATGAAAATCTGGATGTCATAAGATACCAAGGAGGACTGTGGCAGTGAACAGGAAAGCATAAAAGGCTTACATTTTAAATACCAGTTTCTGTGTTTAATCCTCTCATATTCTGTCCAAACTCTGAATCCAGTAAAGCTCTCACTCTGAGAATATTCAGAAAGTAAAAGTTAGGTGGGACTACACTGACGTGATGAGTGAAAAAGGTCTCCAGCAAAGCATGACAACAGAAACACAACACAGTTACAAGGAAACTCCTGAAACACTAGTGACGAGAGAGGAAGGGATTTGGACCTTGATTGGTTAGTACAGGGGTCGGTAACCTTTAACAGTAAAAGAGCCATTTGGACTAAAAATCTAGAAGGAGCCGCAAAGTAATACTTTATTCTTTAGGAAATTGGGATATGCATTCATGACCTTTTTTTATTAATAAATATAAATGTTGTCAATTTTTTGGTATGTAAAAAAGCAAAAATATAAAAATAACCTAGCATTTCTCAAAATGTTTTTTTATAACCATTGTTGTGCAGCATAAAATAATATATCAAGCTTTTTACCAAAGTTTTTTCTTTGTGTATAAAATCTGTTCATTCTGGAGGTAGAGTTGAGCAAACAAGATGTCTTCAGGTCAACAGGATGTAAAAACCTACAGAGTTTATCATCTATGTGAACCTCAGACATCAATTTATAAATTTAACTAATCCAAATTAAATAAATGCTAATGAAGTAATCCTTACTTTCAAGAATTGCTATTTTATTTTTCTTTTATTCATTTTTTTGTTCATTTTCTCCTCTTTATCCTCAGTAGTCTTCCACTGCTGGGTTTTGATATTTTAGTTTGGGGTTGGACGTTGGTAGTCTTAGTTTGCAGGATTTGTTTATTTGTTTTCTTTAGTTAGTTTTGGTTAAGCAGCCATTATCAGGAGCTGCTGACTCAGACGGTTGACATGTCTGGATCATCACATTGACTTTTACCAAGCTGAAGTCCATTGTCTTTGCACCAGCGGGTGGGTTCAGGTGGTTCACAGACCAGGCTTACCAGAGCACCCCTCTGTGCTCATGATTCCATATTGTTGTAGGGGTGTCATATTATTGTGAAAATAGCAATTATTAATTACAGACATATTAACACGTTATTTTTTAAATCGCATTATTGTCAATTATTATCACCGGAGCACTCGAACCCTTCCACCATGTTAAGGTGGTGGTTCAAGGAGGAGAAAGGTTGTTTGTCCTCTCTGGGTGGGTGGAGTACTCCTGCCTCAGGTGGAGGAGTTTAAATATCTTGGAATCTTGTTCACGAGTGAAGGAAGATCAGAGCGTGAGATCGACAGGTGGATTGGAACTGCGTCCACCAGGGTTTCTGGGCGCTCCCTTAGAGATAGGAATAGAAGCTTGTAATCCAGAGAGACCTCAGAGTAGAGCCGCTTCTCCTCCACATAGATGGGACCAGTTGAAGAGGCTTGGACATCTGGTCCGGATGCATCCTGGACCCCTCTCTGGAGAGGTGTTCTGGGCATGTCCCACTGGGTGGAGGATCCGGGGAAGACCCAGGACAGGCTGGAGAGATTACATCTCTCGGATGGCCTGGGAACACCTCGAGGTCCCCCCAGAGGAGCTGGAGGAAGTGACCGGGGAGAGGGAAGTCCGGGCATCTTTGCTCAGACTGTTGCCCTGTGACCTGGACTGGATGATCGTAAGAAGATGATGGAACTATTGTCATCTTTTCAAATACAAAAAACAAGGTTCAACTATTTACATGCATGAATGTTTTATCAGACCTCAAATGGAAACACCTCTTACATCGCCCTCAGTGCGTGTATTGGTGTGTGTGTGTACAGCTGTGCAGGCGGCACGCACCGCGTTACTGCTGTAACAGCATCAATTGTCCGTGCACGCGGCACACACCCATAGACATATATTATATACAGTCAATGCATGCACCCTGCTGCTGCAGTGACATAATCAATACGGGACTTTGTAGTTCTTCATAGAACAAACCCAAAACAATCCCAGAACGCCACACATGTGTTATGAGTGATAAAGCCTGACGAGTGTCCGTTAACATAAATTAATAATGGGGTACGTGGAGGGCTGATCACATGGGATGGTAAACAGTGGAATGAGGTTTGTCAACATGGATTATGATTAATAAGAAGTTTGTGGTTAATATCTCTAGGATTGTTAAGTAAAGTGTCTCCTATTGTTTGTGTGTATTGAATTTGAGCAATGTGGGTCTGTTGTTTTGGTTTTGTGTTTTGTTTAGTTTTTCCTTAATTGGTGGAAACTGAAAAAAAAAATCCCCCTTGTTTGCGTAAAAGTAAAGGTTAGAAGTCTCTGCAATAAATTTACTGGGTATTGTACATAAAAATACTACCACATCAAAACTGAGAGTTTTGTTAATTGAAAGGACTAATTTGCAGCTTTACTGTGGCGTATTTGGCTTTGCGGAACATGTAACAAGAGCGGGAACAGAAAAGGAGGCAGATACAGCGGTTATAGTAGCCATGTGATGTCTACCTAAAAGCATGAACTGACTCCCACATAGTTATCCGTAAATCTGTTTCCCAGATTTTCCCATGTATCCTTGAAACGTTGGTAGAATTGCCACTTAAAGAGGTTGGAAGTCATTACTAAATCTTTGTGACATTACGTTTCAGTGGAGCTACTTGCTTGCAGGGTGCCTGCATGGAAAAACCATTGGTCTTTTGAATACATCAAAGTTTACAGGCTTGATCCCTGCTGTTTTATACACTTTTGTTTACCAGAACCACAGAGCTGATAGCTGGCCTCTGTGCTTTTGTATTTCTAGAAGAAAGCTGCAATATCTCATCTTAATAAACAAAAAAAAAACCAAAACAATACTTAACCAAACACTATAACAACTATAATTCATTCTCCCATTTTCCTCAGAAAAACAGAGGGGGGAAGACATTTATAACACAATATGAAGTCACTGCTTTGTGGGCCATTCACAAAGCAAAGTCAGCTATCAAAGTCAGCCAGTTAATACACTGAACTTGGTTTCAACAACAAAGAGCCAACCTGGTATGCACTTCAACTGAACCACATCAAAGATGCTATGTTAGGTCACGACTCCCGAGTCTGTAAATGAATGCAGAATGCTTTAGCTCAGCGGGCAACTTATTTTTTTAAGGTGCACTCCATAGAACAGGGCACTGAATTATTTTAACAAGCAGTGATGATGAAAGAATTCTTTAATGGTAAAAGGTTTGTAACCCCAACTGGCATAACATTAAATATATTACAATGTTTGCTTTCTTTCCAACAATCTCTTCTCCATCTTTTTGTCCATCTAATTGTTTTGACTAAATTAGGGAAAATGTTACAGGAACTAAAAGCTAGTTCATATTTGTCTGACAGATTGCAGTTTGTTGAAGTAAACAGATTCCCGGACAGCAAGAGTCAGCCACTGTGTATGATGGAATATTCATGATTCCAATAGGTAACATTACTATGCTGATGATACTCGGCTTTATCTACCAGTCAGGCCAGAAGATTTTACTCAGTTTAAAAACGGTAAATGTCTTGGAGATTTAAAGACTTAGTTTATGATTTTCTTTTCTAAGAAAATAAACAATACATCATTTGGTCTGCAGTACTGCAGTATCAAACTTGCAATCACTTTTTGATGAGGATTTGACTATAAAACTTTTCTAGAAGGTTATTTTTTCATTGCTGTAATATTTTTAAAATCAGGAACATCCCATCTCAGAATGATGAAGAGAATTTAGCTCCTGAATTTGTTACTTCCAGATTAGTTGGTGGATTAGATTTCACCAGTTTTAGTTTTGTCTTTCTTGCTGCCTGACAAGATTTCAAAACTACTTTACTAGCATATAAAGCTTTAAATGAAAACATTGCATTTGAACTCAAAGAGCTGAATGTTTCATATTATCCAAACGAAAAATGTCGATCTCAACAACAATGGAGGGCAGAGCCTTTGACTTTCTCTCAGCCAGCAAGGCCTAATGGCACTATATGGTTGAAAAGTGGGCAGAAAATGGGTGCCCCAATTAAGTTTTGGACACTCACGCTAGCCAGCCACCCGGTGGACAGCGAAGCTTGCTAGCTTGCTATGGCAGAGCTTGCTCGCTCGCTAGAGTTTGGTAGCATGCTAGCGAGTGAACAAGCTTCACTGTTCGCCTGCTGGCTGGCTAGCATAATAAAGCTAACACACTGAGTGCCCACTTCAGCCAATATGGGGAAACACAGGTGAGGCCAACACGAAAACTGTGGACAAACCCACTGGGGGCCCACATTTTCTGCCATTAGGGGCCAACTTGGCCTTACTGGCTCAGCTGCTTCATTTTAGAATTAAAACAAAATTTAAATTATTGCAAATACAATTAGCAATTACTTTTTAAAGCAAAAATGTTGGAGAAAAACAAATCTACAGCTATATATAAAGACAAACGAGCAAAAAACAAGCATAAAAAAACTTACAGCATGTTTAAGTGGCAGACAGCACAATGTATTTCTCACAATATCATAAAAAAATGAAGTAAAAATTGAATTTAACAGAACTACGACCTGATAAATGTATAGCTTGAGCTTTTAAGTAAATAAAAAGAAAAGCTTAACAGTGTAATCTTTTTTTATTTGGTTATTCAGGCCAGTCAGATAAATATTTTTTTGTGTGCAGAACTAAATGTGTAACTTTATTAACCTGTTTTCTTTGTTTTACAGATTTAATACTATATGAAAGGAATCTACTGGTGCAAACAAAAAAAATGCAGCAAAATCTGCATCAAACCACAAACAGAAGGCTGAGGATCATTCAGTGTATCTATGACATTTTACATTGGCATCATTCTTTAATTAAATGGTGAGCAGGGGACGGTGTTTGTGATCAGCTCATACTGGTGGAGCTCACCATTCTAGTTTAATATTTTAAAATGACACAGAGCATACTCACTAGCATGAACAGCACATAAATCTTAAGACTGCACGGAAGAGTCAGACGCTGGCGTGAAGACAAGAACAATCCTGGCACATTGTCTATTTACAGAGCTGAAATTAGAGAAAGAGCACTGAAGAAATCTTTCTTTGATTCCTCGCTGGATGTGCTCCTGAGGCATGAGTGACACAGAGACTCAAATGTGCAGCAGGCCAGAAGAATTAGGCTAAAACTTCATCCGGGTTTTCAAGAGCAAAACAAGAGTACAGATAAAGAAGACTACTGATAGGCTGAATGAGCTACAGACAGCAGAACACTTCAGGAATAAAGTTCAACAGGAAGAAAAACCAGAGGGGAATGTTTTAGTTTTACTAAAGTGTAAGACGGATTTAATAGTTTGGCACCACTGAACACCGAAACACCTCAAGCTTAAACTGTGAAACCTCAACTTATTGCAGCAAGAAGACTAACCCACCTGTTAGCATAGGTGATGCACGTGTGACAAAGACTTATTGACGTGCAACACCCCAAGAACGATAATGTCAAGCAGGTGAGGCATAAAAATCAAGTCCACCTTTTGATTATCCAAAACATGTGAGGCGTGTATTTGAAGCAGGCCTCAAGTGGCTGCATGGACCTTCGGCATGCATATCTATCATTGCCTGGACTCTGTGCTGGTTTATAGGACTCTCTCTGGGGTTTCTGACACAAACCTCAAAGACAGATATCTTTCATTTCATCACATACACTGGCAAACTGCAGTTTAGGTGGAATGATGTTAATAGACCCTTTTCACGTGACGTCACACAAAACCTTCTAAACTATTATATCTATGGCCAACATGCAGCAATGTGCATCTTAGCTGTGTCTATTAAATGTGGCCAACATGAATTTATATCAGCTTTTGAGCTGATTGTACTTAAAACACATGAATAAAATCAAGCAAAATAGAAGCGTTAGATTAATGTCTAAAATGAAAGGTTGATATTTTCAACAGAACCTCAAATATTGAAGGATTATTCAAATTTGTATTTAGATTTGTGAACGATCTAAGACAGGAAATGAAAATACAGTTCAGCTGGACATTGATGAAATAAATATTGTACATTTTTCTGTTGAAAATAGTAAAGTTACCTTTTATTATGTAAAATTGTGTTGAGCAGTGTTAGCTGTTGCTTTGCCGTCACTATTTGATGCGTCCTTAGGCAAGATACTAAACTAACTACAAAACATTAAATATGTTAATAAATAGAGGAATAGTGTGCTAAAACAGTCAGTTTACTACTTTAGTAAACTCCACACTAAAATCACATTAAAAGCTCATCTAAATAATTCCAGAGTGACACTGAAAATTTACCAGCGAAAATGCTTTATTCTTAAAATAAATTATAAATCTAAGTTGAATGTAAATAATTAAAGATTTTAATTCTAATGAAGAGGACAAAGCAGATGACAAGAAGTAAGGAGAAAGCTCCTTTAATACATGAACCCTGAAACTGCATCACCTGTTTTGTTGTTAATGCAGGTGTTTCATAAAAATCACTACCTTCCCTTTTGAACCTCCTTATAAATCTGTCACACATTCTGGACTTTTTCAGTAAATAAGGTTTTCTACGGAGTGTTTAAACGCGTCTCTACTAGTTGGCTTAGTGTGCCCTGCTTTTACTGGTCCCCTGGGTGTGTGACCCCCATTTCCTTTGCAGGCACAGAGTGAGGGCACTACTGGATCACCCGGGTTGTCACTTGATCCTGGAGTTCACGGTGGAGGCCTCCTGTCTTCTCTCAAAGGCCCCGATTGTTTCTCTTTTAAGACTTCTAACCTTTTTGATTCTATCTGGAGTTTTCACGCCAATTTTGCCAAAACCGATTGTAGAGGCAGCAAATTCAGCTGCTACTGATCTCAAATAGATTGAGTTTCATGCAGACCAATTTAAGAATGTGCTATGCTGATACTTTAAAAAGAGGGTTGGTCTGGATGTGGGGGCCAAACGGGGAAGGTGAGTTGTTATGGCTGGCTGTCAATTAGCAGCTGATTCACACAGGAGGCTCGGTGAGAGACACACACACATGGAAACACACACAAATGGTTTCACAACAAAAGGAGGTCGCAGAAATTAACATTGGCAATGAAAATATGTGTGTTTAAGATAAGCCAAGACCATGACATTTACCTTACAGATGTAAGGCAGCCAAAATTGAAAAGGAAATGACTGCACAGAGACCTATATATTTATTATTCCTCTCAGCAGCAACTGGGTGAATGAAAATACTGCTAAGCACAGGAAGAGGTCAGGGTGAAAGCAATCGGGTCCTGAGAGAATAGCGAGGTTGGCTGGTGGGAAGGTTACCTCTTAACATCACCTCTATTTGCACAGAAATACCTTTGTCACAGTTAAAAGTCAAAAGAAACATCAGATCAGAGTCTCTCTCTCTTGTCATGTGTGTTACGACTCATCTTCATAGGTTTTTTCTCATTCTGTTTGAAATCAGAAATCATTTGCCCTGCCTTCGGCTTTTTTTCTTGCCTGACGTCTTTCTACTTTTGGACACGGAGAGTAAAGAGGGTCAATAGGAAATATATTGAAAATTCTGTTTTTTAACAACTACAAGACAATATGAAACACTCATCACAGTGAAGAGCTCTTGGACACGGCTCAATTTAAACTCATACAGACGAAGATCGGACCTTAGGTCACTTTCTGAGCCAAACTCGTCAACGACACCAAACGTTAGATAAGTTCTTATATGTGTGTCTGACATTCATTAAATATTCCTACAGGAATACGAGCAGAACAGATCACCAACTCTTCATACCTCACTGTTATGTCATTTCAGGAAGTGAACTGAACACAAAGATGAGGAATAACCTTTAAATTCTTTCTAGTAAAATGTTTTTCATGTTTAAAAAACGTTCCCAGTGTTTTAATGAGACGCCGTTCACATTTCCGTGGTCACATCACGAAGCTCCGTGGAGTCTGGTGGAGATTTTCCAGCGTTCTCAGGACTGCTACCGTAAGTATTGGATGAAAGTCACACCAAAAATCCAGTGACGGCTGATTGGACCACAGAAATGTGAACGGCGGCTCATTTGACTGCAGTCAATGTGAAGGTAGCATCTTCTCTTCTCCAGAACCTGAACTAGACACGCTAGCCGGACCAGATGAGGGTTTAGTGCATGTGCAGCAGAAAGAAGATCATTCATGAAAAACAGAGTCTGTCCAAGACAGTTGGATTGATTTAAAAGGAATAATACTCGGAAATGCAAAAACAAAATGATTTCTTATTACATTTGTTCTCTTTCAGAAGAAAAAATGCCACACAAACATGTTAAAAAGTCAAAAAAACAGGATTTTCATCAGAGGGGGACTTTAAGCAGGCAAAGAATAGTTGATTCTTCACCCGTACTGTCCAGCATGTTAATATCACTTGTCAAAAACCTTTAAATTCACTAAACCTTGCATGAGAGAGCAACTGGTTTCCTTCGACCAGCATCTGAAACCAAAGGATGCTCCCTCAGCCCTCCAGGCGATGCATTAGTTTGTACCTTTGTCTCAGCAGGAAGTCAGACAGACAGGGCAAAGAGGACAAATGAAGGAATGACATAGACAAATCAGTCCACAACACTGATAATAGATAATAAGAGGAGGACCAACCAAACTTTATGGTTACTGAGGAGAATTTCCTGACAAACATCAGTGAAGAGCAGCCATGCTGTGGTTCCTGTGATACATGCTACCTGCTGTCTATGTGTATACCGGCTAAGCATATTTGAGTGTGTGTTGGCAACAAAAACTGTGTGTCTGTAAGTGCTAGAGGAAGTCTGAAGCCTTGTTTCCCATGTGTTAATCATCCCAGGATGAGGTGGAGTGGAACTTCCCCTGCAGCAGAGGGTATTTTCCTCTGACAATGCGGTGCAGGAATATGGCTAACCCATGCTGCCTCCCTCATGTGTGTGCCGCAGCAACATGACGATAAGCAACACAGCTTAAAATCAAATATCTGCCTTTTTATGATGACGTGATGCCAAAAGTGAAGGAGAAGAAGCATGATGTGGTGAGAGCAGCGTCTGATGTGGCGAGATGTCATGAAGATGGGAGAAGTGCAACCACATGGACACCGATCAGCTGTTCAGCCATAAAGCGGAACTGTGGGTAGAATGTGGAGGCCACATGTGTGGGTCTTTGTCCATGAAGAAAGGTATGCAGTTCTGCGTCGTTGGGTAACACTGCTGACGACATCTCCGTGAGCTGGATCCTCCGTCTATTCATAGCTTCCAGGCTGCTGGGAGAACTGCTGCCTGATCCAAACCCGGCCACACTTCATCATCACCAGCATCCACCAGGAAACACAGGGATGAAGTCAGACTGACATGCTCGTGCACCGATAAACATCCTAATAAGCCACCTCAGGAGTTCCTTTATAAGGTATAGAATCAGTCGGAGAGAGAACCGGTGTGCGTCAGCGTTCAGATTCAGAGCATAACTCAGAGTCAAGAAATGAGTGAAAACATACACAGTGATTGAACACTTTGCCCACGCGCCTGGCTCGCCTTCTCCACTGCAACGGAACCTTAAAGCCCCAACAAAACAAAGTCATTAACCCTAACAACAAAGCACAGCTGCGCGTGGCCATGGGAACCGCTCGGAATCAGGGCATGGGATCGAGAGCCCAGCTGAGCCCAGCAGCATGTGGAAAAAGAAAGGTTTGGTTGTATGGACGAGGGAGTACGGGGTAGAGCTGAATTTAAAGGCTGGACAGATGGTTTTTTTTAGTCAAAACAACAGAAACAATATTCCCACAATCTGATGATGAAGCTACTGGGGTATTTTTGCTCTATTAACCCTTTAAACATGTTGCACTAAAACAGTCTTAAGTTATGTATATCTAAGACATTCAGCAAAAATTATTTTATAAGGAAAAAACTTCTGTCTGTTTTTAACACTTGAGTTAATTTCAGTTGTATCAAAAAGCTTCCCAGTTTCCATCTGATCCATGTTTTTGCTGATGGCAGTGTGTCCTCACGTTAGCAGACTCCTGGCACTCCCTGCAAACCACCACAGTCAGTGAGCGGAGCGCGCTCACAACACTGCAGCGGAAGTACCACTAGAGGGCTCTGGAGCTTGTAAAATGAGCTCCACCGACCAGAGCGGGCCACATGCTCAACCCCGAACACTTCCGACACAGATACAGAGGCACGGAGGTACGAACATAATAACAGACAGGATCTGAAAAGTGAACGCCAGACCACATTTCCTCTGAGGATCCTGCAGCGCTCTGCAGCTGTACGGAGGCTGAGCGAACACCAGAAAGGTTAATGACTCCACCGTGAGACTGCAAAACATGATGAGAAAGTTTGAAATAACTAATACTTGTGTGGCATTTTGAGGCAAAAAACTCACTAGCACGTCGACTCAGAGTTAAAAAAAACACCTGATTACCAAGATGCTACTGTATCCTTCAATTAAAGTCCACCTGTAATGAAAATCCTGTTTTTAAAGTTTTTAACATGTATGTGAGGCATTTTTCTTTTGAAAGAGAAAAAATGTAATAAGAGATCATTTTGTTTTTGCATTTCCGAGTATTTCTCCTTTTAAATCTGTCAAACAGACTGACTGAATGATCTTCTTTCTGCTGCACATGCACTAAACCCTCATCTGGTCCGGCTAGCGTGTCTAGTTCAGGTTCTGGAGAAGAGAAGATGTTATCTTCACATTGACTGCAGTCAAATGAGCCGCCGTTCACATTTCTGTGGTCCAATCAGCCGTCACTGGATTTTTGGTGTGAGTTTCATCTAATACTTACGGTAGCAGGGCTGAGAACGCTGGAAAATCTCCACGGAGGAAGTTCGGTCCATGAAGATCTGAGCTGACATCCGGATCAGAACCATGCAGCTGGTCATTACCCCGATTGATGGATGTTTTTATGTAGCAGCAGAGAAGATTTACACTAGCGAGACACAGTACTACCCCCTCAGAGGAGATTTTGAAAACAGAGGCTTCAGATCAACATGAAAAATGGATTTTAAAGACATTTAGGTTGTGGAAGTTGTGTTACAAACTTCATAATCATAATTAAAACACCATTGGGAACATTTCTTTTTTTTTTTAATAAATACAATTGTTGTGACTTTAAGTTACTTGAGTATCTAAGTGGGAAGTGCAGTGTATAAATGTTACAAAACGAAAACATCATTTCCTCCTTTTAGGCAAAAAACCTCAGAGAAATGCAGCAACAGTTTGACATTCAAACTTCCTACACTAACCCTCATTGTTTTTATCTCAGATTAAAAAAATCTTGACTTTAAGCTTTCATTCGGGTTTCTCCAAAGTGTAATAACAGTCCTCTGGTGAAGGCAGATGAGGATTGGGTTCAATGACACGGCCTGACAGACGGTGTCTTGTTCGGCGAGGCGCAGAACGCTAATGTGTGATCAGAAAGAAGCCCTGACCAAATGGAGGGCTAACTTCCTAACAGTTATTGGCTGCAAGAAACATCAAGCTGCAACCCACTGATGCCTTTAGGGGATCTGGATGAACCGACGCAGTTCTGTCCGCACATCCTCCCTAAAGGATTTCAAGTTGAGAAAACAGTCAAATCAGTCCGTCATCTCATTTCATTAGAGCCCTCCCCCTTCTCTTAGCTCCCCTGTCCCCTTTTCTCTTTTATGACTCCCATCTTCACCGCAGCTGGTAAATATTTCTGTTTTGTGTTCCATTAGAAAGCTTCATTAAGGAGTCAGACGCGGCAAATGGCGCCTGGGAACTCCTTGTCCTGTAAACAAAAGGAAGAGCCCTGAAAGCTGCAGCTGAGCGGCGCACTGTAAACTAACGCCACGACGGAGAGCCTCTCTCTGAACAAGTAAATATTTGAATGTGTAAAATTCACTCAAAACCATCAGTGGAGATACTTCAGGTTGCTTTTATTAAAAAAAAAAAAACTAAAAAATGACTTTCCTCTTCTCAAAACTGTTAGTGAATTTGCGTAGACCTGTTTATTGTTTGTAATTGCGGCCGCCCTTACTCGTGTTTGAGTTTCAGTGCGTACCTCCGTGTTTTTCTCCGAAGCCTCCAGGCCGACCATGTTGTCTTTAAAAAGTTGCTGAAGGAGGTGAATCTGGGCGACACTGAGGTACAGATCCAGACTGCTGGTCACGTTCACCTCCAGAGAGTGGCCACACACCACCACCTCCTACAGAGACAAAAGAAGTTCAGGACACTGTTTGTGGGCTGAATCTCTCCCACAACTCAAACACTTTCACAGCGTCGAGGTACATCCGCTCTCCATTTTGCACTTTGTTCAGTGAGTTCCCCAAATCCAACCACAGCTGACAGAAAAAACCTCAGTTAGGATGGTTATCTGACAGGATTTCACTCAGTAACAATAAACACAGGGTAATAACAATAAGCTGCAGCTAGAATATCTGCAGTAGTATTTGACATTCCTTTTACCTTCTTCAACTAACCTCACTTTGTCCAAACAGAACTTTTTAGAATAGGAATTTATAAGAGCAAACTGTTCAACAAAAATGAATTAAAAAAACATATTCTATTGGGTAAAATCTGGAGAAAGGAAACGGGTGCATTCCCTCTCTGAGCAACTCAAACCGTTGGTGGCTCTGAAGTGCAAATCACACCAACAAATCACTCAAAGCCAAAACCTTCATGACCACAACAACAAATAAAAGAGACAAACTAATAATGAAAAAACAACTTTACAGTTTAAAACTCAAAACAACATTCTGGAAAACAAGACACAAATCCAGAAAAAAACACATAAAATAAAAAAAGTAAAAAAAAAAAAAAAATTCAGAAATCAAATTCAAATGTTAAACAATGAAACACAATTAGAGACAGTAACAGGTAGACGGACGTTTGCGTTTGTCCATCATTAAACCACACTTGATGTGCTCTGCATAAACCATTAAATATTGTTAGTATGCAGACATTGACGACGCATTTGAAAAAACTCACATCAAAAATCAAACATCATGATCCAATCAGAAATGCCCTACAATAACTACGTTTTTCCAGTTTGTTGTTGTGTTTCTTTTTTAACATTTTATTTTGATTTTTGGAAATTACTTTTGTTTTCCAAAACTTTATTTTAAAATTATGTTTAGGTTTTTGTTTATGATTATGATTTGCTTTGCATTTATTATTAGTTCTTGTGATCTTCAATATGCTTTTGCGTTAAGTGAATTGTTTGTTTGATTTCCACTTTGGGATCTGACCTTAAAAACAAAAAAATGTGCTCACACTTTACTCAATAACTGACTTTGCAAATTGGTTTTACTACCAGTCAAACATTACCTGTAGTAGCAGCAGGACAAACATGATTCCTAATATGTCGTTAAAATGCTGTTTGTGAAGGTACTTCTGTGTGTGTGTTCAGAGTCACAGCACAAAGTATAGATTAGCTGTTACACAGCGTCGGGGGCATGTCAGTGCGATCAGATGAGGCATCAAAGAGGCAGGAAGTCTGTGAGAGCTCTGCCAGAAACATCAGCTGCATAAGCAGAAGGTTGGAACTCTGGAGGCCAAAACCCTCCAGGGCACATGGAGCTGGCTGAGGAGATTCCTTATGAAGGACTGACTGTTGGTTGGGAGAAATTCATAAATACTTGTGACGTGTCACGGAATCAGTGGAAAACTCAAACCGCATATTGTCGAAACGATGGTTCTAACAGGTCATTGTGATGACGCAAACACCAGCAGTGAGTAAACTTCTACAATGCAGAGGAAGGAAGACATGCTGCTTGTAGAAAAACCAAATGAATATTTTGATGTACATTCAGAAAATGTCTGATGTCCTTCTTCCCTTTACAGTTTCTATTTGATGATGACCAGCACTGAGGAATGCTAATGGAAATGGATTGATCGGTATGAGCTGGGATTTCTGCTGAAGGCTATAACTCTCAGCTAATGGGATCTATATGAATAAACAAAAAAACTAAGGATGTAACGATTCTTCGTGAATTGGATTCAACCTCGTCAACATGGTCATTGTTGCAGGAAATCAAAAAATTAGTTTGTCACGGCCTGCGCCTGAATTTAGAAAAATGCAAAGCAGATGACATTTCTTCATGCAGGCTCACTGTGCATGCGCTCACCTGTGAGTGTGCACGCGCCTGTGAGTGTGCACGCGCCTGTGAGTGGGCAGGCGCAGCGAGAAAGTACCCACGCAGCAGGTGGGAGGGGGTTGCGTGGAGCGGTCCATCACATGGAGCGCAACATGAACAGAGGATGAAAGGATTTGTGATCCTTTCAGTATTATGTAGAATTGTTTATTTGTAATGAATCCTTTCTGTTAGTAGAAAAACTTACAGTTTGATGTAAGAAACAAAAAGATATGTATTGTTTTGAAAAAAAAAAAGAAAATTGACAAAAATCAAAATCCGATCTAATCATTACATCCGTAACCAGCTCTGACCTCTGTCTGTCCGGACTCGAGGGAGAGATTCTTGCTAAAGATGATGGCTGGTGCAGCAGTCACTCGAACCGAGAAGTCTGTCAAGATGGGGGTGAGGATGGCCCGACGCTCCTGGTGCCTCCTGATGCTATGTAAACACAAAATAATGAAATCAATCAGATTAACTAAATTCATTTAAAACATTCTCCAGTGTGATTTCACACAGACATTTAAAAAAAAAAAAAAAACCTCCATCTGTCAAGTCAATCCAGCAGAAACAAAACCACAAATCTTCGATCCAAACTATTGTGCTTTTAGCTGAACGGCAGACATTCAGCTCGCTCTGCTTTTTCCCACTGAAACCAGCAAAACACTAAACTCAAAGAAGCCGATTTCAACAAAGACTTCTGCTTGCAGGCTTAATCTGTGACAAATTTCCTGAAGTGTTTTTTGCTGGTAGGCGTTTTAAGCTTGCATAAAGTTACACTGTGAGACGTTATTTGACAACTCTCGATTGGGAACACCCCTTACTTGTATATACAAGATCAAGCTGGGACTTTCTCATATCAACTCTCTCCATTTCACTAATGCTCATTCCCACAATCAAGTCATATTTGTGGGAACATTTGTTAGCAGTGAAACAAATATACAAGAGCGCTTTATAAGGTGGTGTTAATTGCCACATCTGCTGCTATTAAAACAATCAAGCGGTGCAGCTTCCAATATTTATAGTTGGCCAGGATTATAAAGGGCCTTGCTTCTAGGTGGCCTCGAATACAGTACTTTACCAGAACCAATATCATATTCACTTCTGCTACACAAATGTGCATTACCAGTGCCCTTAAGGGATTATTTTCTGACACATTTCTCTGCATATGGAGTGTGTAGGTATGTGTATCTGGATAGGGTGGGGGGCAAATGTGAGGCCAATTGGCGTTGGTTAATCTCCTCTCAGACAGGGATTGAAACAATGAGCGTCTCGTTGCAGTGGACAGGTGCTATCATTCACCAGTTAAGCCAGGAGGCATGAGGCTCGCTTTACCAGCAGGACAGGAGCCTTGGACTGCTCTGGAAAACTGGGAGCAACAAAAGACAGAGTCAGCGGCTTTTCTTTTGTTCATTACCAGACTGGATCATCAGAAAACTGAAACGTGAGTGTCAGGGACACGAGAGAGGCCTGCCCGGACCGGCGAGGAAGAGACCGCACAGCTCTCTTTTCATGCCTGTAAATGTGAACTGCGACGAGGACAAATCCGGTCCGTCCGTCCAATGTGCTGGAATTTCCTCACAAAGCCTCAGCTTGAAAACTGAGAGCGCCGCAGATCCAAAACTTTAGGAACTGAACAAGCAGCAGCTTTAAAGCTGGGACATGTGGGGTTGGACCGAAAGGAAATGTGTGAACTATGGAAGTTCTGTGTGTCAAAATATGGCAAATCTCAGGTGGTACACTTCCACATGATTGGTGCAGACAAGTAAAGCTGTGAACTCGACTCCCCTTAACTCAGTATCCTGGAAAGATTTTAGATCTGGAGGGCAACGTGCTCAAAACACAGAAAACCCACTCATGGGTAGATGAAAGGACGGATGAAGACATCATTAAGATAGCTGTCTTTTTCAGAAATTACTCATGTAAAGGGAAGTAATCGGGCAAAAATGACATGTGCTTTAATCTTCATCAGAAGGTTCTTGTCATTTCTTTTCTTTTCAGTCAGATACCTTCCGTTGGTAGACAGATTCTTAAGTTTTTAAGACCCTCTCCGATCATCGTTTTCAGAAAGCCAGCCCTCACATCTTCCCCTCTCTGTTACAGAGAGCTCTGACTGTGCTTACCAATTTTCCTGCTAGCTTACAGCTCCTCACACATTACTAGTCCAATAAAAATGGCTGCAACATCAGAGCTTATCCACCAATACAGTTTAGATCCAGATTCCAGCTCAGTCGAGGAAAACAGAGACGTTCCTGGATCTATTGGTCTGCAAGTGGATGATTTAGAATGCTGACACGCAATTTTGAGCTTGACTTTCTTTAAATATGTCCTCCATCATCAGAAAAATGACATAAGATCATGTTAAAAACACAAAAAGCACAATTGTCATTGGAGTGGGTATTTAAAGTCCCCTCATGACAACTTTTGAGATATAAGATTTAACCCCTCTATGTCTAGACTTAGCTCCTGTAAAGATTTATGGGTTGTTCAAGCTTTTGTTTTGTTGAAGATTCTTTAATAATTCAATAATTGTATTCTTAACAATGAGTGTATGTAAGTATATATTTTGAATAGAATTTTTAGTGGTTTTCAAAAGTTTCAGAATCTTCAGTAAAGCGTTCTTTAAAGTCTTCCTATGACAACTTTTTTATTTATAAAAAAAAGTTCCCAGTAGTGTTTAAATTATAATTATGAAGGTTTTAACCAAAATCCCACAACTTAAATGTCTTAAAAACACATTTTTCATGTTGATCTGAAGCCGCTGTTTCTTCTGAGGGGGCGTGGCTTTTAGAGCCCCACCCCTGATCCCCTCCTGTCTGATTATGATAGTTCTGTGTCTCTCTAGCATAAATCTTCCCGCTGCTACATAAAAACATCCATCAATCTGGGTAATGTCCATCCGTCTGGTTCTGATCCGGATGTCAGCTCAGATCTTCATGGACAGAACTTCCTCCAAAATCCTGATTCTTTGTCCTTCCAGTTCACCAAAGACTCTTTGATGTTTCTTGACGTTGCTGTGATCAATCCATTCAATCCATTGGTTTCTCAGAGCAGAAAATAATGAAAGCTAACATCCAAATGCTCTTTCATTCATTTACAATCCTTTCCAACTGCGGTCAAATGAGCCGCCGTTCACATTTCTGTGGTCACATCAAGAAGCTCCGTGGAGTCTGGTGGAGATTTTCCAGCGTTCTCAGGACTGCTACCGTAAGTATTGGATGAAACTCACACCAAAAATCCAGTGACGGCTGACTGGACCACAGAAATGTGAACGGCGGCTCATTTGACTGCAGTCAATGTGAAGATAGCATCTTCTCTTCTCCAGAACCTGAACTAGACACGCTAGCCGGACCAGATGAGGGTTTTAGTGCATGTGCAGCAGAAAGAAGATCATTCAGGAAAAACGGAATCTGTACAAGACTGTTTGACTGATTTAAAAAGAGAAATACTCGTAAATGTAAATACTAAAAGATTTCTTATTACATTTGTTCTCTTTTAGAAGAAAATGCCATACAGACATGATAAAAACTCTAAAAACAGGATTTTCATTTGAGGAGGAGTCTAACAGCTGGTTGATAATGAAAACATTTTTTTTGTCATACAAAGGTCAAATACCTAGTTTAAGTATTGTGTGTAGCCTGTGCAGTGGTAAAATCATTTAAGGAAGACTACATTTTAACATGAGGGATCGACAGTAAATAAACCTCATCAAGGAGCCACAGTAAAACTGAGCAGGTCTGAGAGCAGGCAGCTCAGGCCTCAGTTCAGTATCAGCAGGAACAACAGCAGTCTGCTCCTTCTCCTGGCAGAGCTCCAAAACTATCACTATTGTGTGTCTGTGTATACTCAAGACATAAAGCAAGAAAAATATTGATTTCCATAAACCAGTGACTGTGAATCTGTACTGGCTGCCTGTGAGAAAGGTGTGTGGTTCTCTGCCAGTCTGGTGACCTGAGAACTCAATCTGGCCTGTGTTGACTTTGCAATGCAGTCTTCCATGAGGCTTATTTTTAGTTGATAGGGAACAAATCTGGACTCTGCCTGTGCTTCTGGAATTTTTGGGCCTGCTTCCTCTGAAAACCATAGGGGGAAAAAGGATTTGGAGCCAAACGGGCTGTAACATTTGTGCTTGTTTAGGCTTCTGAGGTTAAAATATGAGGTTTGAAATGTAGACTCTGAAAGAGAAATGATGTATGACAGAGAACTAACTTTACATATAATCTGACATTATTGTGCAGTATAAATTTCATTGATAAAAAGGACAACAAGGGTAAAAATTGGTTTTCTGTTTGCTTAGCGTGTTCAGAACCTGCACTGACCTGCTCGCCATGTTCCACTCCAGTGCTGGATTCTGGGAGCTCCTCTCGCTCTCCGCTGATGCTCCACCTTTGAGTCCCTCCTTCTCTGGCTTGAGTTGCTCCCACTGAGCGGTTCCGATGTTGATCGACTGGAGGTCGACCTGATACTGACGGTCTTCCACCTCTGAGCCGGGGTCACGCAGAATGCCAAGGTTTAGTGCACGCCTGCAGGGAGAGGAGAGCCTGAATTTTAATGTCATTCTACGGTCCTTGATTATGATACACTTCATGTGTTAAAGCCTGGGTTTGTGCGCAACAGTAAAGGAAAATAACTTCAGAGCCGCAGACGTTACACAGGGTCACTTAACTTCTGCATTAGTCACATGCACCCGTAGAGGGCTGTGGAGAGCGTCTTAAGGGGAGTGTAGGAGTGTTTTTGGAACTAGGGTCGTCACTTTATCTCCTTGACATGATTCATTATTAAAGACATTTTACCGCGTTATTTTTAATTGCAGTAATCTCATTCTTGCATCGGTTATGCACACCTGGAGGAGCATTATATCCCACTCCTGCGGTTATTTCAGAAAATATACATTTCAAACAAGTCATTAGAACTTCAGTCCTGTTCTTTTTTTGTTTAAATTGTTATTTTTTCACAAAAGTATCATATTTTCCAGGTTATAAGTCGCACCAAATTACAAGTTACAAGAGCAAAAAATGTCAAATCAAGAAGAATAAAACCATAAATAAGTTTCTCTGGAGTAGAAATTGCAGTTTTGGGAGAAAAGTCTGATGTTTCAGAACAAATCCGCCAAGCCCAGTATAGCTAAATAAATAAATACAAGAATGCTAATCTTTTGAGCTGTATAAGAAAAATATCTAAGGAAAACAATGAGATTTTCTTCCATGTTAGTTTTGGACGACGTTTCTTCTGCCACTCTCAGTAGCAAATACTTGTACTCATATGAAGCGCCCTCTAGTGGTTGTTAGAGGAAACAACCGCTAAAGAACAACCGGTGTTTACTGGGACAATAAGAAAAAACCCCACAAATGAGTCACTCCTGAGTATAAGTCGAACCCGTGGCTAAACTATGAAAAAAAAACGGCAACTTAAACTCTGGAAAATACTGTAGTTTGTGTGGGTGTCCACTAACCTGGACACATCATGCGTGCAGCATTTACCTGCAGTCAGTAAGGAGCCAGCACTTGAACCTTACCATTGACTAGAAGCATCACCTGTACATCATATTTTTTTCTGATATAGATTAAAAGATTAGCATTCTTGTCTCCATTTTTTTTAAATTTTTTTGTTAGGCTGGGCTTGGGGGATTTGTTCTCCTAAATGCGCAACTTACACTCAAGAGTGACTTATATATGGCTTTCTTCTTCTTGATCAGACATTTTTGCTCTTGTAACTTATACTCCAGAAAATACGGTACACTCTGATTGTCTATTTTCCTAATTTATAACAGTCAGGCTGTGCACACTTTGCAACAAAGTTTGGGGAGGGAGGTTAAATAAAGGAAAAATCAATTGTACAACACACCTGCATCTCAAACACTTTACTTTTTCACTACAACCTGTGGCTCACATCCTGCCCATACAAAAAAATGTGCATGAACATTTTTGGTTAAAAGGTTCACCGAGTAGTCTACAACCTTAATATTTAGTGTGGCCCTACTGTGTCCCTCAAACAGGTTTTCCCATTTTTTCCCCCGCAGACAGCCCGTATCCACGGTACAGACGTGACAAAGCGTTCTATGCAGTCGAATACATCGGTAAAGTACATCAGAAATACTTCTGGAGTTTATTTTCTTGATGTTCTACTCCAGATCGTCCTCATGCTGACATTTCTTACATCCTAACAGGTAAGTCAAAGCCTCTGGTTCTTGTTGAGCCAACCTCAGATAAAGAACAGCACATGGGTCAGGTGAAATCATTTGCCTTTAATAAAGCTCTGCTTCATGCCAGCTTATCTTTGGCTGCAAACATCGCTTCAGCTCTGGTTGGACAGCACGGTAGTCTGGAGACTGGCTCATATTGCTGTTGCTTTCTATTTCTGTCTATGAAAACACCAGACTTTTACAGTATAAACAAACTGTAATAAGGTAGTGGAGATGAAGAGATATGTCAGGAGTGGGCAGAGCTGCCTCTGCAGCGGAACAGCTCCAGCCAAGCAGGCGAAACTTTACGTCATCTATTTACCCTGTGAGCGACCAGGTTCTGATGAATTTATGAGGCACAAAGAAGCAAAATTCACCATCAGGGCTCTGGTTCAATGAGATTTGTAGTGATTTTATATAGGAGCTAAAATGGTAAAAGGACTCTGGCTTCAGATTGTTTCATCACTGTCAGAGGTAAGTTTCAGATTAAATGTATTTTTCCTTGTTCCTCTGAGAAAGACCTCCTCCAGACATGATGTTTGACGATAAGCCTGAGGAGATCAGTAATGTATAACTGGACTTAACTAGATTTGTTGACACACAAACAAGTGAAACAGATCCTTAATCAGCAGTTGGAACCACATTCATCAACAGATCAAACTTGGAGCTCTGAAAGAGTTGGGTGGGATGTGTCACTCTAGATTCATTAGGGCTTTTAGAACAGAACCTCCATCACCCTCCCTAACCCAAATAGCGTTTTTCACATTAAACAAACCACAGTTACCTCATATGCCTTCCAAATTATCTCTTAACGTTAGCGTATTTGGAGTCTCTTACTCATAATCAACATAACATGAGAGACTGCAGCCAAGTCTTTGCATTGCTGAGATGCAGGGTCATCTCCAGTGACATAAATAAATATGATAAACATTTGTCTTGGTCGTGAAGCCAGAGGAGACGGTGTGATTTAATATCAAAAGACATATTTCAGCAAATCGCAGGAAACTACAGAGCTTCATTTCAGACAAATGAGGAGGGGAGGAATTTTGGAAGTTCCCCTTGGGGCGCAATAATAATTGGAGCCAGGTTTTCTTGCAGTACATGTGGGGTTGGGGGGAGGGACAAAGCAGTTTGACATATTTGATTGGTCATGTGAAGACCACACTGCTTGGCCAACAGGAATCACAAAAAAGGCTTTGCTAAAGCATGAAATGTATACAAGGACGAGCTGAAAACACAAAGCAAGGCAGGTGGAAGAGCAGTTCTCCTTGTTAGACCTTCCTTTAGTCCATGAAAATATAGAGGAAAAGCATCATTATCAAGAATAAATGATGCGAGTGTGGAGATAAGGAAGACCGGGGGGAGGGTTGGAACATGCGGAGAAAAAGCTTTTTTTTTTCAAGCACAAGTCCCCAGTTTTGCCCTTGTTCCTGAGCCAGCTTTATTTTTATGGCAGAAAAAAGACCAAAGACGCATTATTTTTTATGACATCATTCTGCTATTTATATACATTAAAAAAAAGAATCAAAAAGGCTGCAGTGTGAATGTTCTGTCTCACTGACTTCATGGCTGTTATTAAAGATAAAAACAAAACTCTCTCTTCTGATACAATTTGGACTCAATGAAGACCCTAAAGACACTGCATTGATTCTGAATCACTTCCTACACATGAATATCCTAGTCCAGACCCCTCCCATCCTGTCCAAGAATAAACAGTGAATTCTGCACATTTAGAACACTTGGAAACTTTGATTCAGAAAATAAAAATAATAGCTTCAGAATCGTGTTTGAACAGAAGACAGTAGAATGGATGTCAAATGGGTATTTAATATCGTGTTATGTTCCTCTGTTAGCATTCTTTGGGTGCCTGCAAGAGCTGGGCAGAGCACCAGTCATCATTTGTGTTTTTAAGTAGATGTGTGGGAGGGCTGATTGCTTAACATGTAGCAGATTTGTGAGCCGAATTGGCAACAGGATCCAGGAAAGAACTTTAGGCCACATGTGCAGCACACCAGTAAATGAAGACTAACTGATGCAAATGTATTAACTGATCTACATGCAAACACGTTGCTGCATGCCGTGACGGTATCAGCCGGTTTAAACTGTTCTCCATGAGATCTGCTTTGAGGTAAGCTTCTGAATTTGGAAAAACGTGAATGGAAACAAGTAAAATAACAGTGCCCTGCATGTTCAATAGTCAGTTGGTAAATAAACAAAAATGTATATTAGTGTTTGTTAACCCCTTGATAACCATTTTTTTTTTAAAGACAGCTTAGCTTGTGGGATCCCTGCGACCCTGAAAGGGACATAGCAGCCAAGAAGATGAAACATTTTTAGTTTAAAAATTTCATAATCATAATAAAAACACTACTGAGAATCTTTTTTTTTTATTAAAAATTTGTCACACTTTAAATTTATAGATGGAAAAAAAGCGAGCAGAGTTCTTTATATGAAAATAGATGGTTTGGTATAAACAAATCAACATTTGTGTCTATGAAATGTACCCAGGATTAATTTCTGTATTTTTGTTTTTTTCAAAATAAACCCAAAAATGACATCTTTAATCAAAAATCTGCTAAGCAGTGCCTGTTGTGTACCCTTGAGCTATCTTATGGGGTCCAGATGACCCCATCCCTATACATCCCATGACAAATGTGGATGAAGGTGGACAGGATTTCATTTCTGCCACGGACGCCGGTAACAGCAAAAAAATCATTGGAAAAAAATGAAAAAAAGTCCATATGACCCCCTCTCAACGTCAACACGCCTATGATAGCACAAGAGCTAAAAAAGAACGAGAGATTGAGAGAAACTTCCATAAAAAACTAGCTGCAGATCCAGTTTATTCAGGTTTACCTTTTGGTTCTGATACATGTGGAAAGAGGGGGCTAAGCTGACACCTCACAGCTTCGGGATAGATTGTACCTTTGCCAACTGCTGTTCTGCCTTTCAGATTTCTGCCTTCACCTCCCCTCACTCCTAAATTTATCATCAAGTCCCATCCCAGCCCAGTAGAGCAGAAAGCACTCGAGTGAAATCCGGCCTCTGGATCATGTCACTCTGAAAGTTGCAGCCCTAACTCACATGTTTAGGGCTACTTTCTTCCTCCTCATCCTCAGCCATCACACACAGGTCTGCTTACCTGCTCAGCAGAGGCTAAAGCATGAGGCAGCTGGCGTGTGCTGACAGAAACAGGGCCCCCTGCTTCTGCTCTTCTACCCAGACCTACACACTGAATCCACATTTCCAGAGGATCTAAGAATATCTCAAAAGAAATAAAACTTAACAATACACATTTAAACCCAAACACTGAGCAACAAACTAAAGGAAACATACCATGCATGCACATCGAGACGTGAGACTGGAATCTTAAAGCTTTTTTATGTCACCACCAGAAATGGTTTCACTCATTCATAAACCCACCATGCATTAAATTGAGGTTTTCATATTAGCTCTCTGAGGTTCAACATGGTAATAGCTCAAAGGCATTAGCATCAGCAGGCACCTCCTCTCTGGTTTTTCTGTTGTGGAGAAGTTGCACAGTGGCTTCTTAATCAGCCTGCAATGACTCCCAGCAGCCTAAACTGGGGTCCCGCTGGGGATGTGTGTTTGCCAAAGGGGGAAATCATAAGTATTCTGATTCATGGAACTTACAATTACTTGGTAAGTTAAGCACCCATACCTACAGGGAGCTGCTCGAACTGCCAGAAATGTTGCAACTTCTGAGCTGTGGATTTATGGCTCTGGTCAAGTCCAATTACTTTTAATTTGCATCTACCAATTATAGTAATTAAGGCCCTCAATTAGAAACAATAAGCAGCTTTCAGAGAGAGGAGGATGGTATGCAATCTGACAAATCAGCAGAATATAAGATCCAGAGACTTTCTTGCTACTTTTATCATGATTTCTGACAACTGCAGCTTTTTTCAACTCAGACCAACAAGCTGCAGAGAGCTTTGCTTTAAAAACATAAAAGAACATCAGCTTAGATCAGGGATGGGCAAACTTTCTCATTTGTGAACCACAAAAAGTTCATACATTTGGCAAAAAGGCCAGCCCAGGAGCAGATTTATGGTATGTTTTGGTTATTCACCTTGTAAAAGAAAGAAATAACACGGGACAAAAACATGCCTTGATCTTGAGTGGAAATTCATTAAAAACAGAACATTTTGGAGTTTTTATTTTAAAAACTGTATTTTTTTTCCCATTTTATTGCCATTTTTACCATAAAGTTGACGTCCGTCAGAGAAAAACTCAACATCAGGGAAATGGGGCGTTTACGTGGTGCTGGAATAGTCAAAAAGATGATTGTCCGACTTGATAATCACACATGAATATTGAAAAAACAACTCGTCTCCAAACACCATATGAATGCAGAATAACCTTCTGTGCCTGAACAACGGTCAATTTATGGAGAGACAGCTGAATTACAGGGGAAAAACATTCATCCGGGTAATTAAAACCATTTATTCCAGTTTGGCGGCCAGATTAAACGGTTTAACGGGCACAGTCTGCTCATCCCTAGCTTAGATCAATTGCTGATTGTCTTTTTTGTATGTGTTCAAATGAACAGTACACATAAAGTTGGATGTGCTGACAAATGTAAAAGGCAAAAAAAATATTATCACCTGTCCTTGTTCAGCCCACAGCATTAATAGATCTCCACTCTCATTTCTAACAGAAGCCTGCTATTCATTATCCTGATTGTACTTTAAAGACACACATACTCGACCAATTTTGTTATATTTACAAAAGATCTTATTTCTATATACAACATAGGACCGGATTAGAATGCCACTCTCTCTGGATAGAAGGGAGTTAAGAGAAACAAGGCCCTCTTCTGGCTCAGACTTTGTCTAAAAAACACTCACTGTTTCCACTTTGATTTCAACATATCTCTATTACAGGACTCATTCATCTCCTGTAAGTTTACATGTCAAGTGAAGTTACAGTGCTGTAAACACGCTCTGTGTGAGACACGTCGGGGAACTCGCTCCCATGATAGCCTGCTAAAGATGTCAGCGTGATCAAGGGGATTGATGCGCTCCTCATCAAACTATTTAGAATGTGATCGTTGCGTCAGACAATGAAGAGGCTTCATCTGGCTTCAGCCGGATGTGTGTATTTCCTGGTTTTCTCACTGGCTAAGTGCATTGCTTACATACTATTATAAACTCCGGGCCACCAAAAATATCAATTCACTTCAATCCCAGTTTGAAACAAGTCTCCTGAAGCGATAACTGTCGCGTCCCCCTGGCTGTACATTAACCAAATTCATTCTTAAGTTTCAGCCTGAAGAACTCTGCAGTTTGTCCTGGCTAACAGCACAGCAGAGCCATTTATTGAGATGCACAGATGTTGTACTCATCCCCACTGCTTCTGTTCTGCTTCGCCTTACACGCATGCACGCTGCTCACGCGCATGCACGCGCAGCCTTCACTTGGTCTGTTTAGCTTTAACTGCGCTCCTCTGTGCCTTTGTTCGCATGTAGCTCTGAGCACAGAACATTCCTGTATAAGAGGGACAGCAATTCAAAGGCTTTCCTTTAGAGCACTGACTTAATGGAATCCTTAAAACATCAGCTCCATCTGCAATGGATCTACAGAGAAGGCACCTTGGACTCTCATTTGAGAACAAATAAAAGTTCTAGCGACTGATGAAAATTGCTGACAGGTTTGTGAGGGTGTACGGCTCCGGCAACAATCTTCTACAATAAGAGTTCTTAAAGTGAGTGTTCTCCACAGAACAAAGCTGCAATCTTCTTCATGCTTGTGAAGTGAGCTTCTGTGTTTGCAGTCTAAGTCAAGGTCGTCTGACGCAGAGGTGTGACAGAAATGCCTCGCCGAATTCCCCAGACCTCTGATTGAAACCATATTTGAGTCCCCGCTGAGAGTTTTCACAATGACGTCGCCCCGCTGTCACTTTAATTTGCGAGCTCTTATCTTAAACAATTCGCTCAACACATGTGCAGAATAGATTATTCAGAACCCAATCAAGTTGGAAAGCGACAAGGACATAAAATGATCTAGCCCACATGTGTTAAAGTCAAGGCCTGGGGGCCAGATTCGGCCCTCCAGGTAATTCTATCCGGCCCTCCAGATCATTTTAATTTATTGTTATTAATGACCCGATGTTATCTTGTGCTTATTTCCAACTTGTATAATTTTGACAAAATATACTTTTATGAAGAGTAAAATATAGAAAGTTATTTAAAGATTACGTTTATTTATTCTGGAATAATATTCCTTCATATTTATTATTCATTGTTATGTTTAAAAAGTTACTTTCATAAATTGGTATTCTAGCTTTTTGGACTGTTTTGGCATTTACTAACATTTTTTTTAGGAAATTTTGAGTTAAGCTAATATTTTAGCAACATGCTAGCTTTTTTGGTCAATCTAGGCTTTTTTTTAAATTTTTTATGCTATTTTGGAGCTATTTTTAGCCAATATTTCACCTGCATGCGAGCTGTTTGGCCAATTTGGGCTTTTTTTCAGGTCAAAAGTTTTTTTTATGCTATTTTGGAGTTAGGCTAATTGACAGGATTGTACATACATTTATTAAGTGTGTACAACAATATCACTAATATTTACATGTATTATTAATAGTGTACTAATATTAATATTTACATTTACATATTTACATGCTAGCTGTTTCGGGTAATTCAGTCTTTTTTCAGTTTTGTAGGCTATTTTGAAGTTTAGCTATTTTTTCAGCTACTTGCTGGCTGTTTTGGCTAATCTAGGCTTTTATTTTTTTAAATTTTCTAGGCTAATTTGGGATTTAGCTAATATTTTAGCTGGCTATCAGATTCAGTGTTTTTAGCTATCAATTTCTTTAAATGTCAAATTCAGCCTACAGGATTCACACTATCATTATCCCAGGTAATGCTAAATATCTAGTTCATAATTATATTTAAAAGTTAAAATTGTAAAGTAATAAATGTTTATCCTGTTCTGCGTGCGACTTGAGGTGTGTTTTAGATTTTGACCCCTTGTGTGATTGAGTTTGACACCCCGATGTAGCCTTTCATCACTTCAACCCTTTTCATTACATTCACATGGATTACCATCTTAAAAATAATTACAATGAATATAAAATAAAGAACTCTGAGGCAAACAACAAGATTTTCAATGATACTTTCTGAGAGGGGAACTATAAACCTGAAAGGAACAGGAAGAATGCTGCATTTATGCTGAATGCTCTTTACAATGAAAGACCTCAAAGCATCTGCACGGATTCAGTTCTCCACATGTAGAGTTCATGCTGCTGCAAGAGTGTTTTATAGAGCTGTAAAATTAGGCTCATTTTACGGATCCAGCAGCACGAACCACTACTGTTTTTTTTTTTTTTTTTTTAATATTAGGTGGTTTCTTCTTACCAGGCTGGTTAGACTGTATGTTGCGTTCCTCTGTTGAGATGCTCGTTTTTATCTTTGAAATTAAAGCCATTGGCAAAGCACTTTGAAGTTAATTACATGCTGTTTACAGGAATTATCAAAATCTGACAAATGTTTAAAGCAGCAGGATTACATGTCATGGTCAAAGCCTTGTTTGGATAAAGAATAAAAATCTCATAAACAGAGTCAGGGATATGACGGCCATGTTTGATTAGGTTAACCCGTGCTGCAGGTTTGAGCAGACAGGCTGAACAAACATGTAATCAGATAGCGAAAACAGTAGGTTCTTCTCATTAGCATTCTCCCCTGACCTTAAATCACATCGGATCGGCAGTCAAACAGCTTTCTAGCAAACAAAAGGCAGAACTAAACTAAACACATACAACACAACAGCTTGCTGTTCGCTGCTCCCACGTTCTAAAAGGAAAAAGCTGTGTCCAAACCGCATTTACAGATGAAGGCAGGCTGCTCTGCGAGCCCTGGTCCAGCTCAGGTCTGCGGGGCGGGGCGGCTCGCTTTCTCATGAGTGTCCAAACATTCACGTCAGGAAGGAAATGCACGTAAAATAATGACAATAATCTGGGGTGCACATGCTTCCCCAGCAGGCTAATACTTCCTCCTCTGTAAATGACTGCAAACTCCGTGTTTATATACACAGGTTTTACTGCCTGAAACACTAAAGCTTCTAGAGAACGGCTTTTGGGAAACCAAGACGAAGATGACCTGATGCACAGAGATCAGCAGAGACTTTTATATTACAACAGAAGTTACTCTTGTGCATCAAACAACCTGGTGCTTTTATCCTTAGCAAATCAATGCAAATAGAAGTAAAACAGAGAGGGGTGGGTTGTTGGTTTTAAGGGTCGGAAAAGCGTTTTTAGGTATATTTATAGAAGTGTAAAAGGAAATTGTGGACATTTTTACTCCTTTCTGAAAGAAGGAAGTGCTCTAGTGTCTTCCTTTTCTCTCCTCTTTCATGACTGATTAGCTGGTTTTTGTTTTCACTTCTCTCATGGAAGTCAGCATTTTGGTACAGAGACTTCACAGCAGCGAGGAGGAAGTGGCCCCTCCAGGCTAGGCTCCTGACAAACCACAAATCTAAACAGACAGTGCTGTAAAAATATAGCATTCGAATAACAGAATGCCAAAACTTCTGACCACCATGCTGACATCTAAACAGCTGCAGGCACTGAAAACGTTTGATGGGCAAAGAAGACAGAAAGGATCAGATTGGAAAAAGGAGCTAAAGCATAATAAGTTGCAAGGGGAAAGGGATCAAAACCATAAAAACAGATCTTAAGGAGTTTTTCTTTGAGCTGGAGACTGGTTTTATTAGAGGGGAAAGAGATCAGAGGGATATCATGCTAACATGAAAGCTCCAAACAGTTTCAATGGAAGACAGCGTTCAGGCCATGCAGATGTTTGAAAAACAACTGGACAGAAAAGCAACTCGTGTCACACGAGCCTCCAGGGAGAGACAAAGAAACGGAGTAAAAAAAAAAAAATGATGAAAGAAGGAAAAGAACAAGCAGGGCTTCTGTTCAGTAGGCAATCTGTACAGAATACAGTCCAGGTGTAAAGAATTAGAGGAGATGGCACATCAAACAGAGCTGTGCTTCTGTCCTGAAGCCCTGATGGGAGGAAACGCTCTCCAGCCCTGAACGAGCTGATCAGAGAGGGGCTCGAATGAAGGAGGAAGCCAGCAGATGTAGAAAATGTTCAAAAACATCCTGCAGAGACAAGAGGATTGGATTGTTTCTGGACCATGTGTGGAGACGGACGATGTGTGAGACATCTGAGGGAGTTTGGTGGCACACACTAAAGAAAAGCTGACCCACCCTGTTACAGGACAACTTCAGACGTGTGATCAGAAGCCAATTTTAGGTTGTCATTCTTTGCTAGTGAAGGTGGAGTTTGAGGGGATAAATCAGGAGCTGCGTTTACATGGACACAAGTAATCGGAATAAACGCCTGATCAGAACAAAGATGCGTCATGTAAACACGCCGTTCAGAATACTCTGGCCCGATCAGACTCTTTTGGATCCACATTTCTTTCTGATCGAGACAGGTGGGTTATTGTTGATCCGATCGTGGTTCATGTAAACACACACGCCGATTGCGTGTCATTACTGCATAGGGTTTTACGTCATATAGAGAGAATGGCTGTCTTTGGAGCACAAACAGAACTGATCGGCTGCTGTCTGTGAGCAAACCGTTTCTTTGAGCAGAGCTGCAGGATTCATAGCTATCATATCTGTCAGCAGGGGGGTCGGGAATGCGGGAGGTGCTTGTTACGGTGTGAGCTTTAGACCGCAGTTTGTCCGGCTGCTCTGCGCAAGAGACCCGGCGAATTCGGGAGACACCGTGTTTCCCGGTGAACTGTTTCTCTGACGGCATGAGCCGGTGGAGGCGGCTTTTGAATGCAGAAATGCCGCTCCGCGTACTGAAAAGTCCTGAGAAACCGTTTAAAAAAAATCACATGAATTCATGTTTACAATCACGTCCATACAAAATAAAGGCTTATGTTATTCCCATGTATTTATGTGCAGCAAAGATGCAGATTATTGAACAGATTTAGAAATCTCGCTCGATACAGGATCTTTGTTTGTTTATAAAGGAACTTATTTCTTCTTCTACGACTATTTCAGCATTTCAGACAGTTCTGAACACGTCAACATGATTTATTCCATTCAACCGTGTGGCGCATGAAAACGTTTGTTAAAATCAGATAAAGTTCTTCAGGAACATGTGCACAGTTCTGTTCTGATCTGATCTTTGATCTGATCAAGAACATTTTGCACATTGAAACACAGTTAGTGTGTGAACAAAACTCAACTTTAAGACAGACATTAACAAACGGACATTGAGGCATTTTCAGTCTAAAAGATTAAATTCTTAAACTTTCACTCTGATCACCTTTTGAGCTTTTGTAAAGGCATTCCCAGGGATTTCAATTATGATTATGCCGCTTTTTGGCCTTAATTTTTTGTATTTTAAAAAACGTTCCGAGTAATGTTTTATTTATGATTATGAAGTTTTCAACCAAAATCCCACAACTTAAATGTCTTAATAAGACCTTTTCATGTTGATCTAAACCTCTGTTTCCAAAATCCCCTCTGAGGGGGAACTTTAAAGGGGGATATGTGTTGTCTGCAAGTAAATAATGAGCAAACCAGTCCAGGGAACACAGGTGGTCCCCACAAAATATCAAGGGTATGTCCGAATTCCGCCCCTACCCACTATATAGAGCAAAAAACAAAAGAAAAGTAGTGAACATCATGTCCGAATTGCCTTTAAAGTCCAGGGCACTAGCTTGTCCTGCACCATATAGTTTTTAGTAGTAAGGGTGGGAATTCGGACATAACCCAAGACCGTATTCCAATCTGTGAGCCCATAGAGCAAAACTGTTCATGAAGTTTACATTTTTCTATGGGCATGCTGCGGGTGACAAATCAATGTTTAAACAATCACTCTGATCATCTTTTGATCTCTTTTCAAAGCATTCCCAGAGGTCTTTTAATTAAGGTCATACTGTTTTTAGCCAAAATTTTAAAAATTATGTTTCTTGAACATAAGATCTGAGCGGCACTGTTAGAGCAGAACAACCCCTTCCCCTGAGGGCTCTTTGTTTACACTCATGCCAGTTTACAGCACCGCATAATCCTAACTTAAGATCAGCGGTGCAACTAAAATGTTGAGTAACGTCAGAGCTATCCAGTCGTACAGTTCTGATCCAGATTCCAGCTCAGACGAGGAAAACAAAGATCTTCATGGATCTATTTGTGCATCAGAATGGAGCGGAGCAGGGACCCGCCCACTAACAAATGCTCTTTTTTTTTCAGGCAATTCTCAAAAATGCAATTTTGAGCTAAATTTTCTTTAAAAATGTCTTCCCCCATCAGAAAAATGTCAAGAACCTGTTAAAAACACAATTTTCAGAGAGGCTGTGTGACAAACTGAAGAACAGAAACATTTAGACCTAAACAAATATCATCTCACATCCATGTTTAAAAGTTGATCCTGCATCTGAAAGTTTTTATACGAGCAGAGAGTGTTGTGTTTGCACAGCTATATATGTCTCTGTACATATCGTTGTGTGTGAATCTTTCATCTCCCGGTGCTCCATGTGAAACATGTGCTTGGATCATCCCCAAAACTTCCCAGTGCATCCTCGCAATGGAAAAAAGCTCTTCACTGTTACCAATATTGCACTATTACCAGGCTGCACGTAATGCCTTGAAGAAAAAAACAAATCCTGTCAAAAATCTTTAACTGTCTTTTGAGTTGTGAGAAGAAAAGATGGAAAAAAAATGGTGGGGGCACCGTGATGTTTTAAACATAGGCTCTTCATCACTCGGAAGGAATGGAGGTTGCTTTCGCCAACATTTTACTTCAGCGGAGGCATATGGAGCAAGGCATATCTGCTTGAGTTAATAGGTTTTGTGCCAGCTACATGTGTGTAACAAGAGCTGCGCAATGATAAATCGACACGGGCTGTGATTGGAGGGCTGTTGTGCTTTTGTGTTTGCATGTGTGGGATAAATTATGGAAAGAAGAAAAGGGACCACCACAGTAGAATTGTCTACAAGGTGGCTGCATTTTCCCCCAAAAGTAGCCAAAAAAAACCCTAATGAAATTCTCATACACACCCTGCTGCAAACCTGCTAAACCCAACCAATAATTACCAGACTGAAACTGAAAGCTGAACTGCAGAGCAGGACATTCAAATGTCTTTTTAATATTCAGATTAAAATTAGATCAAATAAAAAAGTGCATTACAAAAATGATGCAATAATATTGATGGTGACAGCTCTGCTTTTACTACATGCCACAAATGAAACTTTTTGTTTTTGTGAACAGCAGAGCTGCACTTTTAAACTGTATTACAATCAGTCAGTTGAAGTTGAAGTATTTTTCAGAAGAACTACGCTTAAGGGCCAAAATGATCAATCCTTCTTTTATAGAAAATTGTGAGTTAGAATAGTTGAGCTCCAGTATAGTCACAACAGTGAATATGGGACTATTTCCTATGTCCATGAACTACGTCCAATTATCATGTAAATAACTCTACGTGGTTAACTAACCAAGTAAAGCTTGTGAAACTGTCCTGAACAAAAACATCATTCTTATTCATAACGTTCACAGCTTTCGGGAAATCAGCAGTAAACAGTGAAAAACGGAGGCATTTAAGGAGAGGGAAGCCCATTTCAGAAGCAGCCTTTGATTCCTTCAAGTTTGGTTAGGCCTCCTGGGGTTGTAATGAGCCTCTTGTTACACAAGCATTAGGCAATTATGCCACTGGTTTCTACTGGGCTTTCAGGAGCCACAGAAAAGCCTGTGGCTTCTCACATGGACATCTGAAATGACTGGCACATTCCTTTCTTTATTGAAGTTTACTACATTTCTCCCTGCTAAATATTATCATCTGTGTTCTGTAAATACAATGCATAAGCATCCTCTTTATTATTTCATCTATTATGAAAAGAATAGATTTTACAGGTTTATTTATAATGGAAAATTACACAAAAACTCCCCAAAATGTCTCAGTTAAGTGGAAAAATTATAAATATTGCACTATGGCGCTGACTGCATATTAGCTTTATGCTAAGTTCACACGTGACGCGAAGCGCGGTATCCTCTCTCCTGCAATTCACACCAGACACTCGACAGGTGCTTCTGCTAGAGGTTTTATTCTTAGCTTGTTTTTGTCATCATGGGTAAGTTAATAACCTTAAAATATGACCCCATGTATCTGCTAAAAAGAAGTTAGTAGTTAACAGGCCCAGAATTCCTTAATTTTTCTGTTGATGAAAAACAGAGAGAAGTGTTTGTTAAGATTATATGTTTATTTTGATCTCTACAGTCTGCTTAAATACAAAAAACAGGATCGCATTTGTCAAACGCTGTGATTAATTTTGGAAAAATTTGGTAAACCAGATTTTCTCATGTATCTTGATGTAACTTACTGGGAGAATTGATGCGGATCACTCGCAGCGATTCACACAAATCCTTTGGGCTATTAAAGAAACAGCGCATTATGTAAGACACAAAGCTAACTGAATGACTCAAGTTCAGCTCTATTAAAATCCAGGGAGAAAAAAAAAAAAAGAGTCAAAGTGGAGACACTAGAAATAAATGATCCATGATTTCTCCACAAGTCCACCTGAGACCATCACTTTTGTGTGAATGAGCAGTCAGACAACTCCATGCAGGATGCCTGAACATCCTGGGGAGATCACTCCCCAAAAATAGATTTTTGGCCATTTGAGTCGACATCAACTATTACAAACACAAACACTTTGACAGACAGACAGACAGAGTCTATTTTGTTCACTATAGTTGCAAGCAGAGCTTCAAAGGTTGCCTTTCTTCTCAGGACCCTGATATCCTGTGCAAGGATGAGCCGTTCACACACACGGATGCACACCACTAAAGCACGGGCCTTGAGGCCGCGTTGTTCATTCTCTTTGATGTAGGAAGGAGGACGGTGAAGGGGTGAAGCCGTCTGCTGCCGTCAGCGTGTTCACCGCCCTGACTGACAGCAGCAGGCCAAAACACGACACAGGCTTCCGCAAACTTCAGAAATCTGGCTCATCTGTGAAGCCTGAAGAGCACCAAATTTCCTCAAACAGACACAAAAAATTTAATATATAACGAAAATGATGGTTGATTTCTTCTTGATTGAATGACTTGATTTGACTGTGTTCCATGTATGTCAGTAATTACACTGAAATATTTCTATACTTTTACGTTTCCGTTTATAAATAGGGATTAAGTAAAACATAATCATATATATCAAGTTTTTTGTAGCCAGTAGAACAAAGGATGTTACTAGATAACAATTAAGAAAAGTAGATGTAATGTCAATTTCAATACATATAATTTTTTGTCACACATCCAGCAAAAATCTGATGTTTTACTCGTAATAAAATGTGAACTTTTGAAATTTACTCTTTTAGTGGCCTGCTAATGTAGAGACAAATTGATTTGGTTTATGTCAAGCATTAATTTTAGACAAAAAAGAAACAACACATCACACAAGTCATTGTTGACTAAAGTCAAGCAGAGGTCAATGTATTGCTTAAAAAATGAGTGGGAAGAAGCTAACATAATACGGTGCCCCCCACCACCCCCTCTTTGTGGGGGTTAGGGATCGTAGACCTCTGCGAATACAGAGAACCCCCCGTGTTCTTCTCAACCAGCTGCCAAAGAATGTCTGTTACAGATCTATCCCCATTAAAAACACTTCTGATCATAATTTGTAAACATTTATTAAAGAAAACTGGGGTTTTGCTCAACATAAAAAGTTTTTTTTCCCAAACAGTAGACTGTGAACTTTTCATGAAGTTTGTCACTCTGTCTCTGTGCCTTAAAAGAGATTCGTCCTTCATCAAATAAGTGCGAGAGGGCATCTCTATCCAGAATTTGCTGGTTTCATCCATAATAACAGATGCTCTGGGAGATATTCATTCTCAGCGATTATCAGGATACTTTCGAGCTGCTTCTGAGTCAGCTGATGACATTTCTCCATGCAGGCTGTGTGTGTGTGTGTGTGTGTGTAGCAGACAGGCTGGCACGCTCTTCAACTTCCCACCTCCCCTCCAAGGAAATTTCTTCAGCACCTTCTGAAGCAGAAGTTTCATACTAGCATCTTGAATTGTTGGAGTTTTTGAGATGAACCGGAGGAGTCACCTGACACTGGAATAAAAAAAATCAGCAAACACGTGAAACCGCAAATAAAGAAATAAGTGAGGGAGCCCTATAGTCCAAGCACTATACTGAGTTATTTCATTTTTTTTTTTAAATTTTCATAGTATTCATAATGCGTTTCTGAAAAAAGATGTTGCATCAACACTGCAAGAAATGTCAAGTTTTAGCAAAATATTTCAAGTCTAACAAGTTATTTGCTCTCTGCATTTGACCCATCCCCTGGGAGAGTGGTGAGCTGAAGACACAGCCGCGCTCAGGATCCATTTGGTGGTTTAACCCTTTAATCCAAGCCCTTACCTAATGCTGGGTGTCAAGATGGCGGGCACTGGGTCTCATTTTTGGAGTCTTTGTGGATTTGAACTCATAACTTTCCAGTTTCAGAGCATACAATCTTTCCCGAGGCCACAGAGTTTAACAGATATCCATCACACAATCCATCAAGGACAAGATTTTATACATGACTTCAGTATTCCATTGAAGCTCCTCATTGGCTAAACACACCTGATCTAGGTAATCAGCTGCTGATAAGGTACAGGTTTCTGGAAAACCAGCAGAATGGCTGGCCCTCGAGGACTTGATTTGGACACCTCTGATCTAGACTGTAGTTTTGCGTCAGTACATTCAGTATTAGAAACCAAATTAGGTGGCCAATGAGAATAACACTATTTAGAGAAAGACACACGGAAGCAAGATCACCATTTAGGAATAATTTTCGGGAATACGCAGCTTTGTAAGCTTCAGACACTGTGGTGACTTTGAACCCCCATTTATTTTCACTCAAGCACAGAAAAAGGGATTTTTGTTCGTGTGACCTCCTTGAAGAGTCATCTTTTCTGAACCACAGTCATCCACATCAGGGTTCATGGGAATCTAAGCCACAGTTCTCAGTCATTTCCTACATTGAGCATTTTCAGTGGTCTAACTGCCACCTCTTGAAGCACTGGGGTACTTAGAAATGGTCATGAATCCATTCTCTGTGATAGTTTTAAAGAGCAGCATTAATATCCAAACAGCCATTGCACCAACAGAGAGATGGGAAAATAAGTAGCGGTTTAGCCGTTTCACTCTGTGGTCACTTCTAATATTTCCTTCTCCGTCTCTTTTACCATTCTCCGTGCACTACAATGTCATATGTGTAAAATGTTCATAAAAGCGGGAGCAGGGCTCAGGCTGGGTTCTCTCCCTCCTAATCTCCCTAAACCTCTAACTGCAGGCCAAGGAATACAAGTGTTGTGGTACAATCTTCTCACAAAGCTCAGGGCCTGAGAATAACATCACAGAGGCCACAGAAATTTATGGAATGAACCACAAGCTGTACACAGAAGTCAGTAGACACCACAACACAGCACACATGAAGCTGCACACAGAGCACTAGAAACAGCCAGCGAAGAGGAGATCTGTGGTGGACAGCTCAATGATGACAGATAAGGGAATTAAAGCAAGATAAAGACACGGGTGAGATGAGTGAGCCTCTGTTTGTGCTACTATTACATTAAACAAGGTTTGTTGTTAAAAAAAAGGAATAGATCACACAAAATAGATTTCTAAACAAAAGGGCATCAATTCAAGAGAAGACTCTGGTAAAACAGAAGGAAGGGAACAAAGCACAGCTGTTTACGTGTTTATTGAAAGCAGTCTTGCTTTGTCTGGGAACAACACAAATCTCTAGATCAACATTCCTAAATGAAAAATTCATTACTTTTTTTAAGTCGGTACCAACATCCACATTGAGGTCATGTATTAACTGGAGCCAGATCAGTTCACCAGGTAACCACTAGGGGTTCCTTGTTACACAGTTGTTCCCCTTTCACTCCCATGTAAAACAGCTGAACTCTCCAGCAGCAGAAATAAACACTCCTACAGTCTGGTTTCAAAAACCCCTTTCTCTTCTGTGGGTATAATTATCTTCCAAAATGGGGTTAGTTTTATGTACCTCGTGGTTTAGTTTTCTGTGTGACTTACTCATAAATGGAGGAAAGATTGTTAGATTGACCGCTGTATTGTCAGCTCTACAACAGACTCTTTGGGTTCATTCCAACAACTGACAAACCTCTTTGTTGTTCCAGCTCGCACAGAAATGTCCTGTTTTTAAGAGCGACTGTACGGCCCAGAGCTGCACGGCTTAATGGGTCACATTTAAACTGATGACATTTACACTTACAGATTTACTATGGAAACACATCAGAGCACTTAAAAAAATCAGTTATCTTTTTTGTTTTCAAGTAGATGTGAAATTAAGATAATTTTGGAGCAGAAGTGGTTTGATGCATATTTGCAAACAATGGATCAGGACAAGGCACAAAGCTGACACATAACCAAAAATAAGTCCTACTATAAACAAATAAACATTGTTGATGTCTTCATATTGCCCTTTCTTCCTTTCAGAACTAGTACCCTCATGTTCTAATGCAAATACAATTTTATAACCACAAATGTAACAATGCAGCTCTGATCTGAGACACAAGGAATCTAAATGTTAAAGTTGCAATTCACAAGAGGACATATAAATTATACGTTTCTCTTTAAATCCATAAAAAAGACAATATTATAATGGAACATTGTTTAAATCTTAATTTTATCGAATAAATATATATCAATATGGCAAACTTGATTTAAAGGGGCCCTACCATGATTTTCTTAAGCCTATATCCATATATATGATCATTTGGACCACTAAAAAACAAATTATTTATGAAATATTAGATATATTTTATGAGTCTGTTCGTACCCGGAAGTAAAATGGCTAGCTTCCTGAAGCTCCGCCTGCGGCTGCTGTCCACTTCATCATGTCATCCCAGACATAATCCGTGTGTCTGTATTTCTCCCACAAAAATAATCCAAACGATACGATACATCTGCCTTTAGTAAATCTGGCCATCGCTAAACTCCTTCACAGCACAAACACACACGGCTTCTGCACAGCTGTGGAGACTGAGTGTTGGGGGGGGGCCGCCGCGGAAAAAGTAACAAACACCTGTTTGAGCTGGAATTAATTGAAGACAGGGCACAACTGGTGGATATATGGTATTCTGCATCTAAAATGAAAGGATTTTTTTTGCTGATAATCACCGGATAAAGGGATAAATTGAGTGACGTGTAAGCCGGGGGGCGGAGCTCGCAGCACCACTCTTCCTGGAGGGAGCTGTTGGCACCGATCTTACGTCAGCACGTTTCCAACCGCTCATTTTCATGGGTATGAGAGGGGCTGCTGCAGACTGTGCAGGTTTTTAGAGGATTACTCTTAAATACATGAACGGATCAAAATACCGTTTTGGGGTTCTTTATGGTGAAGAATGAACAGTAAAATGCATTTAAATCCTCAAAAAGTAGAATTTTCATAGTAGAGCCCCTTTAAGATGCCATTCAAGTGGTTGATCAAAAATACCCAGTCTGCCAACTCTAAAGTCTTTCACTTCTGTGACAAAACCAACAGTTTTACTTTTGCAAAGGTTTCTAGGCAAACCAAACTTTGTAACATTTAAAAAACATGCAAACACACCTTAACACATCACATATCTCAAAACCAAACAGGCTAAAGAAAAATAAACATTTTCATTAAAAAGCCATGGCAGTGGGAGTAAAATCTTCACTTCCTGTGCTCACCAATAAACGTGTACTATGTTCTCATGAGTCTTTGCAAAGTCCACCCCCGGTCTCATCTGTCGGACTCAAAACATAAATTGCAGGGCAAATTTTAATAAAAGAGGTTGTATGATTTACTCTGGGCAGTGTCCTCTCACATTTTAAAACAAATTGATGTTGTATTCATCTTAAGTGTCAAGACGACGTGAAATATGTCCAGCGAGTTTACCAGCACCAGGTGTTTCATTTGCCGGAGTGACAAAAGGCAGTGTTTACACTGGCTGACCCCCAATCTCAGCTTGTTTTATCTTCTTCTCTCTTAAGATGAGAGCGAGAACATGGATGGACGTCTCCAATGAAAGAGCAGACAAAGAAGTCCAGCTAAATGGAGAGAGAGACAAAGGGAACTGAATGATTTATGGCACATCAAACTCTTCATCTGAAATGGAAGTCTTCAAGTTTCCAAACACATGAGAACACAGAATGACTGAACTACTTTGAGTGTGTTTGATTTAAATAAACAGTACTGCTAATAAAATCTTCCATGCTTTGTTACCAACTTACTTTAATTTAGATACATAAGTCAGTCAGAACGCCCGTCATGACTCAGTGCAGACACCACTTTTTCGTCTCTTTTCTACCCCATCAACTAACTATGGAGGTTCTTCAGCACACGCTCTGCTTATGGTTGTAAAACAGAACTTTCTTGATGTCTCCAAAGCACTATTCCAAGACTGAGGGGAATCTCTCTTCCAAAAACATTAACTTTCATCAAGAAAGTTCACACTGACCCACATTCTTTTTTTCACACAAGAAGACATGTCAAGTGCGCAGTGTCAGTAGTTCAAGTCCCCCTCCAATGAAAATCCTGGCATTTTCTTCTAAAAGAGAACAAATATATTAAGAAATCATTTAGTTTTTGCATTTCTGAGTATTTCTCCTTTTAAATCAATCCAACAGTCTTAGACAGACTCTGTTTTTCATCAATCATCTTCTTTCTGCTGCACATGCACTAAACCCTCATCTGCCCGGCGTGTCTAATAATATGAATAATATTTGAGCCTTTAAAAGGCTCCACAAAAAATTATTTGGTAAAATACATAAATATATAAGATGTTATTAAAAAACAACATTTCTACACTTGGTGAAAGTTTTGAAAGAAACAAAGAGATTTATTTGACATGATTATAAACTCATGCAAATATAGGACGAAGCCTCCCAGAAGAGCCCTTTACATATTTCACATTTCTCAAGTCTCTTAATGTGGTACAATTATGAGTATTACGCTCATTGCTTCTAAAAGAAGTTTATTATAGATTCTGCTCAGCAGCACGTTTTCAAAGAAACCCACTGTGAATAAGAGCAGGTCCCCACTCCCTCTGTGTGTGGCCTCAGGAGCTCCTTTTAGCTGCGACAGCAAAGTGAAGCCAGAGTAGTTTGACTGTGTAAACAAACTGGCGAATGGGGCAATTGGTAGCCAGCTCGAGTGAGTGATGGAGCAAGTGTGCGTTGAAGCATCTAATGAAGTATTTACTGTAATACCATGTTTTATGAGTAAAAGAAAGAAAAACATGAAAACAAAGCAAATGGTAGGGAAAAAATGCTGAGATTCAAAGAGGAGAAAGAAAGAGGTGCAGCTGCTGCACTCACAACTCAGAGTCTATGATTCTAACAAATGACGCTGATCCTGCTGCAGTGCTGAACACTTCATTTACTGACATGCATGCTGTTGACTGAAACTGACAATTTAGTGTTTCTGAAGGATTAAGGGATGGCAGTCTGTCAAACAAGGAGTAACTTTACACTGCTTTAACTGCCCGTTTCTTCAGATCAGGATGTTTTGTTGTTTCCGCATGAGCGCCAACAAACTATGCTTTCGTTTAAAGTGTTGCTCAGATCATCTTTTGATCTATTTTCAAAGCATTCCCAGTGAGTATAAATATTATTGGCCAATTTTTAATCTAAAAAAAAGCAGTTGTTTTCTTGGCCATGGTTTCTGCAGAGCTACAGCAGTTCACCTTTCAGCTGTGGGAGGGGCTGTATGACGTGGAGTAACAAACCCCCCCATCATCATCCATCTGTTAACACTCTCTCCTGCTAGCTTACAGCCTCTCACACCCTCAACCTATTATTAGCGGGACAACAACAATTGTCTGCAGGTGGATGAAACTGAATGGAGTGGAGCAGGAAGCTTGTGGCCTCTAAGCTCTAGCTACTACGCCACTAGATTTATTATTTAATTTTCCATTTTTTATTTTTTATTTATTTTTCAATCCATTCTGTATGCCTCTGTTGGTGCAGTGGGATTCATGTGTTGTCCTTGTTTCCCACTCCCATCCAGGAAAAGGGATTTCAGTTTCCAGAGGCTCGTCGGTGCTCCTGTTCCTGGCAGTGGACCTCGTCACTGGCTCGTTTCGGAGAGGATCCTGCCTTCATGTGGACATCCCTGAGGTTTCTTATTTTTTCCCCCCAAATTTTTTGTTTTTTTTGTAGTTTTTCCTGATCGAGAAGAAGGGTCAAAAGGCAGGGACACCCGGTTAACTTAGTTTATTATAGCAACCAGCAACTGTTTATATTTTAAGACTGACTTTATGTTTTTGTACAGTTAGCAGTAAGCCCACTGAGACGATCGGGATATTGGACTACATACATAAAACTGAAAAGAATTGAACTAAAAGCTTTTTCAAACAGGATTTTTTTTATCTGTTTCTGATTCATCACGATTTGAATACTCAGAAAAGCAATTTTAAGCTCAACTTTCCTTATATATCTCCTCCATCATCAGAAAGATGTCACAAGAACATGTTAAAAACACAATTTTCATTAGTGTCTCTATGTGTTTTACATCCAGTTACATTTATTTTGAAGTGCACATAATGACTTTTGGTAGACTTGACCGCATCCAGTAGAAGCTTTTCTAATGGAATTGTGTTTTTGTTAAGAGATTCTTCAACTTAATTTGTCGACCTGTAATCTTCTGATCAGCTTTAGTGTTCTGATCATCAAACGGCCTCATTTCCTCTTCGCTTCTTTAGGCAGAAACGTTCCTGGTTGTCCTAAGGCTCAGTTCATTCCCTCACACCTACCAATGTGCTCTAACTTTGAGAGTCAAATATAAATACTTTTTTTTTCAGTAAGCGACAAGGTCCTGGTTTTAGGCTCCTGTGTGTATCTGTGCTAAGGAAGATTCCCATCACAACCACTTATTAGGACGCATATGCGGGTTGAACTAGGCAGTGGTTCAACAGCAATGATGAGGTGGCTCGGTGACCACAGTGAACTGGGAGTGGGATCTGTCTGCCCATCGCCCAAGCAACAGAGAGGAAAATCCAGACAGGAAGGAAATAACAAATAGAGAAAGAGGGAAAGAAGAAGCAGCACAGAGAAGAAGGTGAGTGCATGGAAAGAAGCTGCAGCTGAGAAAAAAAAGAAACACGGAAAGAAACACAAAGTAGGTGCTAAACACTGTAATAGAAACCAGGAAGTAATCAATTAATGACATGATTTGAAACACAAACTGAAATGGAGCCTAAATTTCATAAGTTAAGACTAAGTAAGTAAAGAGCGTTTCAGTGGATTGTGGAAGCGAAACAGTCCAGGGTCTGAAAGGGGGCAGGGGGCAAGCATCCTTCCATGAAAGTTCACCCCAACATTGTAAGTTTGTTTTTAAAGAAATCATCCACAAGACTTCAGGCCTGGGAAGCAGAATGGCAGCATACAAACCAAAAAAAGAAAAACAAAAGGTAGAACACATGTACCAAATCAAGAGACAAAGCAGATCAATAAAAATAGATGTAGACATCATGAAAAATCCCAAATGTTATTTATAAATTCACACACCCACTGAGATGAGAACATTTTTTAGAAGGAAATAATGTCTTCAGTGAAAGTTACAGCGTGTAGACATTTCTCAAAGACCTGAAGGGGATTTGAAACAGATACTTGGTATTACGCCGACCAAGGACTGTATCACCACCTTCTATGACATTGCTATAGAAACTCAGTCAAAACAAAAAGCAAAAAAAGTCATTTGCGGCTGTGGCTCGGAGGCTCTGCGGGAATCTGAGGATGTCATGAAGGTGTGGGATGACTGGAAATGTGCAGAATATTTTTAGACACAAACACATGAATGAATGGAAGCAGACAAGAAAGTCACATGCGTCTGCAGGACAAATGTCTTTAGACTTTCCACAAATGGAAATGTAACAGTTTAAGCAAGAATACCATGATATCTTGAATATGTCTTTGCCTGTTTCATCCATTTTGGACAACTGATGGGCAACATTTTATTTGTGTTCTCATTTATTTATTTTTTTTATATGGAAGCTTATCTATAATATACGTTGAGCTTCATTGTTTGCCATGTGAAAATCTGAGTGTTGAGGACATTGTGTGTTTGATACTTTTTTTAATGTGAAGGTCTGTGTTTTGCTCAAGTTGTTTAGGTTTGAAATGTGTTCATATTCTGTGAAACCTATGGTATGAAAAATATTTAATAAATAAAGATTGACTGATTTGATTAATGTCTCATTTAAAGCTTCATCAACAAAAAGTAAAAAAAAAAACTTGCAGAAAATTTTATTTACAAGTGGTTTTTTTTTTAGTTTTACCCAAAATCCAACAACTTAAATGTCTTAAAAAGCAATTATTCAGGATGACCTAAAGACTATTTTCAAAATCTCCTCTGAGGAGGCGGGGCTTTTAGAGCTCCGCCACAGATCCCCCCTGTCTGATTATGATAGCTCTTTGTCTTGTTAGCTTAAATCTTCCCCGCTGCTACATAAAAACATCCATCAATCTGGGTAATGTCCAGCCGTATGGTTCTGATCCAGCCGTATGGTTCTGATCCGGATGTCAGCTCAGATCTTCATGGACAGAACTTCCTCCAAAATCCTGATTCTTTCTCCTTCCAGTTCACCAAAGACTCTTTGATGTTTCTTGACGTTGCTGTGATCAATCCATTCAATCCATTGGTTTCTCAGAGCAGAAAATAATGAAAGCTAACATCCAAATGCTCTTTCATTCATTTACAACCCTTTCCAACTGCGGTCAAATGAGCCGCCGTTCACATTTCTGTGGTCACATCAAGAAGCTCTGTGGAGTCTGGTGGAGATTTTCCAGCGTTCTCAGGACTGCTACCGTAAGTATTGGATGAAACTCACACCAAAAATCCAGTGACGGATGATTGGACAACAGAAATGTGAACGGCGGCTCATTTGACTGCAGTCAATGTGAAGATAGCATCTTCTCTTCTCCAGAACCTGAACTAGACACGCTATTTTTATTATTGGCTGATGTTATTGTTGTTTTTTAGATTCTATCGTGTTTCTGTTTTTAGGGTGTATTTATTTGTCTTGATTTTATTCGTTCTCATTGTAATGTACAGTGTCCTTGAGTGACCAGAAAGGCGCTTTGAAAATAAATGTATTATTATTATTATTATTAGCCGGACCAGATGAGGGTTTAGTGCATGTGCAGCAGAAAGAAGATCATTCATGAAAAACAGTCTATCCAAGACTGTTGGATTGATTTAAAAGGAGAAATACTCGGAAATGCAAAAAACTAAATGATTTCTTACCACATCTTTTCTCTTTCTTAAGAAAAATGCCCCACAGTTATGTTAAAAACTCTAAAAACCGGATTTTCATTGGAGGGGGACTTTAAGGACTCACTCTGAGGCACTCAAACGTGTCAATCCGACTCTGTTAACTGAGCCTTTACAAAGTCCTTCAGCAATTGGTTCTAATTTAGCCTGCCATACAAGGCCATTCAGTTCTGTTCCGAGACTGCTAAGTCAAAGGGAAAAAAAAAGGGGAAAAAAAATGGGGCAGCAAGTAAAAGATGTGAGGTTTTAAAGAGGCCCTAACCACAAGAAAGCCGGGCCTGTGCGCATGCTGGACATTCCCCAGGCAGGTGCTCATGAACTTGGAAAAAAAAACCTCATGGTGTTTCAAGACAGGAAAATGATTTCAGCTGTGTCAATTGACAGCGGCCTTGTAGCAGAAGATGAAGAGGGAGAAACGGGGAGAGCCTGCAGTTCTGTCATAACATCAGCTCGACAGAAGATATGCTGCGGCCCCGTATGGTCTACAAAACAAATTCAACATCGCATGCACACAGGATATAGTAGTAATTACTTCCAAATACATTTTGATATCACATTAGTATTCTAGTTAGACAGGGCTTGTTAGAGCTCTCTAGAAGAAATCGATGTTTAATGAAAAGACCTTTCAAGCAACAGAGAGTGAAGCTGCATCCCATAATGCTGCATCACAGATGTTTACATATGACTCCTATTTTAGCCTTCAATCTCTTCCCTCTGAAGTCGAGTCTTCTAGGGTGGCATTACAGTAAATTTTGGGTTTAGACACTGTGAGGCAATCATTTCATGAACAGTAGACAATAAAAGCATAGCTGCTTAGATCAGACATTTAATTATAACAACAGATACAATTAGCGGTGCACTTAAAAAGAATTGCAGCAAATGGCTACTGGGACTAAGCCATATTTCTCACTGAAGCCACAGTTGGTTACAGACCGTAAACACACTTTGGTTTGCATAATGACAGACTCTCCCTTGGTCTTTCTATAAGCAACCTGGGGGAGAATATGCAGTCAGATTTTGCATAGATAAAGCGTAACTCTGAGCCTTGGTAATGGCATGCTGGCAGATTTCTGATCTCAGGGTTATCAGCCATGATTAAGATGTTTGATGCATCCAAAAATGGAGAGTACATGTGAACGAGGAAGGTGGTGAGGATAATTCCTGGTTAGGAATGGAAGATAGTGGTTCGACCTAAATCATGGGTTTTCATTGCAAAGAGGGAAGTGGTGACTCTTGGCTTCTGTGTGCAGCAGCCAGTAATGACTCGACAAAAGTGAGTTTGGACAAACTAACAAGCCGGTGACTTGGAAGAGATCTATAGATTCCTGTGCAGAGAGGATGCAAGAACAAATTCAGAAAGGGGATTGTGTTTCATTGCATTCATGGTATGTCTGCATGCACCAGCTGTGTTGTACGGCAGCACATGTCTGCAGGGATCAGGGTGGAGCATTTCGTGATCAGAAGTCTGTATGAGCAGATGTGGGCACCATAGCCACAGAGCATCCAGTCCTCTAACAACCAGGGGCAGAAAGCTGAGCAGAAATTACATGGATGGTCTAAATGGTTTTTGGGGTGAAAGTCTGAGAAAAACTCCAGATTATTTTCCATCTCCAAAAGATCATCAATTATCACATGTCAGGATAACAACATGGCAATCATACCAGCAAAACCCATTTAAAGAAGATTTCCTTGGAGACAGAGCTGTACTGCTCCACTGGCTTGTATCATAACAAGCATCAAACATGTCAGTATGGTGAGAAGCGCAAAAATACACAACCTTTCCACCACAACAGCAGCTATGGATACTAATCACTACCATCCTTGTTCCAAAACATCAGAGTGAATGGCATTGTCATAGAGACAAGATGAAAATAAAAGGAACACGGGCAGTGACCCAGTCTCAGCCCGGACCACCTCGCTTCTCTGCTCGGAGCAACAACCCGGGATCTGACACTTCAACCTGAAAGCAGCAATGAAGACTTAAGTGGCCCGTCCTCTCCTTTTGTCGTCCACTTTTCTTTTTCTCCCTTTCACATCAGCTCACATCTCACTTGCAGCTGCACAAAGCATTAGGCATGCCTTTTATCTCCCTCATTACATGTGTTTGCCAGCTTCATATCTGCCCAAATGCTCTCTCCTTCACACACGCATTCGCTCTGTGGGGCTGTGGTTTTCAGGCAGCTATGACACAATCCAGATTCTTGCTGCTTATAGCAAAGAAATGTGTTTTGTGCCGAACTATTTCCCCCCAAAGTCCAGATTTTCTTGCCCTGCAGCTTTGATCCACATGGCACAGAGGGCTTGTGTCAACAGTCTTGTGTTTCAGCTGTAAGGCCTGCCAGACCCCCACGGTGTCACTCATTACTCTGCTTGGAGCAACAGTTTAGCCACTATGAGGTGCTATTACTCTCCATTGTCACTCGATGCTCGGAATGGGGGTTTCCCGAAAATATTTTAATGTTATCTGTCAACTTTAGACCAAACTGGAACTATCTTCTGAACTTGGATTCTTGGGTTTGTCGTAGATGATGAGGCTTTTCATGCAAACTATTATTTGACCCAAACCATTGTTTGACATATGTCAAGCATGTTGAGTACTATTTTAACGGTTCAGTGATCCTCAGATGAATGAGAGAGCTGTGCTAGCATGATCTTGTTTGATAAGCAGCATATACTTGTATAGTGCTTTTTTTACCACTATGTCACGGTCCCATTCACACATTCACACAGTGATGGCAGCTCCACTGCTGCATACTAGGGCAACCTTCCACCAGAGGTAAGGTGGGATTCATTGTTTTCCGTACGGACACTTCAACACATGAGTGGTCAAGGTGGGAATCGAACCTGCAATCTTCTGATCAGGAGTCGACCGTATCATAGAGCAGACAGAACACCAGCTAGATTACCAGTTAGTAACATCTGCCCTTACGGGTAGATACGAGCGGTCTGCAGGTGAAAAACAGGCAAACCTCCGCACAAAATATCGACTTGGTGAGTCCGTAGAGAGGAAATGTTAGTGCACAAGCTTTTCAGGTAACAGGTTGCGATGAACACATGAGCAACAAGCAAAGTAAGGGTGAAGTAGGTGAGGTGAAGGGACTTCATACTGATTTTAAATTTTTAGTGATGTTCCAGATGTTTGTGCATTAGTTGCGTACAGTCCAACTATTAGAATCTAGAACAGGAGTCTGCAACCTGTGGCTCCAGGGCCACATGTGGCTCTTTTACTCAAAAAAGTAACTGTAAAGTAAAGAATAAAATAAAGTAAACCAAATCAAAGTTTATTCGACGTATGTGACAGAGTGTCTTGTATTTTGAAAGGACGTCACGTGAACCTCTGTCAACAGTTAAACAATCTCACATTTAGCAAAAAAGAAGATATTTTTCTCTGTTTTTTTCTGTAAAAAAAGAAGTTAATTTATATTAATTTTAATAGTAAAAAACAAAACAAAAATTAATACCTTATTTTTCTAAAGGATGAATTGAGACTTGTTGTCAGTAAGAAATTGACCCGATTGGCTCTTTAGCCCTTGTACTCTTATAGGGTCCAGATGACCCCATCCTTTTGATGTGTGATCCATCCCATGACAACGGTGGACAGGATTTTATGTCTGCCACGCAAACCAGTGAAGATAAAAAAAATACTTGGAAAAAGCGTTGTCTTGTGGGGTCCAGATGACCCCACTTTATTGTAAACATGGATGGGATAGCATGAGGGTTACGTGTTAGAATTTGAAGACCCCTGATCTAGACAATCAGTGTGGTTTGTGTGGATATGTTACAGACCTCCAACAGACACTTATGTTATCACCTGCACACCCCGTGCATGCAGCATTTGCATGTAAACAGTAATGAGCCAGTAATCCCGGCAATGGTACATTCCATTTTCATGACGTTCCTTAAGGTGTAAAAGCTTTCAGAAGACTGCAAGACACACCTGTACTCCGTTTAAAACACAGCGCTCCTATCTACGACCCTCTATGGACCCAGACAACCCAAAAACCAGAGGCACACCTACATGTGACTATAAGACTTTAGGGTCTATAAAAGTGCATATTGTGTTGAAAAACCTACAAGCCATTGTAGAGGGAGACGTGTGCAGAAGCTTTGCTCTGGTACCTCTAATTACATAATAGAACACACACTCAGCAGAAGAGGCTGTCCTTACTGGTAGATGTCTTTTCTCAGCACCGTCCGGGTCAGTGGATTGTCCGCCTGAGGCGCCATGCTGAGAGAACCCAGTTTTAAAACGAGGGTGTTTTCTTTCTTCTCACTGGGATCTACAACAGACAAATGTAAATCCATGATCTTATTGGACAATGTCGGTGATTATTGCAGAAACTTTTTGGTAAACAATGACAGGAAACCATTCGAGAGCGAGCAGATATGCATCATGGGAAACAGACGAGTCACGACAAATATTTATTTGTAGATGATTTGGATATTATTTGAAAATCAAATCTTATTTAAAGTTTTATTTACAGTGTTCGCTGCATCTTTGTACGTATAACTTCTGCTCTCTGGTTGTCCTGTTTTAGACTAGAAGCTGCAATTTCTTTAAGGTAGCAAGAGGAAGAATTTATACCAAGAGAGCTGCTATCTACCATCTTATTCCACAACTCTGGTTCCCAATGTGGAGGTACTCTCAGCATTCTCTTTTTGGATATACAGCAGCTAATATGTGATAATAAAGCTGAAGTAATACGACTATTATTTCCTCCTGTTGAAACATATATTGGTAGTGTTTTTCCAGCCACCAATGGTTTATGAGTTGGCAAAAATGTGGGCTCCTATTGGGTTTGTCCACCGTCTCTGTGGTGGCCCCACTGTGTTTGCCCACATTAGCTTAAGTTGCTTCTCAGTGGGCCCACATTTTCAACCCACTTTTAAACCACATGGGGCTCACTTGACCTTGCTGGCTGGGGTGTCACATCTTTCATTTTCTGTAGCTACTGCAACACCATCTCTATCTTAAAATACAGTAAAAACACAACATTTTAATGACAATACAGGTGAAGAAACAATCAAACATGTTATTGATGTTTTGATTCTTTTTAAATTTCATATCTTCCTGTCTGAAAGAGATCAGAGCTTTACCTGGGAAGGAGAGCTTGTCTTGCATTCCATGGCAGAAGACCCTGATCACGCTGGTGTTGATGTAGATGAGAGGTAGACTTCGAGAGGTCAGTGTGTGGCTTCTCATTGGCTGACCCGCTGACTTCCCATGCTCTCTGTAGCGCCGTGGAACTGTAACCTGCACAGAAACCCGGTTGAAAGTATAAAGTAAACTGACAAAAGTTTTCCTTTGTCCCCCTCTCCTTTGCCATACCTGGAAAACTCCTGCTGCAGTGGCCAGTAGGGGAAAGGAGAGGACCACATCGAAGGGCTGGGCGGTCAGCAGAATCTCCCTCAGGTACTGAGGCGAGCTGTCCAGCAGAGGATCCGCGGCCGCCGTCACACTGCTGCGCGACGGCCGCTCTGGCCGCGTGATGAGTTTGTGTCGGACGTTTTTGGTGACGGCCTGAGTGTAAGTGATGGACAGGAAGCCGTGCTGCTGATGAGAGCCCTCCAGCACTTTAGCTGCCGTCTGACCGTCGGTCACAAAGAACAGAAACAGACTCGTGAGGACTGCGACAACAGAAATCACTTTAGGAACTACATATTCCTAATGTGTTAGCCTTGGTTCTGTTTAAGGTGAGATCACTTATTCAAAAATCTATATGCATCTGATATCTTGAAAATCCAAGGTTTTTTTCCTGTTTTAATGAAAGGAATTGATCTCACCAAACAAAACTAGCTCCAAAAGCCAGGCGAGCTGAAGCGTCTAACCCTGAAAACACTTACCATATTTTTCAGAGTATAAGCTGTGGTTTGTATTATAAATTTGGCTGGGGGTGCGACTTATTTTAGATTTTCTCAAAAATAAATAGCCTCATATGTCCACTATTTCACCACTTACAACTGCTAGAGGCCGCAGTGCTGACAGCTACTGACAGCATCACAGAAAAAGAAGTGCAGAACATTCTTATCAGTGGGTGGAGTCCAAAACCAACATGATTGTTCTTATCCTGAACTGTAAGAAATATTTCTTATTTGTATTGAGACAAAAAAAAATTCTACAATTTTGTTTTTTTTGTTCCTGTTTGGACTAATCCTAGACAGGAAGACATCAAACTGGGTTACAGAGAGACAGAAGTACCGCTGAAAGTGTCCGTCATTCAGACGCAGCTCCTGCAGTAATGGTGAATCTCACCGTAAAATACATAAATAAATAGGATGATCACACAAACTCAGACCTGGAGACCTGTTAACTGATGCTTTTGCAAAGCGTTTTAAAATAGATAAACCCGATCTCTCCCCATCATCCGTGTCTTCAATGCATTGACTATATATGACATACAGTTAGAAAGTCAATGCTTTTACGATGAGTTGAGGCTAAAAACTTGAAACAGCAGGTCCTCCCACATGTGTCTGGAGAATCAAGTTTAATAAAGACGAGCACTGAATTTGATGCAAATTGTAATCAGTGTGAAAGCAGCTTAATGTTGAGTTTGGTCGAGTTGTTCAGATTATTACACTTTTCTCCCCAAACTGTGACTTAAGGTGTGTTCACACTGAACGCGGTTCATGCAAAAAATTTGCGTGGCCCGCCCCGCTTTCATTGTGGCTGCTCGTTGCCTGTCAAAAAATGTCTTCCTGAGTTTGACGCCGCAGCCGCATGCAGGAAGAGCTACCAGCCAATATTTTAAGCCTGACATGGAGCGGCGTCTGTGTATATGACACTACACCGTATGGAAGGTGAGAGGGTTATGTTGAAAGATCAGGTTCATTTTTTTTAGAATAGTTCTATAAAAACATCAGTAATCATGTTTCTATGTCTGGTTTATGACATTTAAATATTTCCCCGTCACCGGGGGCTTCAGTCTCCCTCCGTGAACTGTGTCTGTATGACAGCCACTTCTGCAGTGTTTCTGTGACTCTGTGACTGAGTTTGAAGGCTGTCCCGCATTCACCCGAGGGGGGAAAAGAAAAGTAGGGGGGTGGAATATATTATAGTCTCAATGAAAATAAGAAAAATGTCACAAAGTTTAGGAAGCCCGAGCAGGCAGCCTCCCCACCCCGCAGTGGCTGTCTGTCTGCCGGCATATCAAGCGAGCGAGCTCCACTGGACTGAAAGAGGCTGGGTGACTGCAGCCAGAGAGCTGCCGCGGTAGAAGAGAGATCTGTCCGGGGTGTATCTCTTCTTCACCCGCTCTGGTAACTCTGCAGTCCCAGTGAGTTGAGGAATTAGTTGGAAGTTCAGGACAAAAACACTCACATTGATTCATATTCTACTCGCTGTTCGAGTCACTGAAAACGTCACTTGCTAAAAGCTGAGTTCCTGATTGGTGGGTGCAATGCACCTATCACACTTCAGATATTTAAATTTTGGCTGCACCGCCTAATTTGTGCCTCATGGGTCAAATTGAGCTGCTGCCGGACCGCCAGGCTCATCGCTCAGGTCACGCCGCGGGACTTCAGATCCCCTAAATACACGTCTGTTCCACTGAAATAAAACTGAAACTGGCCGCCCCCACTGCACAAATCACATTCAGTCTGAATTCACCTTCAGAGCGACTCCTATATGATTTTCTTCTTCTTTATTATACATATTTTGCTGCTGCAACTCAAAGTCTGGAGTGACTTATATTCTGAAAAATATAGTAAGTAAACTCTTAGCTTCTGTGTAGTACTTCGCAAACCTAAACTAATCTGTCTAAAATATGCTAATAAAATGATTATTTATTTCTTTTGCTTTCATGGTAACCAAATAATGTCTAAAAATATACAATTTATATATTTTAAGCTTTTGCAATCAACCTTCAAACATCCACCAGAAGTGACTTCAAATGTGTTTTTTTCCTATATAAAACATTTTAAAGCATTTTAAAACAAAATGACGAAATATTGGGTTCAGAAGACGGTTTAATGTGTTCCATAACTATTAGCATAAGTACTCCTTCTATGAGGATATAAAAAGCTTTGAAATCCTTTTCTTTTAGCGGCACACATGTTTCATTGATGCCACTGCTGATGGATGTTAAACAGTCAACATAAAAAAGAGGAGCTGGATTCTTACAGGAGGGAAAAAGCCAGAGAAGTGGCTAAAAGATTCTTGCTTGCTGACGGGTCGAACCAGCACAGTGCGTCTGTTCAGCTTGTCAGTGCAAGAAAGGACCACTCCTCCACAGCTGCCCGAGCTCTGAACACCCTCCTCCATACTGGAGGTGATGAGAGGGAAGGAGATGAAAGAGAGAAGGCGTGAAGGAGAAAGACCGAGAGGATCACAGGAAGGACAGATGTAAAGATTAGGATGAAGAAAAGAGACAATGGGAGGAGAAGCCAAACAAGCATGACATGAGATGATTTTGGTAAGGTTAGAGAGAAAGTAAACGAATCACAACTAAGGAGAGCTGCAACAGCTTCAATCAGTGGAAATGTTGAAAATGGTCTTCTACTAACCCATCATTAGAAGCATCAACACAACCGTGAGTCATATTTTGGACAATAATATCCAGAAGAGCTTTTCAGAAAAAAAATCCAACTTCATCGATTCTTTTTTGACTTGATTTCATTTTTTTCCACTGTTGATTTTCATGACTCAAAAGTGTTGTGATGTTCACTTGCTGGATGCTAGTTTAAAACCATCACCAAATAAGACTTTTAAATAAAAGAATGTCACATCCCCTCCATCACACAAAGATGTCTTTCCCCAAATTTCACCTGCTTGAGAGTACAGTCATTTATTAACTGGACAGACAGGTTTTTGATTGCTGCAAACACAGTCAGATCTCATCCGATTTGCACATTTGAGGTCCAAAGATAACCTTAAATTTTTAGGCATAGTTTAGTCTCTTTTTTTCTGCTCAGTTTTCCTGTCTGTCCAGCAAAAAGCAGAGAAGAAGGACCTTGATTAAGAGCAGCAATGAGCCAAGGGACAGTTTCTGAAGGGCTACGGTCTCTACAGCTCCTCTGTGAGGCGCAGGACTCTCACCACAGATGTCTCCTTGCACTGCAGAATGAGTCCTTCAAAGTGACCCGAGTGCCAGCTGTGTCCTGGCCTGGAGAGACACGCAGGGCCAGGTTTACAATGACATCAGACACCGAAAGTGTGCTGTGCCGGAGTGGACAAGTTACACTCTTATCTCAGGTATCAGAGTCTGTAAGAGCTTTCCTTAAGTGTTAGGAAAGCATTTTTCTTACCGCAGGATCAAAGTAATTCTTTAGATATTTACTTTCTATGTGTTTTTGTGTCAAAGAAGTTAGTGAGGAGAGAACTGCAAAAAAATGAAATGAAGAGGAAACACTGTCGTGTTGTGTAAAATGTTTGTCATTGACTGTATAAGTAAGAACTGGACAGAGCACCCCTCCTTTCTCGTGTTCCGAATAGGAAGTACCAGCAGGTTACAAAAGGTCCCATAGACGTCTATAAAGAAATAGACAGTTATTTCTCAATTTTATTTGTCAGAATAATTATTTTTGCTCTTGTGCATTCTTCTTAGTATGTTCTTTCTAATCAAAATTTAAATTTAAAGGGGCCCTACCATGATTTTCTTCAGCCTTCCAGAGTAAAGTATATCCATGTATATGATTATAGAATACATTGGGAGCACCGAAAAACAAATCATTCATGAAACACGAGTTGTTTTTGTGGCTCGTTTTAGTACCCAGAAGTAAAACGACTCGAATTCTGAGGCTCCGCCTTTCGCTCCTTGTCAGTCCCGCCCATTTCTCAACGTCATCCTTGGAACCTGCCTCCTCAGCGTGAGCAAACTTTGTAAACAAAACCACGTGACTAAAATCCTGCATGACGGTTACTGGAGACGCTACAGGTGCACACGTTTAAAGACACGTCTGTAGAATCAATGTGGATCAGGTTAAAAGTTTTTTTATTGAGCATGAATTCATTCGACCACATTTTAATGAGTTTCCGTGTCTCATCGTTGTGGTTTTATGGTTTGTTTTTAAGAGAATTCTGTTGAAACTACAATAAACAAGTTTTCACGGCTTTCAGGGGTGTTAAAATAAACGTTCTAAAAAGTAAACAGTTGGAACAATTATTTCCTGTTGGATAACATGACAATCAATGCTCTACATTTGTCCACGGCTCACCGATCATCTCATTTCTACCGTGTTTACATCACATGGCTGTCGGGTACGGTGGCCGTTTTGGTTCAGTTGTTCCGCTCTCGGTTTGTTTTCAGACTGAGGAATCTCAGAGCGAACACAAGTTCAGTCTGGAAACGAACCAAGACCACCTTGAACAATGGGTCCGGAACGGTTCCTGGTGCAGGAAGCTACTTATCTCTGCAAAGAAGACGGGGGTGTGTTCGTTGTAGACTGGGGGGGAAAGCTTGCACCACAGACTCCCTGGAGGGAGCTGTTGGCACCAATCTTACGTCAGCACGTTTCCAACCGCTCGTTTTCGTGGGTATGTGAGGGGCTGCTGTAGACTGTGCAGGTTTTTAGAGGATTACTCTTAAATGCATGAATGGATCAATGTGCCGTTTTGGGGTTCTTTATAGAGAGGAATGAACAGTAAAATGCATTTAAAACCTCAAAAAGTAGAATTTTCATGGTCGGGCCCTTTAAAGTACCCCCATGACAATTTTCTAATAAAAAAAAGTTCCCAGTAGTGTTTTAATTATGATTATGAAATTTAACCAAAATCCCACAACCTAAATGTCTTCAAAAGGCATTTTTCATGTTGATTTAAAGCCTCTGTTTCTAAAATCTCTTCTGAGGGGGCGTGGCTTTCAGAGCTAAACTGAGCAGCCCCCCAATAAAAACAATAAAAATGAAAATGGATAGTGCTCGCTATCAGTGGGAGGGGTGTGGATTTTGAACAAGCTCATGTATGATTGTAATAGCAGTTGCTCTAGAAACGGGACTCAGACCGACTCGCTCTCATCACTGTTGAAGGGTTGTTATCTGTTGCAATATGGCGGTAGATGTATCAGGAAGTGATGGCGAAGAATCTGGCCTGATTTCGCAAGGGCTGGAGTTAATAATGCAACGCTTATAATGTCCAGTTCCTACTTATACAGTCAATGGTTTGCATCCATGCATGCTACAGATGGCTGTTCTGTCTGAACGTCCCTGTGACCCTCTCACCAACTCGCTGCTTTCATCTTCATCCTAAATGAGATTTTTGCTACAAGTGACTCCTACAACTTAAAGGGATGCACGCCCATTTAATTTGTATTCCCTGTGCGATTCTTCCATAATTTTTCATCCCAACTCCACCCTTTTCTGTTCTTAAAACACTGTGATACAATCAGGAATTTAATATCTATCGTCCCGCCCTGTCTAACGTTTCATTAATTTCTCAGCAGTGACATACTGCAGCGAGGAGCAGAAAGACTTTCTCCAACTCAAGTCTGATCTAATCTGCCTCTCTGCACACAAATAACCTGGCCTGCTTGATGAAATACCAAACAATATCTGTTCAGACAATCAGTGGTTCTGGAGTCCACTTGCTGTGGGCTCCCCTGTGAAGGATAGAGATTCGAGTGGGCCAGGAGCCCAGAGGTCCTCCGCTGCCTGTGCAGTAACCTGACTGCCTGCTGCCAGAACTGTGGTTGGTAAGACTGTGTTTAGAACATGTTAAATAACATTTTGTGACCCAGAAATAAGAAAACTGGCACTGTCACCATTTTTAAAAAAGCATTGAGAGATTAGAGTTGGCGTGGATGAAGCAGTTGGACACACCTGTGGAAAATAGAGCAGAGATTATCGATAAACAGCGTTTTCACACTTCCCACTGACATCGCCCTGGCTCGCGTTGAATTCTGTGCACCACTTGATGAAATCATAATTTAACCGGCCGCGGCAAAACACGGAGGTCTGATGTAAAGAAGACAGCCGGGTCTGAAGCCAAGACGAAGGTTCTGCTGATCCGTCAAAGAGGCAGTGAGAGCGATCTGAACACCTGGCAAGAATAATATACAACTATTATCGAGCTAGATTAGCATTCTATCATGAACCGAAAAATTAACTTTAGCTAAAAAAAAGCTAATTTCTAACACGTGTGGACAGAGGCCCTGTGACGCTGCTGTCAAAGTCTGCCTCGGTCAGAACCAGGCCCACAAGAAAATATGTACTCAAGCGCTCAGGCATGAAAAGACTCACAACAGAATGCAGCATTTAGCACTGCTTGATTGCTGCAATATTATTCCTACGCACTAAGATGTTGTTTTCTTCTCTGACAGAACAAGACTTCGGCAAATAAATGATGTAAACTTTTTCAGCTGCTGTAAAAATATTTAATCAAAATAAGCAAACAATATTTTACTGATCAGATCAAACTGAGGAAAGGAAAAAATTAATTTGCAGGGTGGTGGGAAACAGCTATGGAGCCTCTCTGTGTCTGAAACCTCTCACTTTGCATCTGGAACTCAAGCATCTCAGTGGAAATGTATCAGCAGACCATTAATGTGAAAAGTGTTTCTGCCGTTCCTTCTCTAATAACAGGTTCATGTCTTAAGTGAGAAACGGGAGAGGAACTGAGCGAAGACGTTCAGACAGCATTGATTCAGTCAAAGGATCGTCGTCTGTTAATCTGAGGTCCACGCCAAACCATCCGTCTGGATGCAGAGGTGATGCTCTCAATAAATTCAATAAAAAAGTGGAGGCAGTAAAAATGTCTGCGGCTTTTTCAGGGTCGTTGCAACACGTATGCATGCAGGCTGTGGGGAAGTGAAAGCATGTGAGTGGCAGCAGCATGATGAGGGAGTGGAGCTGTGAGGCTTCCATCCCCAACTATGAACACGAACACCTTATACTGGGGAAAAAAGTGTTAAGAGGATATCATTCTAGTGAACAAAGCATAGATTACTCCCACCTGTAACACGGCTGCATATTCTGAAATACACTGTCATAGAACCGTGACACAGCACAATGTTTTTCCATTAGCAGCTTGGATTCTGACAAAATAACCAACTTTTGTTGAGGTTAAATACTGTGTCGTATTTCTACTCTGATGCTTTCATGTACAACAAATGTGTAAAGAATCAGTAATTCAGATTCAGAAGGCCCAGGAAATTTGAATAAATTAAAACATCACAAACTAGATGGACACATTCTGAATTCAACTGACATATTTCACTAAATGATGACATGGCTTTATCTGGACTTATACTATAGTAGGCATATGGCTCAGTTACTGTAGGGGTCTGCAACCTCTAACACTAAAAGGTCCAGTTTCTTACAGAACAGAAGTCCCACTTTATCATTTAAAATGCACAATATATAGGTTTTTGTGTCAATTAAATTTATAAATACAACTTGAATGTTACAATAGACACATTACAAGTGCCTATATGTTTTTATATGTAACAGTTGTAATTTATTTTACTTTTGACAGCAGCACACACTAGTTCCTTTCAAAATACTTAAATTAAACATTTAAGAAAAGCAAACATGATGTTTTTATCATGAGGGTTTTGGTGTACTAACAGCACTTTTTCCCCTTTAACTCTTAGATAAAAACAACATTTTAATAGAATCTATTTATTTAAAAAAAAAACATGTAGAATAAAATTAGATTTTTATTGTCATTTTCTAAGATGTGAGGTTCAAAACACACAACTCTAAATCATTTTAAACTGGATTTGTTCAAAACTTTAACCACTTTAGTGTAATTTACCAAGATAAAACAATGTTTGGAGACTTTTAATTGACCAACTATAAATCAAAAGCACAAATTTAAAGAACATTTCTACATACATTTCAGACTGTAAATTCGACTTATTTTGCTTAGTTGTTTGACAAGTTAAAAATCTAAGCAGAAATGCCAAACCTTAAATAACTAATCAAATACGTGTTTAATCGTTAGCATTTTTCATACAAGCTAAAGAGCCACAATAAAGGGATAAGAGAGCCACATGTGGCTCCGGAGCCTCAGGTTGCAGACCCCTGGGTTAGCGGAACAACATAATCATGACCTATGTAAACATAAACATTTCTGTTTACTGAAGGGAAAAGGTTGATGCAGAGAGGGAATGTAAAACATTAGGAATGTGCTTACCTGCATCTGTAGTGATCAATATTGAAGCTGCCAACTTTACATTTGATTTTAGTGTAAACATCCTGGACGTCTACAGAGGCGCTCAGGTCTTCCAGTTCACTGATGACACAGATCTCTGAAAGAACACATCAAATTATGGAAGAATTTAGCAGCAGATTTGATTCTTTTAGACTTCAAGCAGGACTTCCTGTCAGTTGTGCTACATAAAAAGCAAACTGTAAAATATTTCTGTTTCTGTCCATCTGTTGATTTATTTTATGTCCACTTCTTTCACTTTTATCCAGTGACTAAAGATAAACTAAAGATATTTTTCCTTACTTATATGGTACGGTATTTGAATAGAAAAAGGCATATTCCCAGGAGAATAGTTTGCTCATGATGCTGGAAAGAGCTCAGAACTCCAAGTTTGGGATAGCCTGTAGATAAAACCAAACAAAGGTCCAGACTAGTTTTACTTTATGCTTCCTTCCTGTACATCTTATTTGCAAGCAGATGCAGCTACAGCAAAAAAAAAATTAAAATAAAATTAAAAAATCAACAAGCTACATAGAAGGTCTGATTTACTTGGTGTTGGAAAACCCTCGCAGCTTAGCTGTTGAGTTTTTACCAAGAAACTCCCAGAATCCCAGGCTAGACAGGAAAAATGAGGTTCATGCATGTGAAACTATGACTGTTGCACTGTTTCCGTTTGATGGCTGAGAAATGTTGGGATCCCCACCACCTAATTAGTACTAAAAAATCAAAAGCTGTCATACTTATTCTGGACGCTATGAAGGAAAAATATATTTCTGAAATTGTTCTTTCCAGAGACTCCGTTTCCCACACTCTGATGATATTACTGACTGCGTTTCCGAGTATTATCCCGGAATTCTATAAAATTATTGGCATTATTATCCTGAATAAGTAAAGGAGTGTCTCTGATTGGTGTCTGAATCCAAGTCTTTTGAGAATTTTGCTCAGAAACAAATTTTCCTGAAAATATCTGAGTAACATTTTTTCCATGTTTTTTAATAGACGAAGCTTATTCTAAAGGTGTATTTGTACTGAATGCGATTCCCGCAGCAGAGGCGGCCAGCTCCAATGTTAATCAATGGTACAGATGCGTTCTGAGGCAAAGAGAGCGGCTCGATATGGGCAACGGGTGCAGTGCACAAGTCTGCCAGCAGCTCGATTTGAGCAGCGAGGCGCAAGTCAGGCCAAAATGTAAATATCTGAAGTTTGACAGGTCGCTGCATTGCATCAGCCAATCAGGAACTCAGCTTCGGGAACATGACTTTTCTGTGACTAATCCAAAGCGAGCATTTCCAGAACTTCCATATTTTTCTTTAACCCTCATCTGGCTACTTCTGGGTGAAGGTACACAGCAGAGAGAGAGAGAGAGGCTGGATGGTGCGGAAGCTGCAGCCTCCGGCCTTATTGAGACATTTAAGAAAAAGTCAAAAGGTCTCCTAATTGTATTTTTCACCCTCTTAGTAATTCTAGACAGAGAGTCTTCAAGCTCAGCCACAGAGACACAGAAACACAGCGGAAGCGGCTGCTAGAAGCCCCTCCCGCATGCGGCTGCAGCGTCAGTAAGGCCTTTTTTGACAGGCAGCGAGCAGCAAATTCGCCGAGTGGCAAAAGAGGGGCGGGCCACGTGAATTTGTCGCGCAAAAAGTGTTCAGTTTCACCTTAGGAATCTTTAAAGTCTCCCTCCAATGAAAATCCTGTTTCTTGAGTATTTAACATGTATGTGTGGCAATATTCTTATAAAGAGAACAAATATAATAAGAAATCATTTTATTTTTGCATTTCAGAGTATTTCTCCTTTTAAATCGCTGTCAATCAAACTGTCGTAGAAAATGTCTGTTTTAATTCATGAGTAATTAATACATCATGATTGCTCTACTGCACATACGCAAACCTCCTCATCTGGTCCAGCTAGCGTGTCTAGTTCAGGTTCTGGAGAAGAGAAGATGCTATCTTCACATTGACTGCAGTCAAATGAGCCGCCGTTCACATTTCTGTGGTCCAATCAGCCGTCACTGGATTTTTGGTGTGAGTTTGGTGTGAGTTTCATCCAATACACACACACATTAATACACTGGTGGAGCCACCACCAGTGTATTAATGTGTGTGTGAATAGGTCTGTGAAGCGCTTTGGGCCCTCGAAGGAGGGTAGAAAGCGCTATAAAAGTATACGCCATTTACTTACGGTAGCAGTCCTGAGAACGCTGGAAAATCTCCACCAGACTCCACGGAGCTTCTTGATGTGACCACAGAAATGTGAACGGCGGCTCATTTGACCGCAATTGGAAAGGATCAGTAAAAGTTCGGTCTGCAAAGCTCTCAACTTCCTCGTCCGAGCTGACATGCAACTCAAAACAAAACTGATAGACACTTTTGTGGAGCAGCGGTGATGATTTACACTAGCGAGACACGGAGCCACCATAATCAGACGGGGATCCAGGACAGAGCAGCACCACTCAGCTCCCCTCAGCTCCAAAAGCCACGCGCCCAGAGAATATTTTTCGGACTGAAGCTTCAGATCAACATTAAAAATGGCTTTAATCAGTTTATCGGTTATCATTTAGGTTGTGGGATTTTGGTTAAAAACATGTTCATAATTAAAACACTACTGAGAAGATCATTTTTAAATAACATAACTAAACTATATGTAAACTATATGTTAATGATCATATATTACCTTTGGAACTTTCATGAAAAATTAATTATTTATGAAATATGAGTTATGATTGCGGACTCTTTTTACACGGCTCGATCTCTGAGGCTCCACTTTTTGCTCCTTGAGGTTTCCAACCACTTCATGACGTCCTGCTAGAGCCGGCCTGTCACCCATGAAAAAATGAGGGTACATTTTGGGTTTTTTTTTTATTGATGCAGGACACAATACAGTGCAGCTCTGGTGTAAATGCAGACAACAGCAGATAAACATTTCAGGATTTACAGAAATGATGACCTACAATCTCTATCAAAAATCCTCTTTGCTTTCATTCTGATCCATTTCTGCCGTTGCTCAATAATAGTCTAAATATTCCTCCTACAGCTGCTGTACACAATAAAACTTCCAGATGAAACTACAATTGTTGGCCGGATGATGTTGGCAGTAAAGCCGCCAAAGGAATTGCTTTAAATTAGTAATGGAAACTAAATTTCCCCCTGATTCAATATCACTTCTCCTCGACTTGTACCCGTGTAAACTGGGCTCTGAGCTTTTAGTCTAATATAACTTTTCTTTTTCACAAAAATATGTAATAGATCACAAGCAAAAATTTGAACTTCAAGTTCACGTGACAACTCAGCTGGCACATATTAACCCCAAATCCCCAATAATGCCACTTTAAGATGTCTTTGAGTCAAACCATCTCTGTGAGGTCTTCCATAACATTCCACTTCCTCTATTAAAGACCTTAAGCCGCTCGATCTGGTTGGCAGATGCTAAATATTGCAGTCATCAATTAAAGGTAAATCTAGCCTTTCGTCAGTCTATAAATCAAAAAGGGACACGAGGCGCTTTGCTAAAGATTCATCACCCATATATTTATTTGTCTTTTCCCTCCATCCTAACGTCTCTCCAGAAGTAGAGTTGTCCTCCTCACAACTTCACTGAGTAAAGAAGCCTGTGACACTGGTTAAAGTGAGAAAAAAACTAGAATGAGGAATCACTTCTGCTCCCAACAGCATTTACAATAGATCCATTCCACATCAAAACCTCAGTGTTTGATACAAATACGATTTTTCTTTTCATTTCAGGTCTAGCACAGTTTGCTTACATGTGATATTTTGTTGCGACTTAAATAGGATCACCAGGTTTACAAAAACCCATTCCTCAAAATGTATTGGATCACTTTCTGCAACTAGCTCAGTGGCCCTGTGGAAGAGTGTCCACCTTGAAACTGGAAGGTTATGAGTTCAAATCCAGCATCGTCATAACGAAGACTCTAAAAACAACACCCAGTGCCTTCCTGCTCGACACTAAGCATTAAAGGGAAACCAAACAGGGAAGTTGGAGTCTGACTCAGCCAAAATGTGAAAATCCAGTCAGAGGGGCGTGGCTTGGAGGCCAGACTGTTATCATTACAGGAGCTGCAAATTATCACGTAAGACTAAACGTCACGTACATGGTTTGACCAATCACAAGATTCAACGGTCATACCTCAATTAAACCTGTAAGGGGCAGCACACAGACGGTTTAGACTCTAATTTTAAGAATTAAACTATTTTATTTTACCAAAAAATTGGCAATAACCAACAGACAGCACTTTTAAAATCCCATTTATAGAGGTCAACAGAAAAAAAGTTGATTTAAGGGGTTAGATTGGGGGCTAAAACCACCAAATGGTTCCCGAGTGCGGCTGTGTCTGCAGCTCACCGAGAACAAATTTCACAAAATCTAGGTGTGTGACAGCTGATGGAAATTTAAACAATTGCTGCAGCGACTGATCAAAATCCTTTTTCAATTTTCTTTTAAAGAAAACTCTTGTATTTGTCTCACAGTTGTTAGGTTTTTCTGTTAGGACTTGTTATCTTACAGCTGAAAGTTCCAACGTTGTTCCGATTAAATCAATAGATCTGGGAGAACAGGCATGAGCTAAAGAAATTAGTAGTAAAATAGGAAATTAGAGATTATTACTGATATTTAATCAAATTGCCCAACTGTCAGAATCTGATCATCTTGAACTTGTGACTCACATTTAAAAACTGAGTAATACAATAACAGTGGTCTTGAGGATAAGCTTTTATAAAAATAAAAAAACAAAAATATTAGATTAACTCCAGCTTTCAAAATAAACCATTGCATAGAAAAGTGAAGATGTGGGAGTAAGAACTAGAGCATTGTGTTGGAGGTCAATACCTGTTTTTCTGGCAGCTGGTTCGGGGGCAAACAGCTGAACTGTGACCTTTGGTAACATCCACTGCATCCACAGGCTGACCTTGCCGCTCGTTCCCTCGATGCTGCTGGTTTGTTGTTCCAGAGTCACCGTGTCAGCGAACGGACCGTCATCTCCTGCTGGTACAGAGTCGCCCTGCGGGGTCAAAACCAACTGTTTTAATGGATAATAGGTTATCAAACATTCGCTCAGCAGAGATATATTGGCTTAGATATATAACTAAGCCAAAAAAAAAAGTCCTCTGAAGATGGACATTTTAAAAGTAAGAGCATGAATACTTTTATGACTCAGCAAATACCCAAATACCAGCGTGTTTGCTGAGTGGGCATGTCTGCCGGCATCATCACTGTGCATGTAGCCATAACAAAGCAAACACAAACAACAGAGCTTTTTGTGTCTAAATGACATCAGTGTGCGATGAGCAGAACTCCCACACAGAACAGAGCAACATGTGCATGAAGCTGTCATTGTGTTAACACAGCACTGAGCCACCAGCACCAGCACCCACCCACCTTCCCTGCACTGAGCCAGGACACTAGATCTGCATCCTGTGAGGGAGAGGAACCGGAGGCTGGGGGTGCAGAGCAGAGGCAGCCCAGAGCAGCAGGAAGAGGTGGCCTTCTGCGAGCTTTTCTGATTGGAACTTTGGCAAGAAGGGGAGAGCAGCGGGGACTTTTAGTTTTCTTAAGCTCTGTGTTTTCCATATGTATCTATGTGGCCGACTCGAGAACACGCAGAGCTGTTTAAGAGTTTCACTTTTCCACAGCGTCTCCCAGCACGGTGTGGTAATGACAAAGTGTGTCATGGTTATCGCGGCTGGCTGTTTGGTGACGAGGTTATCGAGCATCTAAGCCAGAGAGCCCACAGCTGCTGCTGATTACTGTGTCTTAAAGAGGAGCCAGATGAGCTGCTGGCTTTTTAATGGCTGGGGAGGGGCGAAGGCCCCAAACTGATTAACAAATTTACTTTAACGAAAAGCCAAAGGGGGGCTGAAAGCTGAAACACTAACCCAGAAATTATGCTGATTAAAAAGGATGCATTTCTTCACATGGGTAAGAAACACACACTGATAAAATATTATTTTTAATGTATCTAAAATTATATATTTAAATTCAATTTGTTCCCCATATCCAAAGAGTTTTTCTATCCTCATATGGGGATAAACATAAATCCCTTGAATGCGATCTGTTGGTTTGCTGTACAAAATGGGATAATTTCCCCTTAATTTATTGACCTGGACTGGTGTTTGGTGCTGTGTAGAACAAGGCATTCATTACATTGATCACAACTGACGGACGTGACGGTACAGCACGACCATCCAAAATAAATAAACAATATATATATATATATATATATATATATATATATATATATATATATATATATATATATATATATATGTGTGTGTGTGTATAAAGACATGTCATCACTAAAAAGCAAATACTCCTGAATTTCATCTGCTCTAGAGGCGACGTCCTGCACTTGTTAACATTCTGTTAGATTTTTTTAATGGATAGTTGCATTGCCTTAAACATAATAAAATACATAACTTTATTTTTAATTCTATTAATATCTGTTTTTGATACAAGTAATAAAACAGTTGTTTAATAGACAAAATTTATTTGTGTTAAGTCTATTAATAAAAAAATAAATCTTTTGTATAAAGAAAAAAGATTCTAATGACGAATGAAATCTAGAGAATTATCCTGATGTTTTGTATTAATATTTAAAGTAATGTGTGTTGAGTAATCTAGTGAAAATAAAAAAGATTCAAGACTATGCCAAAGATGTAGAACAGGATTGTGGATGCAGGATTCAAACCAGGTCCTTCTAATTAAGAAAAAATTATATATATACACACACACACACATATATTAGAGGTAGGAATCGATGAAAAAAAAAAAAACGAACCAATTAATAACAAATCTTACAAAAATCAATGGCAATTACTCGCCATTTTTTTTTTTTCTACAGTATTTGCCAGCCACTAATCATCTGGAAATAATAACAATATGAAATCATAGATGTTATTTGTCAATTTGAAAGACTTCCTGCTTGCTTATTTAATATAATTTAATTATAATAAGTACAACCTCTACTATGTGACACTACCTTTATTTTGTCATTTTTCCATGTTGTATTCAATCACTAGACATAAAATCATGCAAAAACAGAAAATTCTATCTGGAAAAATGGGATTCATTTGGAATCCCAAATTATGTTTACAATCTCGGCTTTTACAAGTAGATGCATTAAACACACTATCAATTATATAATTCGTACAACAATAGAAAACACTGAAAGTGAGTGCGTAGAAAAAAAGAGGAATAGAGTACAGAGAGGAAAAATGTTATGCAACCGAAAGGTTTCACCCAGGCCAAACATATTACCCAGCGAACAGGTCTGATAACTGTTGAAATCTGAGAGCAAAAGACTCAAAGGAAAAACATATAGTTATTAATAAATACATATCTTACATCTCCAGATATAATGAAACTACATCATTTAAGTCTTTATAATGAGAAGAATGTTATACTACTAGAAGATATGAAACATTTTTTTGTTTTCAACTTAAATTCCAGTAATGTAAAATGAGGATCATGATCTCTCTAACTATCGGAACTTTGGTTGAATTAAGCTTTTCTTTTTGGTGAGTTTTAAGAAGAACAACATAGTTTTAGAAGCACAATCTTAAAGAAGGACTTTCTTTAAGACGTTCCAAGCACGATTTGAGAATCAACACAGGAAAAACATTTCTTGAATACACTAAAATTACATTTTTAAAACTTTAAAAATGTAACCTTTGAACACAACTATGAATAACAACAGGCAGTAATATAATTCCAGCATAAATCAACTTAAAATGTTTACAAAGCATGAACAGAAGTGTTGTCCGCATTCATGCGGAGGCCCCGTCCCTAATCACAAGAATAAGCGGGAATACTGTAATTTCCTCTCTGCAGTCTGTTTACATACAAAAATATGATCGCATTTGTCAATAGCTGTATTTCATTGTTTAAAATTGCTTATATTTTTTCAATTGACCAGATTTCCTTGTTTGTCTTGGCGTAACTTCCTGCTAGGATTGACACGCAATGCTTGTGACTTCCACAAGAAAAAGATCAGATGCCAAAACGATTGCTGTACTGCGCGAGCCAGCCGCGAAAGACCGCGGTGCTTTGTATCTGGTGTGAACTTCACCACAGGTTAACGAGGGCGCCCAATGGACACGGCCTCCGCGTGCGATGTGAACCAGTCACGCGTGGAAACAGGAGCCAAACGCTGGTGTAGTGGGACAGTCAGACCGCCGTGTACAGTCCCACTTTAGCATCCAACTACTCCCAATTCTCATCCCAGAATACTTTTTCAGAAGTTATAACTACATACAAACTACTGTTGTGACTATCAGAATAAAGAACAGTGTTTGGGGATTGCAATATGAAATTAAGACTAGACAAATGGAGAAAATTAATTTAATTAGTTAAGACCAAAATTGGTAAGGAAAAATATATAAAATCTCAGAGTATACTGTTTAAAAGTCAGTATACTGATTAAAAGTAGTGTAAAATCTTACATTTATTCTGCAATTATATTTTAAAAAAAAGTTATTGTTTGGAAACTAAAATGACAGCATCTTAAAAAAAGCATAGGTCAGAGAACATTTTCAATTTTTTTTTTTTTGTCATAAACCTCCAGATTGGGGCCCCAAACAACTACATACATTCAAAGAGGGAGCTATTTTCCCACACCTTCACAAGCCAAGTTGTAAAGTATACAGTTTAAACCCCAGGCCTCTGTGCTATAAACGGGCTGAGGATCTGGGTTTATTTTCTCAGCAGAGTTTGTCTTTGCTCATCAGAAAGACTCAAACATTGGAAGACAACAGCACATTGGGAGGTGTCAAAGAAAGATGGAGGGGAATGCTTTTGTAAAAGAGGAGTAGAAAGCAAGAGAGATTGGAATTTGGGAAAGAAATGCAAAAAGTAAATAATGCAAATGATTAAAAGAAGGCTAGGAGATGCTAAAGCAAATAAAATGAAAAAAAAACTTCATAAGACTTTTTTTTAATTAAAACATAGTTAGCTACAACATGTATGTATAGATCATTCTTTAGTATAACTTCCTTGTTATTTGAGTTGTTCTGCTTTTCCGTTTTTCTCATTATTGTATTGTTTCTGTTGTGATTCAGTTGAATTAGACCACACTAACACACCATGTTTGTCACAATGCCGTTAACAACAGCATATTATTGTTGTATAATATTTTATGTTTCAGAAGACCAAAGCTCAGTTAAAAGTGAGTTTCTCCATTTGGATTCCATGTATTTGACAGTTTTAGTGACCCAAACAGGAAGAGCAGCTGGACTTTGGGTTTCCCATGAGCCAGTGAGGAGCTTATATGTAAAATAACTGAGATTTATTACCAAATTCTGTCTGTGAAAGTTCTAAACAAAAATGATGACAAAGAGCAACCCTGGTGAAGTCTGGCTCACCAAAGCAAGTCTGACCTGCTGCTGCCTTTGTGGGATAAGCATGGGATCAAATGCCCCCCCAACAGTTGGGCACCATCTTCTGGAGAAAACACTTTACAGGGGACTGTGAACTCCCTTTAATTAGAACACACCCCTGTTCACATCTTAAACAGTTGAGGAACCGCCACCCTACTGTGGCGGACAAAAGATACAGCCCTAAATATCTATATGATCCTGAGATGTGTCGTACAGAAAAGTCCTCCTCCATCTAAATCCTTAACAAACTGTAGGACGGACTTTGCCCACCCCGGGCCAATCCTGGTCTTCAAAATCCACAACCTGGTCTGGACTGCTTGATACTGACTAACTGGAGGTGTTTTCAGTAAATTGGACCTGCTTCCACAAACCTGTAGCAAGCTGGGCAGGGAGGAGTGGAATACAGACGCTGGCTATGTCTGAATTCCCACCTTAATACCTAACAACTAAGAAAATATATAATGCAGGACTTTATAGTGCTCTGGATTTTAAAGGCAATTCAGACACCATGCTCACTACTTTTCTTTTGTTTTTCTAAACACCGGATATTACATCAACGATTTCACAAAGTGAAAACCGCATCAATACGATCATTACATGACGTCAGTTTGTGAATCCATTATGTTCTGATGACGAAAATATGGATGGTTTGTTCAAAGAAACAACATTTAAACAAGTTTTTTTCCACAAAAAGGGTTTGGTCGCAATGCATTGTGGTCTATATTTGCTAGTATAGTGAGCATTGATGCATGGTAGTTTTTTGCAAAGACTTCTGGGAAATTTTAGTGAACTCGATTTTGGAATAGTAGACTCGGACAGAACTAGAAAATGGCGAACGTACCATATAAGTGAGTAATAGCCAGGGTCAGCTGAAGCAGGACTCTAGATTAGCTAGAAAATAAGCTGCAGAAGTGACAAGAACGTCTCTGTGATTAGATTTTAAAAATGAACGCTTAAACTTAAAAACATGAAAATTTAAACTAGATTGAAATCATTTATTCAGCCAAAAAGAAATATATTTTTTTTGTTAAAGTTAAACATTTGACTATAAGCCAAAAGAAAAACTAATAAATCTTAAACAGGTTCACTTTATTGGTAGTTACAACTGAGTATAAACATGAATATAATGCAGTGACATCCAGTGAGGTTGACATCAATCAGATTTACAAACATATGAACACTACAGCGCAGCTTATTAACCATTTGATTGACAAAAAATAAAGCGTGTTGCTTAAAATTTAATTTCAGCATTTTTCTTCTGTTTATAAACTCTTGCATAGAAAAAAATTACCAAAATTGTTATTATTTACTTAATTTTACTTATGAAAAAAGTCTGTGCGCTCCTTCTGAAGAAACAGATGAATATCTTGTTTGTAGAAGTCTTCCTTTTCTTTCTTCAGTGTTAAAAGTCTCTCTGTCTCAGTGGAGATCATTACCAGTGACGTGTCTAAACAAATCCTTGGGTTTAGGGGTTTAAAAAGGAAATCTTCCATTTAGAAACAACATTAAAGAGTAACTGGACGGCTGGACTTGTTTTGGTACCGCTAATTCTATTACTCTTTAGCCGAGGTTGTACATACATTCTCTGGGTTCACCAGCGCCCTCTGTCTCGTGGCATGTGTACTGCGGTGCGGCCAGTGGACTGTCTGCCTCACCATGTGTTTTTAAAGCGTATTTTTAGCGGATAAAAAGACTGAATGAGTCACAAACTGGCATCAATATAATCAGACAGAATGTGAGAGATAAGCAAACTTGGTCATTTTAAAACTAAGGCCGAAACAACACAGCGCATGCGACAGCTGCTGCTGCTAGTGGGTGTGGCGCTGGTGAGGGCGGGGCTACAGCTGCCTCCCCCAGCACAGGAAACTCTTACATTTGCTGCTTTTCAACCGAAGAAACGTTGAAAACCCACACAGAAAAGGTAAACATAGAAAAGAAATGTCTCAAAATATAACATTTGATTTTTTTCATTTTTATTTTTAAAAAAGTATATTCATTGTATTTAATTTATGTATTTTTTCTGTTTTTTTTTTTCTGTATTTTGCTGGTGAGGTTCTGCCTCCTGTGACGGCACGCCACTGATTTAAGGTTTGTCTTTTTATGTTGAGATCAAATCATTGTTCAAAAATTACAGTTGTTTTGGCACAAACATCTAAAAATATTTTTCTTAAATCACTGTTTAGAAAGAATATATTATTCTTTTTGCATATGTGTTTTTTTGTGAGGTTACATAAAACTGCATATAATAAACAAAAACAAGTTCCTGGACAACTGATTTAGTTGAAAATTATAATTGAAAACTGTCATAACTTTTATCATAATTTTAAGTAAAAACCAAAACTTCCAGCTTTTTCTGTCTCAGTTATTCCAAAGAATGCACATGAAATCGTAGAGGGATTGCACGTTAACAGAGTTTCTCCTTTACGTTTTGGGGTTTGTAGTGCAACAGGAGTTTTTTTCAAGAAAAAAGTGTAGCTTGGATCAAAAAAAAGGTTCAGAAACACTGTATTAGTCAACAAAACAATGTTGCATTGACTTGATTCTTCATATGTGCAAATGCATGGGACCATTCGACAAACACCAAACCTACAGTAGCTCCTCTGCAGTCGCAAAGCCTGATCAGTGGCCTCAGGCCTAACAATGGGTGGCCCAGCCCCCAAGTCTTCCAGTGCCTGATGACCTCTCCAGTCAAGGTCAAGAACTCCCCACTCGCACCGTGCAGAGTGTTGGAGGAAGAGGAGCTGGGATGTGGTTGCAGGGAAAAAATGTGGGGCTGTGAGGTTGTTGGGGAGAGACTGCCACTACTGCTGAGACTTATCAAAACAGCTCCTACAGTCTTGCTCAATCAGCCGGCCTCCCGGAGGACTAAACACTTCTACCAGTGTTTGTACTTATGTAAACAGTGACAAGTGGGCTGTCAGGGGCCACAGCGCGCTTGTTACAGACTCCACTACACTGTAGGCCTTCCGTGACCACGCTCAAGGACCGGCACTTCTGGAGTCTAATGACGTAAGAAAACACACACACTCATACCGGAGAACTGAAAGCAAAAACAAATGCCTGATTTTTTGTGACACGCTTTAAAACGATGATGTGATTCCAGCGTAATGCGGACATGGTGGCCAAAAACATTTTATTCTGAGCAAACTGTCACAAATTAACGAGATTTTCAGCAGCATTTAACGTTGTTTATAGGACAGCGTTTCCTCGTTTATCGCGGGAGTTCATTTCCATAAATAACCCAGAATAAGTGAAATACACAAAGTAGTATTACAGATGTTTTAAGACTGTAAAACTCCTCAATATACACTTTTATCAGATGCAAATGAACATGTTCAGACTTTTTTCTCTTGAAGCTCAAACTTTCACAGAAAATCAGTCCACTATAATAAAAAGAAAACAAAGAACTGATCAAGATAAAAAAAATTAACATAACTGTCAAGCTGCATGTGCGGCATCTCTACAATAAACATTGCATGGACAATATTGATTGACAAGCTTATCAGCCAATCAAGATGCAGAACACAATGCTGAGTATAAGAAAAAAACATGCAAAGTCGTGCTAAAAAAAATCTGCATAACATTGAACTATATACAATATAGAGAGGGAGCATTTTACATTAAACATATTTTTATTGACCACACTCAGGAATTTACTGAGTATTCTGATTGCTGACGACTATGGAACCAAATCGAAACCCAGATAAAACATTTTGAAAAAAAAATATTGGTGTTGGGTCAAAAGAAAAGGGAAAATGTCCAAAACTTTCTGCTATTTTAAAATAACTTATTTTCAGCTTTAAATGTTCTGTTTTTAGGTTTCAAAACTTTTGGCCCTAATGTGGCGCGTTGGGGCAAAGAACCAATCAAAACCGATGAAGGTGGTAAATTCAATCCCGGTACATTCACTGACTCTGAGAACTTAGATTATTACAATCAGAAAATGGTTGTTCAGTCTGTACTATCATAGTTTGAAGATGTCTCAAGACGAGTGTGAAAAGCAGAGTTTATAGCGTACAACCAGCGTGTTCAAAACTCTGTTCTAGCCTGTTCAAAGCGCCATCTTATTGTGTTAAATACCGACATGGAAAACGTCCTTATACTTGAATAAAACAGTTAAAACACTATTAGAGCTTCAGCTTTTTCCTGTGGCTTATTGGCTAGTGTGCTTGCACTCTAACTTTTTCTCATGCAGGAAATATGAGTTCGAGCTTCACGGTCAGCAAAGCAGTTTCTTCATGTTTGCTATCTTTATCTTTTAATGACTTTTAGCTACATTATTATTTTGATTGCACGTAATGCTTATTTGTTTTTTTGCCTGTATGGTCCCGATTTAGCTCCATAGATGACCTGCTGTTGACTCAGCTTTTCCATTGATTTTGTTTTAGACAAGAATTTATTGCATTACAAGAAAAAATAAAATGTCTATTTTTACTGAGATATTTTTTGTGAAAAAAGGAATTGTCCTAAAAAACTTCCTGTTATTTTAAAAGGTACTTTTTCTGTTTAAATAGACAGTGTGAATTTGATCTTGACCTATTGTCTGCATCTAAACACAAAGATATACATTACGTAATCAATGGTTGTAGATGTTTTAATACTTGACTTAATTTTGTAAGTATGTCATATTTTATTAGACCTGTATTAAAAAAGGATGCCAGTGCTGATTTTTAATTAGTAAAAACTTTTTTTTAACTCACAATGATTTAGTTTCCTTTCTTTCCCGCTATAAATCGTATGTTTTTTTTTTTTATATAAATGCCCACAGTTTGACAAGAAGCAATACATTTGATTTCAGTGTTTTACTTATACATCCTTTTGATTATAAGGTATATTTTTAATCTCTATCTTAAAGTTGTAACATATTTGACTTTTTGGTATGTTCTCATTCATACGCATTTCATTTAATCATGTATGTAACAGCTGTCAAGATGTTCATCAACATCAACCTTTAAACACGAAGAGTGACAGATTTAAAGTTTTTAAATCTGTGATACTGACTAAATATCACACTTTAGTGCAAAGTGTGTGTGGGGTCAAACCGTGAAAAGTCTTTTTGAGGGTGAAGCATCAGATTTGTCCAGGTTTCTTTAATTTGCATTTGAATTTAAAGTATTTCCACTAAACAAAAACTTTAAAACATCAACTGAGTTTAATGATTTTCATTTGTACATCTTCAGCTAATTTTTATTAATTTTTTGTCAGCTTCTAGTTATTTAGGAAACTTTTATGAGATTTCCTTTCATCTAGCAGTATGAACAATTGTGACATTAAAATGTATAATAAGAAAATAGAGCATCTAATTTTTTTTTTATTTTCATAACAAGAAGTGATCTGCAGGGAGAAAAAAAAAAAACATTGCAAAAGAAAAAAAGGGGCTTCATAAATGAAACTAAGGAATGAAACGTGAAAGACGGACAAACCTCAGTGGGGGAACCAAAGTCTGCAGAGGGGCTGCAGGTGCTGGTGTCAGGCAGGGCAGTGCCAGTACTGCTGCGCACTGGGGAGGACGGAGCAGCACCAGGTGGGGGGTCTGGGACGCTGGGGGCCTGCCGTAAGCTGACGAGTCTCTGGAGCCGTGCCCAGGTGGAACTCCAGCTGAGGAGCAGCTCATACAAAAGCTGGACCTGAGAGCAGGAGGAAATGGTAAACTGAGACAGCACAAAGTGAACTTCGCTTTGGAATAAGTGTTATGACTGTTTCCATTCAAACTGTATTTAATATATATAGATATATACCATTACCAGCGATAATGCAAGTGTGACTGCTGTAAGCTGAATGTAGCTGCTAGAGCTGAAAATGCTGAAGCTGAAAGCTAGCTAAAATATTAGCTAAATGCAAATTTAGCCAAAAACTGAAAAAAGACTAGTTTTTCCAAAAACCGCTAGCACAATGCTACATATGAGCTAAACTCCAAATCTGCTTAAAGAACTTCACAAATGTTCAATTTTTCCAAAACAACTAGCGTAAAGCTAACAAATTAGCTAAACTCCCAATTTGGTCAAAGAATAAGGAAAATTACCAATTTTATCAAACAGCTTGCATAATGGCAACGTATTAGCTAAATGCCAATTTAGCCAAAAAACTGAAAAAAAGACCAGTCTTGCCAAAACAGCAAGCATAAAATCTATCTTATTAGCTAGACTCCAAATTTGAAAAATGTTAAATTTTCCCTTAACAAATAGCTAACAAATTGGTTAAACTTTAAACTTGCTTAAAGAACTTGAAAAATGTTTGATTTTTCCAAAACAACTAGCATAATGCTAACATATTAGCTAAAGTCCAAATTTGCTTAAAGAACTTGAAAAAATATCAAATTTTCCCAAAACATCTAGCAAAGTGCTAACAAAATAAACTCCAAATTTGCGTTAAGAACTTGAAAAATTTCCATTATTCCCAAGAAAAAGCTAGCAAAATGCTAACATATTAGCTAAACTCCAAATTTGCTTAAAGAACTTTAATTTCAACAACTATGTTTGCTAAAACATTAGCAGAACTCCAAATCAGCCTAAAGGAAACCTGGAAACATATCAAAATTAGGCAAAACAGCTAGTATGTAAAATAAAAGCTAAATGACATATTATCCTAGAATATCTAGAATTTGCTGAACATGTTAAAGTTTGAATGGTGTCTCTAGCTGAAATTACAAATGAGGATTCAGTCATCTTCGGGGTTCTGGGTGTCCTGGAGAGCACCAGCTCCATCCCTGAAACCTTCCAAAAAACACTGCACTTTAGAGTTCAACTTCTACATCTACTGACATGATTCATCATGACAGCTCTGCAGTTATGTGACACTAAACATAGCTAAAGTTAAGGGGAAAAGAAATAGAAAAAGAATATATTAGCTAGAGATAGACTCCCATTAATTCTCATTTCTCTGACCCTCCTGTGAAACACAATTTCAGGGCAGGGCTTATGCTCTCCAGGATCCATAATAACCTGAAAAAGGTCAACATCACAAACTTTTGCTCTGCACTATATAAATTATTCATATGTAGATCTCTAAAAACAGCCATAACAGGGCAAAGTTGCATCACTGCATTCATATAAAACAATCAGACAGAATAAAGAGAAAATAGTGAAGGCTCTCCATCAGTTGCTTTGAGCTATTTATTAAAAATACATATTTCACCAAATCTCTCTTTCAAATAAGAAATGTGAGCGGGAAAAATGAGTGAATCTCATGGGAATGTGATGTGATGGTCTTGGTTAATTTTTGCATCCACAGTGACCAGAAAAAAGAAGAAAGACAACACTCTACATCCAAAGAGAGATACTTTCTGGCCTTCAAATATTTTGCTTTGGTGTCCTGCTGCCCTCCCCGGCCCCCCGAAAACACCTCTGACCCCCCTCAAGCCTTCACGTGCATAAAGTACGAGGCTAAACCTAAACTATAGTAGATTTCTTCTGAAACCAGATTTCTTGTTTCTCTGAAGTTCCTTCTCACGTGCAGGGTGAGTGCATACATTACATGGAGGCCTTTCGCAAAAAGATATAAATCAAATTAAAAGCAGCAAAATACATTACAGCTGGGCCATTTCAAACATGTCCAGGAAGAGCTGCTAATGTCGATCCATCCGCTGTTCAGGGTTTGGGCCAACAGCTGTCTGCCATTCCCAACCAAATTGCTCTGCTGGCAGGGGAAGAACACCGCCATGTTCACTGCTCAGGGATTTTTTGGGCCTGGAACTCAAACCAAGCAAAACGAGGCCTACCGGTCTCAGGAGCATGTGTAGAATAAGAGCCTGAAGAATACTGAGTAGTGGAAAAAGGCTGTGTGTAGTAGGAATGAGAGGGAATAGGAATGATTGAGGAATGACGGAATACTGAATGGCTGAGGTGTTTTATGACCTCAATTTTAGAATTTGGGGTTATTCCTAGTTTTATGAGGAGGTCTCAATTATGAATTCACTCTGAATGATTTCTTTCTTCCTGTCTGACTGAGACAGGTCTTCCAGCAGACATGTTTCTAAACATGAAGACATTTATTGCAGAAGGTTTCAGGTCCTTAATTGTGGCTTGTTTGGTTGCAGAGGTGGAAACTGATCAAAGGCTTTCACAGTCAGTCATTCAATAGAGATTTGATAGGGCTGAGCATCGATACTAATTTCCAGAAATGAATCAATTCATCAGAGTCTGAATTGATTCTGATTTTTTTTTAATTCCCTGATTCTTTCAATCTTCTCAATTCAACTCAAGTTTGAGTTTACACATTTAAACACATTTGTTTAGAAATACATTAATAATTTACTATATGATTTGAATTTATTTATATTAATCTGATCCAGTTCACATACTATAAAATGTATCAGCAAAATAATGAGATTGTTAACAACATCGAGTGTTACATGGATTCTCTAGAGGAGAAGTTCTGACAAAAATGTTCATTGTAAACTTGTTCTGCTTCTCCAGGAGGACGTTTCAGTTTGGCCACTAGGCGGCAATTGTGCTATAACATTACACCTTATACCAGAACAAGAAGAAAGTATGAGCAAAAAACTGTGTTTCAGACCACAAAAGCTTACTTTAAAAATACTTCCTTAAAAGAGTTTGGAAAATTCATGTCTGTGAGTTTATAAAGTCACTAATGTATGTTTAGATCGACCATGTGTTAGCATTAGCTGTCCAATGGGAAATTTTATTAAACGTTAGCATCAAGCTAACAGACTTTAGCTTTATCGGCTAGATCAATATGTATTTTTAAGAATCAATTATTGGCCTATTAAACTTAAATCAATTCAAATCGATTAATCCGTTTTATTAACCACAAACCATGCAAACTGATCAATTATTAATATCAGAGCAGGCCAATGAGACTTTTTTTTGGAATGATTTTCCTCCCTTATGAGAAAGAATCAGAAAAGAAAGAATCAGAATGTGACAGATCATCTTCATCCTCTGAATGGAGCAGCTGTCAGTCAGCTGACTGATCCCAGCTTTCAGACAGAGACCCATGACATTTTATTGTTAGGATTCTTCAGTGAATGGGAGTGATTGTGTAAGAGTCAGAAAAATCGTTTTATTTCTTATCTTGAATGTTTGAACATCTTTAGAGTTGATTAAAATAACATTTAAAAGTGTGAGACACTGTTTACCGCAGGGCTTGACCGCTTCACCCCAAAAGGAAATACTTTGTAGTATGAAGTATTTCATAACATGTAGTGGAAAATCTGATTTAATGTAACAAAAATGTTGTATAAAGGGAGGGGGAATTAATGAAGCCAAAAGTTTTGTTTTTATTTATGAACTTAAAAGACAGGAATGTTTTCAAATGGGTCTGATGTTGCTTTATTGCATTTGACGTTCTCAAGGAAACTCCTTTGTTGTTGCCGTGCAGCAGCTCTGCAGGTCAGTGTTTACACAGAAACCTCGCTCAGGACAGCTAATTCAATTGACAAAAGAATATGATTATGGAGTTGTTAAAGGGCTGTGAAATAAGACCCAAGAATCAAGCAGAGGAACAATCATGTAGCATTTCCATGCTGTCTGCTATCGTTATGCTTTCACTAAAACAACCATAATGAGTTCTGCAATCCTCAATTCCCTTTACCTAAAACCTCAAACTGTTTGACCAAAACAAACAGGGAAAATTTGCATGTTTACAGTTCCATTCTGATGAAAATCACATGAAGTAAGAAGATGAGAAAGTTCATTTACTGTGGTCAGTCTGGATTACAGTAGAATGTTGGGCCTGTGTGCTCTTGCCAGGGGTTGTGGGAGTGGACTAAAACTAAGTTTACAAATAGATCAATTAGATAAGTACATGTGTATTTCAACTAACTCGTACAACGGGCATCTTAGGCTCTTCTGGCTTACCTGAGGGTTGGAACACTTGACGTGGACGGGCTGCAGATCAACATGAAGGCAGACCACAAAGGACGGCCTTCCCTCTGAGCCGCTCTGCACTTTAGAAGTGACTGCCAGGGTGGAGGTGCATCCCATAGGCTCCAGCAGACTGAGGCTTTGCTGCTGCCCCAGCAGAGTATAAATGCTGAACTGACTCAGGCTTATGGTCCAAGGAAACGCATCTCCTGGTGAACACAGAACAAGAGTTACATTAAGAAAGAGAGAGAAAAAAGGACAGTTTTAGAGAAACAAAGAGATCCGGCAATCTGTGCAGCTATAGGCTTGGACTGCTGGGGGTTCATTAATTACCTCTCTAGTTACCTCAGTTGTTCCAGTATTTCTGAGTTTGTCTTTTTCCTGTTTTCTCAGACCTTAACTGACCAGAACAGATGGTCCCCCTGACTGAGTCTGGTTCTTAATTCCTTCCACATAGAGACTGGTTTTCCCTCTCCACTGTCGCTCTTTGCCTGCTCAGTATGGAATTACACCAACAGATCTTCATGTCGTGTGTTGGTCACTTACACACAGATCGCTAAAGCAGCATAAAAATAGGAATTTAACCCAAATGAAATGATCTGAAATGCTTGCAATGACTTTGACTATTGCATATGACTGATTTCATAATACTTAGTGTCAGTCTTTCCTGGTAATAAAGTCAGCAATGTAAACATTGTCGTTTATACAAAAAATATGAATGTATCTAACTGCTTTGAGCTAGAATGAAAAAAAAAAACGTTTACATCCAGATTAGCCTTCGGGGTATTTCAGTGGATTTGGGAGCATCTCTGACTTCTACAACCTTCCAGTTCTGCCTGTTCATGTCTAAATGTCGCTGGAATAGAAACCCACCTTCTTCCAAGATTGGCTTACAGACGACAAAAGGGAGCTCTTGCAACGGCTCGACGTATTTGTGCCCCGCACTCAGGACATTGATCTGAGGCAGACAGATGACCAGAGTCCCCGGCATGAAGGCCTGGTTGTGATACCAACTTCGCACAGTGCCAGGTATGTCTCCACAGATGATGGTGCTGGGAGACGGGAGGCTGTCGTTGGGCAGGAACACACAGCACGACTTCAGCTCCAACTACGAAAGAGAATAAAATGGTGAGAGACATCAGATCAAAGCTACATGCTTACTGCTTCTGAACTTTAAAGGGTAACCAAACAGGAAAGTTGGAGGATGACTCCACCCACATTCAAAATGAGAAAATTCAGTCAGAAGGGTGGGGCTTGGGGGCAGGACCTTTACGCCTGGGTCACACTGGACGCGGAAGTGCCGCGGCGTGTGCTCTCACCAGCAATTCACACCACAGAAGCATTTTTCCGTGAGGGTCGACGGGCGCTTCTGCTAGAGCTTTTTTATTGTTTTTGCTATCATGGGTAAATCACTAACCTACAAATATTACCCCATGTTTCTGCTAAGAAGAACTGCCTCTTGTTTTTTTTTTTATACCCAAAATACAGCTTGCACACAAAATGGACCAGACACTGAAACGATGCACTGCATGGTGTGAGCCTTCCTGTGCACCTGATGTGAACCACATAATAGGTTAACAAGGATCCTAAATGGAAACGGCCTCCGTTCCACAACGTTTCGTGGCGCTTCCACGTCTATTGTGAAGAATGCGTTACATTATTGAAGCTCCAGATCATGACGTCAAACTTCTGAAACTTACATGATTTGACCATTCACAAATGCAACTTTAATTCCTCTATTCAACCTGTAGGGGGCAGCACACAGAATAATAATAATAATAATAATAATTTAACCATTTTAATTAATCAAAACTTCGCTTTTAAAGCCCCATTTATAGAGGTCAATAGACAAAAAAAAAGTCGATATATGGTTTGGTTACCCTTTAAGCAATACAATAAAAGGGAATGTGAGGCACTTTTGTGGGTAAAGCCTATAACAGCAACTCAGCTAAACATCATTGTAATGCTTATGCTATAGTTGTATTCCAAGCTGAACAATTCATAAACTAAAAGTTTAACAAAACTTAAACATGTTTTAATAATATTATTAATAAGAAAAATTTGTGAATTAAACATATACATATATATGGAGAGAGAGAGAGAGATTTTTAGAAAACTCAAAATTACTCCAGTGTTGTTGTTTGACAAGCTAAGATTTATTTATTTTTTTTATAAACACCCCCTAAAATACAGTAAGTGCAGCCAAATACGTGTGTGAGAAGAATAACTGGGTTTAATAATACTATCTAATACTTGAGAAGAGCAATGATGACATTGATATTCAGAATGGATCATGTAGCTTTGGAGAGAAGTAAAGGAACACAGCAAAAACAGCCCGCAAGAAATATGTATAAAAAAATAGTGAAATATTTGTTCTTTATTCATATTAAAACAGGACAGAAGACAGGAGACAGACCAATACGCCACAGGGCTGTATCAATATTAAATAAATGTATTTAAATATGCAAAAAAATTGCTGACAAGGTAAGAAAAAAAGGATTTTACCAAGAATTATATTTTGAGAAACAAATTCTAGTCACTAAAACAATTCTTCTTAAACTGAAAAAATTTGCGATTGAAAAACTTTCTAGATAAGATTGTCTTTCTTGCAAGACAGAAAATAACAAATTTTATCTTAAAACAAGTGACTTTTCACTTTCTTAAGATTCAGTTTTTGCAGTGAAGAGACTGACACAATCTTCTCCTGTTCGTCCCCTGCTTTCTCTCGTTCTCCACAAGAGAGAGTGAGGAATAGGAGGGATGTGTAACATTCTCAGATGCTCTGGTCGCCTGAGAATCATCACAGCATTAAACCACGAGGCAGAAGAAGATCTGAGCCTCTATTGTTTATAGAGAGGACCCTGTATGAGAGCAAAAAGCTTGTGCTGGACTTTTTGTTCAGGTACACACATATTGTTGATCTTCTTTTCCTTCAATATTAACTGCTAAACAATAATAGGTGTAAGCATTTAAAACTGGAGATTTAGTACTGAAAAAATCAAATCAATACTTATTGATATTTATGCACAACCTAAGTAATTCAGACAAAAAGAGTATGTGAAAGTTGACCTCTTTCCCTTTCAAATATACAAACATATAGCGCAGCACATAGGATGTAATACTATACCTAAATCCTTGATGTTTTAAATGGATCACTTGTGGTGCAGCTACGACACAAACACTGAGTAAATGAGGTAACCAAATTATTCTACTAATATTTTAAGGATGATGGTTGGCTAAATCTGTCATCATTTATCACATTGTGGGAAGTAAACATTTACACAATACATGATCAAGTGAGAATATTAACCACTCAAATAAATGAAGGCTAATTAGAGTTTCTGCAGATGATATACAGATGCATTATTATTTCTTCAGATACTTCATTTCAGTGTTGGAATTGAAGGTGTAACTTTGGTGAAAAAGATAAGTTCTCTTTAGCAACTGAAAGGAATGGAATGCTATGGTTCACTACGGCAGAAACGCAGTTGGATCTGGCGCACAGCGAGGAATTCTTTTCAGCAAGAGATATTTATTGTCAACAAATCTCTGTTTCCTCTGCTAACAGCCTAGTGTTCATCCCCCATGAGCTGCAAATCCCATATTCAGTCCAACCATTTATTCCACCTTAATAGTTTGGTATAAGCTGCCATCCTTACCACTTCTGATGGGCAACAAAACATGCAGTCCTAATACATTTAAAACAGTTTTCATCCATTTTCATCTGCTCATCCGGGACCAGATCGCGAGGGCAGCGGTCTAAGCAAAGATCCCCAGACTTCCCTCACCCCGATCACTTCCTCCAGCTCCTCTGGGGGGACCCCGAGGTGTTCCCAGGCCAGCCGAGAGACATAGTCTCCCCAGTGTGTCCTGGGTCTTCCCCAGGTCTCTGTCCAGTGGGACATGACGGGAAAACCTCTCCAGGGAGGAGTCCAGGAGGCATCCAGACCAGACACTCGAGCCACCTCAACTGGCTCCTCTCAGCGTGGAGGAGAAGCAGCTCTACTCCGAGCTCTCTCCGGGTGAGCTAGCTTCCAATAAACGATTCTGATTCTGATTCTGATTCTTCTCACCCCATCTCTAAGGAAGAGTCCAGACACCCTCCAGAGAAAACTTATTTCAACCGCTTGTAGTCAGGATGTCGTCGTTTCTGTCATGACCCAGAGCTCATGACCATAGGCGAGTACTGGAATGAGGATTGACTGGTAAATTGAGAGCTTTGTTTTCTGGCTCAGCTCTACCGATGCAGCGACCGCAAAATGGCAGACGCCGCTCCAATCCACCTGTCGATCTCATGCTTCGATCTTCCCTCACTTGTGAAGATATTTAAACTCCTCCACCTGAGGCAGGAGCACTCCGCCCACCGAGAGAGGACACACTACCTTTCTCCGGTCCAGAACCATAACCTCAGATTTAGCAGTGCTGACCTTCATCCCAGCCGCTTCACACTGCAAACCGCTCTAATGCATGCTGGAGGTCCCGGCTCCATGAAGCCAACAGAACAACATCGTCTGCAAAGAGCAGATATGAACTCCTGTGGTCTCCAAACCAGATCCCCTCCGGCCCCTGGCTACATGTAGAAATTCTGTCCATAAAAACTATGAACAGAACCGGTGATAAAGGGCAACCCTGCCGGAGTCCAACATGTACCAGGAACAGATCTGATTTACTGCCGGTTATGCAAAACCTGTTCTGGTCATACAGAGACCGGACAGCCCTCAGTAAGGCTCCCCGGACCCCGTACTTCCAGAGAACCCACCACAGGGCACCACAAGGGACGCGGTCGAACGCCTTCTCCAAATCCACAAAACACATATGGACTGGATGAGCGAACTCCCACGAACCCTCCAGCACCCTGGAGAGGGTGTAGAGCTGGTACACTGTTCCACGACCAGGACGGAAACTGCACTGTTGTTCCTGAATCTGAGGTTCGACTATCGGACGGACTCTCCTCTCCAGTACCCTGGCATAGACTTTCCCGGGAAGGCTGAGGAGTGTGATTCCCCGGTAGTTGGAACAGACCCTCCGGTCCCCCTTCATGAAAAGGTGAACCACCACCCCAGACTGCCAGTCCACGCAATGCTGCAGAGACCTGTCAGCCAAGACACTCCCACCTCATCCACCCCCGGAGCCTTGCCACCTCAGTGACTTGGGTGATGGACAGCTGTACCCCAGAGTCCTCAGTCTCTGCTTCCTCAAGGGAAGGCGTGTCAGCAGGGTTGAGGAGATCCTCAAAGTTTTCCATTACACCACCTTACAAACGGTTTCTTTAAGTAAAAGCAAAAAAAGGGACAGACTGGTCACATCAAGAAGTGAACAATAATAAGTTTTGAGGATGACAGGAGAGTGAAATGGCAGAAGCTCTAATGAAAACCAACTGCTTAACCCTTGAACTCCTGAGCGCCAGTGTTTATGTTCTTTTCTCACTGTAACTTTTCAACCGTTAACACAAAATTTTCCATCAAAATCTACTGGAATTATTGTGTCAACGGCTGAAAAGTTTCAGTATGCTCAAGATTTTGTGAAGTCAATTTAGTCAATTTTTGCTGAAAACAATTCAAACTAATTGCAAAGAGGACTTGAGAAAAGCAGCAGAAAGAGAGTTTTGAGCAAGTAGAAACCGAGTACTACATTTGTTCATGAATATCTGACTGCACAGTCCGATGTCATTCATATACAAGGGAAAAAATGTAATCTAAATGGATGAATAGTTGCACTGACAGGAGATGTTGTGCCAGAGTCAGAATTAAATTGTACTTAACTGATGGGAGCCAAAAAGTCTAAGTACAAACTGCTAACTGTAATCCATACCACACTTGGAGGCAAAGGAGTTATTCGCTTAAGCTTTATCCAAAACAAATATAGAGAACAAAGATGGTTGGATCAAAATAGCACGACATTATGGAACGCTCAAGACAAAGTTCTGCCGTTAATGATGCACAACTGCCTAAATGTCACTTTAATGTCAGACATTTTTAACGAAAGCACAATTTTACAGACAGCCGAGAAACGCACCATTCAAGATTTTAAGGCAAAAACGGGTTAATAGAGTTTTATAGTGGGAAATAACATTAAAAACAAGGTTATCCTTGGTTTTTGAATCCACTGAGAAAAGATGTTGACTGAAAAATGTTGAAGAGTATTGAAGAAAGTCAGACCAGGTTTGCAAAACTTGAGAAGTGAAATCCATTTGTTCTGCTGGTACAAAATGAAAAAAAAAAGTTCATTTGCAGACTTGTTCTGAAACGTCAGACTTTTCTCCTAAAAGTGTGACTTATACTCCTGAGCGACTTACATATGGTTTTCTTCTTTTTGATTAGACATTTTTTGTTTTTGAGGTTTATACTCAGAAAAATACGGTAATGCTTGTCCACGTGTTTTCCTTCATTTACTTTTTACAAGACTTGACCCATTTTATCTCAGGCCTCATGTTTTGCTTCATGATGCCTTCTCTGCAATAGCAAACTGTGGGTCATTTGAAGTAGGCTGACAAGTTTAGTTTTTTTGTCCTTCCTAAAAATGTTTTAAAAAACCTAATCTAAACTAATCTAAAGTAAAAAAAAAGACATCCTTGAGCTCTGATATTGTGTCCTTCTCTTTACACTTGGTGCCACAGAAGGTCACTGTTGGTCAGATTACCCATGAATCCCCTCTGTAATGTTTGTTACGACTTCTAAATATGGAGGGACAGCATTTTCATCCATTTTACTCTCTCCAATGAAAATGGTGTTTTTGGTGTTATAAACATGTCCGTGCTGCATTTTTCTCATAATGGAGGACAGGTATAAACAAAATGAAGATCAAAATTCCATTTCAGAGTCTTTTTTTTAAACTGTGGTACATTAGGAGTAGACAAAGAAATGCTGTTTGAAGAAGCTTGTAGTTGTGATGTCAAAACTATAATGAGTGAGCCACAAGCTTCCTGCTCCGTTCCATTCCGATACATCCATTTGAAGATAAATAGATCCATGAACGTCTTTGTTTTTCTCATCCGAGGTGGAATCTCAACAGCTTCAATATTGCTTACGATTTTTTTGCTCCACTATTGTTAAGTTGGGGTTTTGAGGGGCTGTAAGCTCACGGGAGAGTGTGTAACAAAGAGATGATGGGAAATGAGGAGCAGACTTACTCTGCACCAATGGTCCCACCTACAACCCACAACTTAGAAACAAATTTCTGATGAACTATTATCCATCCATCCATCTATCCATCCATCCAGCCATCCATCCATTCATTTTCTAAACCTGTTTTGTCCCTTTCAGGGTCACGGGGCTGCCCGAGCCCAACCCGGCCAATTCTGGACAAATCACACCCATTCACACTAAAGCTCAATTAACCTATAAAGCATGTTTTTGGATGACTGGAGGAAGCCGGAGTACCTTGGGAAATGGCTAAATCAAAAGATGATTGGAGTGGGTCTTGACCAAAAAAGGTGCACAGAAAGAGACAGAACTGTCAAATGGATTGAGAGCTTTTCTTTCTCAAAGACACCTCTATGATCCTTTGTCACTCCAGCCTCATGACCTCTGACCTTTCGCTCCGCTCACTGTTAGGGGTGAACAGAGTGGACGTGGAGGTCATGACCTCAGCTAGGTGTGGGTAGAAAGGAAAGAATTGGAAGGGAGGAAGATAACACTATAGGTAGAAAATGAAAAGTCTAAAGGCAAAAAAAAGATTTAAGTATTAAAGTTGCTTTTATTTCACTAGCGGTAAAAGTTGACTTTTTGGATTAAGAAACACAGAGCATGAAACATTAATTCTGTGACAATTTCAGAGGGTTTCTGGTGTCGTGCTAAGCGGAAATTTTGAAACTTTAGTCGGTTGCGTAAGTGGAAAGTTCCAAAACTTCAGGAAACCCTTTCAAAAATGCTATTTTAAAAACTTTTCAGAACTATTAGCTTTTAAGCATTTAAATGTGAATAAACTAACCAACTGTCCAGCAGTTTAGTGTGCATAATGAACTTCAAATGGGACAGAGAACTTAAATCACTTTATTACTTTCAAGTCAATATTAACACGTGTTCTGGTTGAGGACTTTTGGCCAACGATTCCAGGCGCATGCAAGGGACTTGAATCTTTTATTTGTTTCACCAAAGTAACAAAGACAAACCGCATTATTGTAGTAATATGAAATGTACAAAGATGAGCAAACAAAACTATTTTTAGCCATAACTAGAGTGATGGAAATGTACTTTGTGTCAGTATAAACCAGGAGTCTGATCAGCAGCAAGAGACTGCTGATCCAGACATGTCGACCGTCTGAGTCAGCAGCTCCTGTTAATGGCTGTCTAACCAAAACTACCTAAAGAAAACAAATAAACAAAGCCTGTAAACTAAGACTACTAAGGTCTAACCCCAAACTAAAATAACAAAACCCAGCAGTGGAAGACTGCTGAGAACAAAGAGGGGAAAAAGAACGTTAAATAAATAAATAAATAAATAAAAGAAAAATAAAATAGTAATTATTTAAAGTAAGGATTACTTAATTAGCATTTATTTAATTTGGATTAGTTACATTTATAAATTGATGTCTGAGGTTCACATAGATAATACACCTTGTTGGTTTTTACATCCATGTTGATCTGAAGACGTCTTGTTTGTTCAACTCTACCTCCAGAATGAACAGATTTTATATGAAAAGCAAAAATTTTGGTAAAAAGTTTGATTTTTTTATGAGTTAAAAGCACAGATCATCTTATGCTGCACAACATTGGTTATAAGACGAAAAAAAAAAATCACATTTTGAGAGATACTAGATTCTTTGTATATTTTTGCTTTAGTTCATGCCAAAAAATATGCATAATTTATATTTATTATTAAAAAACAGAAGATCATGAATGCAAATTCAAATATCTTATAGGCGAAAGTAAGGCTATGCAGCTCCTAGGTTTTGATGAGTAGAAATCGAGCCCGAATGGCTTTTTTTTACTGTTACAGGTTGCCGACCCCTGGAATAGACCTTCAGAAGAGCATCCCTTCCAAATGCAGCAAAAAGGAAAAATCATGAAGTCAAATTGAAAGAAAAAAAACCCAGTACTGGGCATAAAACAATATCTGAATGCCAAATGTTTAATTTTAGAACAGAATATCCGTTACACAAGTTTAGCTGTTTTCAGGGTAATGTGGAATAAAAACAGCAGCAAAAATGACAGACAGCCTTGGAAAAGAATCCCACACAACAAAACACGTGAAAAACACGTGCAGCCCTTTTGGAGTACGTGTGATTTCAGTGTTAACAGCCGACTTGATTTGTTTGGATCAGAAAAGGGGTAAAACATGTCGGGTCAGGACAGTGTAGAGGAAGAAACAAGTTTAGGGTGCTGGCCACAAGTCCAAAGCAGCAGGTGCGTTCAAATTATAGAATGTGCAGGACTCAGCGGGGAAAAGAGAAGCTAGGGAAAGATAATTGTTCAATACTTTTTCCAATGACATCATGTCCTGTCAAAGTGAAACAAAATCTTTAAAGAAAACAAATGCAGTCAGTTGTCAGCAGTATGGAACGCGTACCTCAGTTTCCGACCGCTGCTAATGACAGATTCATTTAGTAAAAACACTGCTAGACAATGTAACTGTGTGCTTATGGCTTTTCAAAGGCACACTGTATCATTTTCAGCACATTTTATTAATATAATTCAAAAAAGGCAGAAACCGTTTTTAATTTTGACCAGGAAATCCTTTTTTTAAAGAAAAGGCTGAAGCCAATCAATTCCTCATGAAGCTGCACGTGCTGCAGTTTAGCAGAGAAAACATGCTCGAATGACATACCAACTCATTTGCAGAGTTATACACACACATACATCATTTTTGCTCACACATTCACATTAAGTTAGTGCAAAAATGAACACATGCACACTAAAATCACAGATCAAATTTCTCCATCTTTACTCATTTCTTTAGGGAAAAAAAAAAAAAAAAAAGAGTCCATTAGGATTCAAAATGAAAAAGTAGTTTGAAGAAAACAAGCAAATAAAAAGGAAACTTTCTTGGCCCGGAGCTCAAACTAAACATCTGACACCTGGCTGTCGGCTGCAGCCGCTGCTTTTTTTCTGCATGTTTTTGCTGTAAGGGTGAAAAAATGCCTCTTTGAGATAGCAGCTTGCTTCTGAAATAAAACTGTTGGGACTGTTGGACTTTTGCAGAAAAAAAAACAGCAATAAAAAACAGTCAAACTCAAAATCAGAAAGTCGCTCATCAAGGGCCGGTTGGTGCTGTGGAGTTACACTTTAGAATATTACTGTGTCGCTTTCAAAGAGTAACCTCGGAGTTGGAGGTTTTAGGAATCAGACTATCCTTTTTTTTAAAATACCTATTATAATAAATTGGTACTGTGAAAGCTAACGTGTTATCGCACTAGATTACTCTAACAGAATTAACGTGTTCATATGTATTAACGCCCTCAGGATAACCCTCAGCATAATAAAACTCTGTCTATAATAATCATGATATTTTATTAAATAAAAGAGTTGGACAAAAGGAATCTTTTATTTTAATAAATGAGGCAGAAGATGAACAGCTGCCGTGGAGAGCGAAAGATCCACTGTGGTGGGCGGAGCCAAATGGAGCTGTCTGCAAGTAGAAATCTAACAACGAGGAAAACGATAATTATTTTATTTTGGGATGGGGACCGGCATAAATTTTCCACAAAAAGGAGCACTAGTGTGGTTTAAAAACTGCAGAAACTTCACAGTTCACCACAAAGTCCCACACACCACTGTAACGAGAGGCAAAAGGTTTAGAGTGGACAAACATACCCCCACCTGTGAGCAGGTTCCAGGTGAGCCGACCTCAAATCTGTCTGGATTAAATTCCTCCTCGAAATTAAAAAAAAATATTTTTCACAAACACGATAAGGAAAATGTTTGAGAAAAAAGGAAAAGCTGGAATTACGATCAATTTTTCCAGGTTTGCAAGTAATTCGTTCATTTTTTTTAATTGCTTCCCGGCCCTTTAATAAAAATAATTTAATTGTAGTTTGTTTTTTTTTTCTTAAAAAAAACATCAAGTGAAAATATATCTTTTTTGCGAAATATGAAATAGTTTGTAACTATGACAGAGGTCCCCTGTGTCATATAGGATCATTTCAATGCAGCAAATGTGGTAGTAAGAAGAATAAAATGTCATTATTAGGGCCAGGAATCACAGTGTACCTCACAATATGATGTGATAAGTGGCTCATGATATCAATGAGATCACGATACTGCGATAATTGAAAAAAAACATCCAATAACCCACAATAGAAGAACACATTCTTTAGGGAAATATATTCCAATTTATTTTTTTGTTTGAACACAATCACAATCACAATAAACAACTTCTGTCTAATTTTGTGCCACAAATAATAGACAGTTCTGTGCGACATTGCTGAAATCAGTAATACTATGTCTTTGACAACCATTGACATCAATTGAATTGGAATTATCCGTAAAATGCTGTGACAACAATAGTAAACATGAACAGCAGTTCTACTATTTAGTACAAAATTCTTGTAAGCAATGGAACAAAAAATAAATTATTCAAGTACACATTAGCACATTAGTGCTCAAAACAGCCAGTTTAACAACATGCGCCCCCTATCCAAAGGAACGTCTCACCAAAGGATGATGAATATAATGTTTTCGAGCCTAAACAAACAAAAAATAAAAGATTGACACTTGGAGAGAACTCATCGAGAATCAATCACTGAGCTAAATATTGCGATATGTTGCAATATCCATATTTTGGTTCTCCCCTAATCAGTAGTGATTAAAAAAAAACAAGTTACCACTTGTGGTGCATTTCAGCTAAAATAGTGTAAATCTAACTAATCAAAATTAAACCAGAGCTCATTATTAATCCGTCCAGTCTTTTTTTAAATTATCAGGTAGACTTAAATTCCTTCAATTTGTTCAAAAATAAAAAAAATCTGCTTCACAATCTGTTGCTTCATAATTCTGTTTTTTTTTACTGACCTCCAAATGATTTTTGTGATGAACAAAAAGTTTAAGTTGTTTTTCTTAACTTCTTTTTTTTTACTTTACTATTCACTTACTTTTTTATTTTACAGTTTCTCTTTTAAAATTAAAACTTTAATTTTTCTTGACCCAGAGAGCCACATGTGGGCCTGGAGTCGCAGGTTGCAGACCCCTGCTCTAATGCAATCTGGATTTTGGATTATGAAGCCATGTGTTGGAAAGAACACAGTTTTAGAACAAATGAAAGCAGGAAAAAGAGTAAAACTGGTTTTAAATAATAACTTTAAAGATCTTTTAAAATGTTTTTTTTTTCTTTTGTTCCTGCCTGGCATCAAAGCCTCCCCATGAATGAGCAGCGTT
>CM012452.1:3671935-3811834 GCA_003999625.1 Oryzias javanicus
TAATTTGGCATTTAGCTAATATTTTAGCTGGCTATCAGCTTCAACGTTTTTAGCTAATAGCTTCAGTGATTTCAGCAGCCAAATTCAGATTATAGCATTCACACAAAGTAATGCTATATACATGTATCTAGTTCATAGTTATTTTAAAAAGTTACTTTTAAAATTTTTTTAAATGAAGTTTTAGAGTGTTCATAAATGTTTATCCTGTTCGGCTTGTGACCTAAGGTGTGTTTTGGATTCCGGCCCCTTGTGTGATTGAATTTGACACCCCTGACCAAGTCCTCTTATTTTGTTTGAGGGTGACACACCGGCTCTAGGAGGACGTCATAAAGTGGGTGGAACCCTCAAGAAGTGAAAGGCGGAGCCTCAGAGAACAAGTCGCTTTGCTTCCAGGTATAAAAATAGTTAACAAAAATAACTCAATTTATTTTTTTAGTGTTCCAAAGTTAATATGATCATTTACATGAATATATTTTATTCTGACAGACTTAAACTCATGTTATGGCCTCTTTAATGCATAAATGACTATTTGATTTGTTAATTCAAACTACAAAGAGATAGCTTAGCATTTGCACAACTGGAGACCACTTATCACCACCTATGCCTCCATTTGCCGTATGCATACCGCAATGACGGTACATTTTTGGTTTATTGTGAAGTCCTAGTTTGAATGATACATCTTGATGACAAATGTAGGTTTGTAAAATGACGGTTAAACAACTGAACTTATGGTTCACATGATCTTAGGTGGTCAAATATAGAGTTTGTAATTGCTACACATTTGGAAACTACAGGTCCTAACAGGAATCAAAGACGAAGTGTTGAATGGTGGGATAAAAGGATGAAGGCAAAGGGCAGAGGATGAAGTCATGTGCCTGCACAAGGCACTCCAGCAGAGTGTGAGATCTTATTCATGAAAACCATCTGGCCTGCTCGATCGGAGCCACACCAAACGTGCAGGGCACATAATTCTCCTTTCCATCGATGTCACTTCCTCCTGCCTTCAAACTTTTATATTTGCTATTTTCACAGTTGTCTACTGGTAAGTAAAGACTCTCATTCCATCATTATAAATCAAATTCATTTAGGAAGTTTCTCCATTTCTTTCTTCTGGTGTCTCAAAAATATCATACTCATTAATGCATGGCAGCTGCAGGGAGCAGTGTTACTTCATTTTTCCATGGTGACCGTCTCTCTGTTTCAGCAGATCCTGTTTCAGTTTTGGTAGCAACGTGCAGCTTTGCCAGAGCTGAACACATTCATGTGTTAAGTAGGGGGAATTATTAAATAAATTTCTTAAGTAAAGTCACCATCTTGATCACCTGCAATTACTATCAGGGCACAGGGAGAGCATGTGTGTGCTTGGGGTGGAAGATTAAAGAAAAGACTGCAGAATGATGGCAGATACGTTTGGAAGAGGGCAGATGGAAGAGAAAAGAATGAAGGTAAAAGAAGATCAACAGAGACTTTCAGTGTTGTCCTCTGAACCCAGAGAGGAAAGTAAAGTTTTGAGGTGTGACGGATTCATGGTTTCCTAGTTCTCACAGAAGACTTGAAAATATTCCACTTTGGTCAAATGACATAAAGTTCAGCCCCAATAAGAAGTGGTGACAAAAATATCCCCACCCACACATATGAATATGACCAAGAAACTCTTGTAGCCTTGTCAGGAAAATTGTGTTACACTGCATCCACAACACAACTAATGTCAGGACACAAAAACAACAATTGAAACCCAATGACAGACGAACCCAGTTTCTTCAGCAGGCAGTTCTTTCTTCACACACACGTTTCTTCACCCAAATCTAAACTGTGACAGATTTCTGTAAACCAGGAAGTATTTTACTGAAACGTTAACAGTACAGTACTGTACAAAAGCTTCACTCTATTTTACATCATAATCTGTTGGTATTTACTGTAAAAAGTAATGAATTGTGGGAATTTTCTTTGTCAATACTGTAATTTCTCAGTTACTGTGAATCAGAATACAATTAAAAAAATGTCTAAAAAAATATGGCTGATCACATACAAGTACATCATTATTCTTTCTTACTTGATAGATATGCATTTAATGTAAAACAAGCATGACCAATGCTGACTCGTCATGTGTGTGAAAATAAGAAGAAAAACATTGAACCAGTGCTGACATGGTGGTGCAGTGGTTAGCACTACAGCTGGGTTGATAAAATAGATTACGTTTAATGAAATTTACCACAGGACGGTTGATGCCAACGCTTGGTCAACTAAACATTCATTGCTGACTAAATTAACATCTATATAAACTCACAGACATGATTTTCCAAACTCTTTAGGAAATATTTTTTAAAGTAACCATTTGTGGTCTAAAAAACAATTTTTTGTTAATACTTTCTTCTTTTTCTAGAATAAGATGTAAAGCTATAGTACAATCGCCACCTTGTGGACAAACTGAAACGCCCTCCAGGAGAAGCAGAACAATGCTTACAATGTTAATGATCTGAACATTTTTGTTAGAGTTTCTCCTTTAGAGAATCAATGAAACACTGTAAGATATTAACAATCTCAGTATTTCACTGATACATTTACAGTATGTGAACTGAATCAGAATACTATAAATATATTCAAAACGTAGTAGATTATTAATGTATTTCTAACCAAATGTGTAAACTCTAAATTGAATTGAATTAAATAATTAAAAGAATCCAAGAAAATTGGAATCCAATTGATTCAAGCTCTTGTGAATCGAATCGTTTGTGGAAATTATTATCGATACCCAGGTCCAGTTAGCACTATCTCCTCACAGCAAGAGTTCCTTGGTTCAAGCCCCAGTGGTAACCTTTGTGTCGACTTACTTTGTGTATTCTCTCTGTGCACCTGTTCATTTTTTCAAGTTGACTTGAAACTGTTCAAGAATTGTATGTCTCTGTCAGGTGTTGCATTGACCTAAGAACTCAATCATGGCCTCGGCTAAAAGCAGCTGGAAGAGTAGTTGCAATGAACTAAGAGAAGAGGGGAAAATTCACTCAAAACAGCTAGAAATATCAGTACCAGAATGCATTTTTATTTACCTTTTTTTTTTATAAGTAAAAAAGCTGTAAATTGTTTTATAATAATTACTGGCATCCAGCTGCCAGCAATTATTTTATGGCATGGGTAAAGCTCTTTATGTCATCCTGGCCACATTAAATGGCAAATATTGTGTACCTGAATAGCACTTTTCTACCTTAACGTTTTTCTTGAGTAAATTTCTAAAGACAGAGGACATATAAGAATAAATTTAAGCTTTAAATAGCATTTTCTGAGTATTTTTATATTAAAATCACAGTAAATCAGGAAAACAATGCAGTTAGAAAAGTTTGTAGTAGCGACATAGGTGCTACAATGAATGGACAGACCACAAACTTCCACTTACAGAAAAATAGACCATGAATGTCTTTGTTCTCCTCATCTGAGCTGGAATCTGGATCCAAACTGTACAGCTGTATAGCTCCAATATTGCTTACCATTTTTATTGCACTGTGTTTTCAGATTGGGAGTATGAGGGGCTGTAAGTTAGCAGGAGAGTGTCTAAACAGAAGAATGCTGGGAAGCAGGCACGGACTTCTGCATTAGGACCCTCACACTCAACTCAGGGGAAAGTTCGTAATGAACTACTGCCGCTCTGCAGAAACTATGTCCACAAAATGAAACAGAATTTTTGATTTTAGCTAAAAAGGAAATCATTATAATTTAAAGACCACTGGGGACACTTTTACAATGCATCCAATTATGTTTAATGGAATTTTAAGGCCCAAATACATTTTCTCATGCACACAATACTGGCTGCTTTACATTATGATGGGACTACCTCTGTTCCACAGACACCCCAACCTTTCATACTTAACTTTTCTATTTTAATTTAATTGTATTTTTAATAAAAGCACACAATTGACCTTAAAACATTTCCAGCCTGTTTTAATAGTTTCAAGAAGTCTAAATAGCTGCAAACATTTCAGTAACCATGCGTCCCTCAAACTCTATTCTGCAAAAGATGGAGAGGGAGAGCCTTGTGGTAAATGATGCACATGTGCAGCGAGAGTGTGAACCATTAGCTATTATGTTTACACCACACTAAAATAAATGCAGTGGTTTGAGTTTAGAAATATGTAAGACCTGTGGTACCCACTGTCTACTTAAAGGGTTTGGTTAGCTTCCACACCCATGTCAACAGGACAAAGCGTACCCAAATCACGGCTGCAGCTCAGTGTGGTCGTCGTCACAGAGCCGGGGGGGACAGATGGAAGTGGAGGCGGTGACGAGCTCAGTTCGTTTTCAGAAGGGAAAGTTACATTTGTGGATACACTGTAAACAGATCGTTGTAAATTGACATGTGAACCGGGTTTTGGTGCTTTATTTCAACTGATAGGTTAGACTCACTTCTTCAGTTTGGACGCTCTTTGCTGCAAGAATCTGGATGTAGAAAACCTGATGTTATAGCTATTTTCCCCCCCCAAAACCTATGTCAGTGAGCGGAACTTCAGTCTCATTTTTTGAACAAAAAAAAATGGCTTTTGCTAGTTTTACTTTAAAAACAAGAAGCTCCACCAACACTTTACCTTGAAGATTTGTTTACTTCCAATGACAGCACTGCACATTCGGTTTTGTTTTAGTTCAAAAATTTAAATCCAATATTATTCTGAATTTTAGAGCAATACAAATTTTGCTGTATGATATTTTACTACACTCTATACACTCTACTATATTTATAAAGGTCTCAAATCAGCAATCTTGGACATTGTGAATATTTAAACTTGAATTTTCGGGAGCAGTCTCCGAATAACAGAGTGCTCGGATATTTTTTTTACAGCCCTGTTTAACAGCTCCTCTTATTTTTTGTAATTTCATATCCTCACTTTCATGAATTTTCCTTGAATGATAGAAAGTTTGTTGTGTGTTGCAAATAAAAATACTGGATTTTTTTTAGTCTTTATAAATATTGTGTAGAATTTTTTGCGTTTGATAATGTCAATTCTGAAAGAAGTGGGTGGAGTCAACTAGCAAGGAAATATAAGGAGAAAAGTTTGGGACGTTGGTTGCTGTCAGATGAAGGAATGAGATAAAAAGGGCGGGGAAGGCTAGGAGGAACCTCAGAAAGAATTAGAAAAGGATAACCTACATAAGAAAGCTGGATTAAGGGAGGAAAGTGCAACCATATTTATTTTGGTGAGATCATTCCTTCTTTTTTCTTTGGACTCATATTTTCTGGTGGATTTATATATACTGTATTTTGTGGTCATTTAATTTTTTTGTTATGTACACTGGAAGATAGACTAAAGTGAATGTAAAGAATAAGAGTTCTTTTTTTTATTTTGTTTTGGGGAGAGAGCAACAGGTCCCTACACTGAGAGTGTTGGAGCGACCTCCGGGATGCAGAGCAACGGAGGTTGCCCCGCTTTGCAGAGAGCGGCACAGGTCCCTACACTGAGAGTGATATGGTAGCCTCTGTGATGCTGACGCCAAGAGCGCCGGAGGTCGCTGCACTACGCCACGTGCCACTGAGCTTGCTTGCTCACGAAACCGGTCCTTGGGAAGCTGACGGGCCAGGAAACAGAGTCACTGTGTGATGAGACCTCTTGCTGCTTGGGCCTCCTGAACTTTATGATTTTTTTTTTTTTTTTTTTTTTTGAAACAATATCAAAAAGACCCTTTAGTAACTTCAAGGTAACTTCATTGTCACTGTCAATCACAGATCCAGACTACACCTCCCCCCGCTCAGCCTGCTTTCTCTAGCTCAAATCTGGTCTGACAGTGGAGTCAGCCTCATACTGTCCAGTTTGGTTCCCCTCTAAGAGTGTGCAGACCATACCATTATGCATAAGAGAGTGCATACTATACCAGTTAAAATTGAAACATAGCAGATTGTGAAAAAAATCTAACACTTTCAGTTTGAAAATAAACAACAAAAGTCCAGAAGAAATGAGAATCCAGTGTGTACCTGTAAAGTGAGTTGCTTAACCGCATCCCAGGCGTGACTGATGAGTTCCTTCATCCGCTCCTCTGAAGTGCTCCATGATCCTTCATCCGTGATGTCGGGCATCACTCTCATCGGGATGGACAATGGACGTGATTCTGGAGGACGGAAACATCCACAAGGCTTAGATGCCAGAATAAATGTATTATGACCAATTGGATTAGGATTTTCCTGATGTTTTTATTGCAACTATACACATCCAATAACGACGTCAAAATGGATGAAAATTTTAGTCTGCCGCTAGAGTAACCTTATTACCACAGAAACAAGGTAGTACCCTGTAGATTCTAAGCCAAGATCAACATTTACTCATTATCAAAAGTTAATGTACTGTCCTGCATCTATCCTTTATTTAACCCTCTTTAGAATTCCCTGTTATTTTCATTCACTGCACAGTATCATGTTATATGATGTTTAACTGACACTTCATTGAGGTGATGTAATGTTGGCACTCACTCTTTGTCTCCAGCAGTGGGAAAGGGAGCTGTGAGAACTGGGAGAAAGTGTTTGTGAACTCACACACAGACTGCTAGAGAGTGTGTGAACACACACTCACTGCTCTTTGTGTGCACGCTGTGGTCCAGACAAAGGCTGATCCTGTATGCTGACATGCATGGCAACACAGTCCACACAGCAACAAGAGGCTTCAATTAATCTTTGAATCATATATGTTAACCTCGAGCTTAAATGTCTTTTTAAAACAGTCCTTGTAAGGACAGGACAAGCAAGCAGTCAGACGAGGTCAGAAACAATAGGAAAGAAACAGGAGAATATGGACACGGGTCTAGCAGGTTAAACTGAGGTCTGCGAATGTTAAAGCAATCACAGCAGCAGAAGTTACAGACGGCAGTCTCTCTAAAGACACATTCAGACACACTGGATGATTTAAGATCTGTCTTTCTTAGTCGCTCTATCCCACAGTTGTCATGAACTAGCACCAACGTCACAGCATTGTTGTGTCTTGTCAGCTAGTGTGCTTCTTTATTTCATTCTGAGATGGCATGGTAATAGCAGGGTTCCTAGAACAGATGAAATGAATAAGTTGTTCTACTTTACGGTTCCTGCAGCAAACGGTCTCAAATGCATAGTTCGTCTGCATTTGTGTAGAAGTAAGTGAATGGAGTGACCGACTCCAGTTACAGGTGTGTGTGTCTCAGCTGAAGAAATCAAACTTATAGCTCAGATCATTGAGTCTGGACTCTCTTACGCTTTCTCACGCTCCACATCCAGGTGTCTTTGGCACTTTGGGACAATGAAACAGACCGTTTGTCATGACGTCTGTGATCAGTGTTCAACTGCATGCTTTGTATATTTGGCAATCAATATTTTCCCATCTATCTTCTTCATTCATCTTTCATTTCAACCACATTTTACTTGATTTGCACGATAGTTTTTATCAAACTGTATAAGAAGTATTTAACTATTCAAGTGCTCTTTAAGTTCCCCTTTTGTCATGAAATCTACCTGAAAACAGATGGATTATAGTTCAGGGCCAAAACATAATCTTTACTTATTATGACATTTTTTTTAAAACGTTCTCAATAGTGTTTTAATTGTGATTATGAAGTTTTTAAACAAAACCCCACAACTTAAATGTGTTAAAAAGTCTTTTTTTTAATTATTATCTTGATCCGAAGCTTGTTTCCAAAATCTCTTCTGAGTGGGGGTGGCTTTTGGAGCTGAGTAGCCCCGCCCCTGATTCCTCCCCTTGCCTAATTATAGCTCTGAGTCTCACTAGCATAAATCTTCCCCGCTGTTACATAAAAACATCCATCAATCTGGGTAATGTCCAGCCGTATGGTTCAAAGTCAGTAATTGGTAATAAAAGTATATTTTCACACTCCTAAATATATCCCAAACATCATCACACATAAGCATTTCCTCAGTTATCCCTGCTAACCTGCTTAAACATCATTAGCCAAATTGTTATTATCCTAATCCTGGGAAGCTTTGGAACTAAAAAAAAAAAAAAAAATCACTGAGAATTTCACTCTTTTCTACATTTAGGAGAGAGCGGATGCTGCAACTTTTCTCTGAGAGGATATCTGTTAGGCCAATAAGAAAATGTTTTAAAGACAGGCAGCAGAAAGGCAAGGCCAGCTTGTAAGAAGCTTTGTGCTTGCTCTTAAATATCATTCCACTGCTGTGTTTGTTAATCCTAGGTCATTATTTGGAATGAAACTGCCATATCTTATTATAGTGATTTGGCGCCTGCCATCTAGAGCAGAGAAAAAAAGAGAGACCGAGGCCAAACGAGGTAGAGTAAGAGAAAGACAAAGAGAGCACAAAAGATCTCGGCTCAAGTGAAGGAGAAATTTGACTGGAGTGCCCAAAACCCTTAAATCTGCCCGAGCCTAACAAGCCTTGAGAGTCCTCTTAAAGTGGGGTTATTCCCTTTGCCTCGTGCCATCTCAGTCCTGTCCTCATATTCACCCTCTGCTAGGCTGTTAAGCTAATATGCTATTGGACAAACTCTGGCCATATGCTCCTTCCCTCTTTCACTTTACTCCCTTCATCTGTCTCTCTAGAGAGAAGCTCAGAGTTGAGTTGGTCTGTGCTGCTGCCAGTTCAGTTCCCTATAAAAACGATGGTATGATTCTGATGTATTCATCTTCTGCACCAGCTCCATCACAACTCCTAGCTAGGGAAAGCCCCAATCTTTGAAGCCCTGATCAGAAATGAAGCAATCGGGTCAAATTCTGAGAAGCATGATCGTCCTTTGTTCCATAGCCAGCAGTGCCTTAACTTCATAAAACAGTTACAAAATGTGAGGTAGTGTGCATCCTTTAGTAAGATCTTAAATCAGTCTCTGCTCAACCTTCACATTTATCAAGATTTTAAATAAAACTGTTCACTTTTGAAACATTAATGTAATGTGTTTATTTTGGTTTAAAAACATCTGCAGACTTTGGGTTAGCGAACAATGCAACAAAATACCAGTTTCAAACTTCCAATTCCCTTGTGGAAACTAACTGTATATTAAATGAATCTCTGGGCATCAGGGACCACACGTTAGAGCTGAACTGCATCATTATGTTAAATTAATTAGTAACAATGCAGCAGCATGAGGGTGCTTTAAAGTACCGTGTGACATGTTTGACATTCAATTGAAAAGCAGTAACGGTGGCAGTCTAGTTGGCCGACTCCCTCATCGGAACCAAAACTAGTTTTAAGTGTTTATTCCCCGTGCCTCCACATGAGTGGCAGTTTGAACACCGTGTTGACTTCAACTGGCAAAGAACCTGCAAATCCCTTCTCCATTTACCTAAACAAATGACTGAGGACTGGAAAACAAAACGTCTGTTGCAGTGATTATAAACCCCCTTAAAGACCCCTGAGAGGAGGTTATGCCACAACCAGCCCGCAACTAAAATGCACTCTGTTTATATCTGGGCCGCTTTCTCTTTTATATCTATTAGGGGGACGGCAAATAAACCCAAATAATAAAGAGGAACAAAGGGAAAAGGGGAATACCCAGCTAAATCCTTTAAGCCTAATTTTATTCAACCAAAACTGACAATTTCTTAAAAAAAATGATCTTTCACTGCTGAACATCTAACAAGTTTTTGGTGTGACTTAATCTCTGCACTCATGTTCAGGGCTGTTACTGTTCGCTAGAGAACAATTTCAGCTCTTAACATCGTGCACACCGAAAAGGTAATATCAGAGTTTTCCAATTCAAACATATGGTATCAAACAGATTGTACCATCTGTTTGAATTTGAATATATAAAGTAGGGCTGCCACGATTAGTCGATTAATCGACGACTGATTGACTATTAAAATAGTCGACTCATTTAATAGTCGATTAGTGATTACTTCATATTATATGGAGTCAGAGTGTGGTAAAGTTGACAGCTATAATGGCATTCTGCTAGCTTTTTGGACTATTTTGATATTTATTTAAGTTTTTAGGCTGTTCTGGAATTTGGCTAATATTTCAGCTACATGGTAGTTGTTTTGGCTAACTTTGGATTTTTTTCTGTTAGGGTATTTAAGGATTTAGCTCATATTTCAACTGTGTGTTAGCTACTTTGGCTAATTTAGGGGTTTTTTTTGTTTTGTTTTTAAGGCTATTTTGGAGTTTAGTAAATATTTCAGCTAGCTGTTCTGGCTAACTTTAGCTTTTTTTTTTTGTTTTTTAGGCTGTTCTGGAATTTGGTTAATATTTCAGCTATATGCTAACTGTTTTGGCTAACGTAAGTTTTTTTTTTTAGGGTATTTTGGCATTTAACTAATATTTTAGCTGTCTTTTTGCTTCAGTGTTTTCAGCCATCAGCTTCAGTGTTTTTAGCATCTTCAGCTTTTTTCACTAGCATCTTCAGCTGCCAAATTCACCTTACAGCATTCACACTAGCATTATCGTTGGTAATGTTATCTAACTAGTTTTAAGTTAGTTTAAAGTTTAAAGTTAATATGTGTGCTTTCCATTCCACTTTGTGCATGACCCGATTAGTCAACAAATCAATATACATATACACATGTATACATATATACATATACTGTGCTTAGTTCCTGTCTGAACTAATAAATCTGCTGCATGTGGAACCAGCTTCCTGCCTGTTTGTGACACTTTGACATACAGCTCATCCGTGAGGAAGAAATGCCTGTAAATAGCATTTACTTATAAACCTTATTCCAACATGAAGTATTTCATTGGGACAATAGGTTTGAATTGACTAACAATAATAATCAAAAGCGGAACTGTCTTGCTTCCATTTACTGAGACACATGGACAGTGAAGAGCCTGAGTCAGACTCAGGATCTGTTCCGGAAATGAAACCCCAAATACAAACACATCCAACACTAAACACTGCAACAAACAGAATGTGCTGCTGTGAGAGAAAGAAAAGCTTCAATATCTGTATTTTTAGCATAGTTCATTTTAAGTTATACTAAGGTCATGTCTTCTCAGTGAGTCCTGTTTTCAGAGTATCATGAAGGATAGACTAGCGGAAACCAAAGGGAACTCACAAGAGACGCTAAACTAAAGATGAAAACAGAGCAGCAGCTTTACTGAAAGATAACGAGACAGAAAAATAACCTTAAATAAAGAAAGAAAAACAAAGCTGAGAAGCAGAGAGATGACATCCTGCAGTTGATATATTTCATTCATAAGTGCAGCTGACAAAATACAGCCTGATGTAGATTGTGTGCAGCGGTGGAGCCAAAGTGACAGTTTACTGACAGTCTTTTCAGTGAAAATAGATACTGTGGAGATGCTAGTACGTAAAGATGCTGCTGCGTGGAAAACTTATTAGTCTCGACTGGATGAAACAACAAAAACAAGAGAAAAAGAGAAAAGAAATGGTGGCAAGATCTTTCAGCTGAGAGCTTTTAAAAGAGAAATAGAACAAACCCTAATGGCCTCTTTGAAAGTCTGAAAATGTCAAGTGAGCATTATTTTCCATAACAAAACTATGGAGAGTGTTGTACATATGTAATGTAGGTTACAGCTACAGAATGAAATCATAAAAAAAAGAAGAGATTCATCACTTCTGCTGAAGCCATAATTCCCAGGAACATAAAAGCCCTGTGTGCTTACTTCCACAGACGGTGATGTTTTGGCAGAGAGTGATCAAACTATCACAGTGTTTAAAGGTTTAAAGGACCTGAAGCTTAAACACTTTTAAGTTCAAAAGCAAAAGACCACAAACCAGACATGTGTTCTATTTATGTTTTGAACCTGTAAAAATAATCAGGTTAAATTTAAAAAAATCCTTCAATATTAATTAGACTTACATGGGAGGACATGGTAGATTCTAAGAATTAATAAGAGAGCAGTTTGCTTCATTTAAGAGCTGTATTTCTGCTTGATATTTTGATGAACTAATGCAACCCTGCTTTGAAACTCTGTTATTGGAGTCCCAATTCAGAAACGAACATCAGTACTTCAGCCAAACTGCTGTGCACCAGAACTGCACGGTCAGTCGACTAATTGACGACTAATCGCCTATTAAAGTAGTCAACAACTAATTTAATTGTCAATTGGTGATTACTTTATATTATATGGAGTCAGAGTGTAGTAAAATTGAATAAAGTTATGAGTATTCAGTAACAAAATAAATCACTTTTTTAATATCTGAGTCAGTGAGAGCAAAACTTTATCTTTAGTGAAAAATAGTTCCTTGTTTCAGATGCTGACCTCATTGGATTTAATACTGCTTCAATGCTAGAAACGAATAAAGGATAAATGCTGCATGATTTATTAAAAATGTAATAAACTACCATCTTAATTATCTTTATTTTTAGTTTGTTTAAAGTAGGGGTGTCAAACTCAATCGCACAAGGGGCCAAAATCCAAAACATACCTTAGCTCGCAGGCAAAACGGAATAAACATTTATTGAACACTCTAAAATTTTTAGGACTTTAATACATTACCTTATTTTATCATAATTATGAACTAGATATATAGCATTACCTGCAATGATGCTACTGTGAATGCTGTAAGCTGAATTTGGCCACTGAAGATGCTAGCGCTGATAGTTGAAGATGCTGAAATTGATAGATGAAAACGCAAAAGCTGATAGTCAGCAAAAACAGTAGCTAAATGCCAAATTAGCCTAAAAAAATAATCATTTTGTATTTAGCTAAAATCCAAAGCAGCCTAAAAAAATCTTTGTAAATGCCAAAATAGTCCAAAAAGCTAGCAGAATGAAAACTTTTAAAATTTTAAAACCATTACTTCTCAACATAATTATGAATAATAAAAAGGCAGGAATATTATTCCAGAATAAATCAACTTAAACCTTAAATAACTTTCAACATTTTACTCTCCATAAAAACGTATTTAGTCAGAATTATCCAAGTTAAAAATGAGCACAAGATAACAATTAATAACATCAATATTCCTCTTAAATATATACACTATATGTATATATATTTATAGTTACTGTAATAATGGGGCATTAATAACATAAAATAAAATGTTCTGGAGGGCTGGAAAGAATTACCCAGTGGGCTGAATCCGGCCCCCGGGCCTCGACTGAGACACATGTGGTTTAAAGCTAATGATAGTTAAGATGTGTGCTTTACATCCACTTTACGGATGACCCGATTAGTCGACCAATCTGAAAAAGTACTTGGTGATTAGTCGACTGTTGAAATAATCGTTTGTGGCAGCTCTACTGTGCACTAAAACATTCCTCCCTTTAGTTCTTTTCAAACGGCCTCAGCATGCTTTCAAAATGTTCCTTCATGTTAGCCTGATTTCACGTAGCTGAGCAGACTGTCAAAGTTTCCCCATTCAGCAGAATGCCAGTCATGACGGTGACCAGCAGCTGTGTCTGCCCCCGCGCAGGTGCACTTACTTCAGAGTCTTCCATAGAAGATCATTAGTTAACAAAGCACATTACAAGCCAGCATGAATCACTTCAACTCAGAAATTCAAGATGGAAATACAGCTCTGTGCAGAAGTCAGAGGTGCTCCTCATTTCTTAAACTGCAGGTTGCTTCCAAGTAGTTGTAACATGTAAAGTTTTCCAGTCACTAATTTTTTAGTCCACTCTTACTGGCCGACTATTTTCAGAGGAATTTCTCTCCTTGCTTGTTCAGCAGCTTAAAAATACTGGAAAATCTTTGTCCGAGAGTGCCATTTAAAATAAAATTAAACTGAAAATTCAAAGGAAATGACTGCCGCTTCACACTTTACTTTTTATAACACTGTAGTTCATGTTTTAGCATCAACTCACAAAAGAAATTTGGTTTTTCAAAATAACGTCTATAAGAGAAGATAAGGGATGGAAAAAAAATAATAACTTCTCATGCTCTCTTTGTTGTGTTAAAAATATTTTTTGAAGTAAAATGACAATCCATAAACACACCCAGTCCAGAATCTGCACACAATGAACACATGTTTGTAAGAATGGGATGGGTTTTGTCATTTCCAAAAATAGAAAAAGTCTTGTCCAAATAAAAAAATAAAAACATGTATCCACATTTGTTTGGAAAATGTGATTAAATTACACATTTAATAGTACAATTACAATATATGCTGCCAGCTATCATTAAACTGCCTTGACTTACTGAATAATATTGTCCTTTTAATAGCTTTATGTTCACAGTATTTTGTCTGCAGTGAAGTCAAAGAGGAGTAAACCTGTTCAGAAGGCTGCAAACAGCAGAACCACTTATCTATGCTATTTGAGTACAAAGACAGAATAGGTCAAGTTTAGACCCAAACCATGACTCAAAAATAAAAGGAACTACAGCAGTCCATGTCCCAACAGTGTAATCCAGATTTTCAGAACATCCTGGGTTTATAGGTTAGCTCAGAATCTGCTTGAAGGCATGTTGATTCAACTAAAGAAAACTAGTTTAGAGAATGTCTAACCTTTAAAACCATCAACATACTGATTAAAGATGCTGTCTGAAGGAGTTTTAGCTCCAGTTTTGAGATTATTTTATGGTAACTTTACAACCGTTTAGGCAGTTAAAGAAATCCCACTTGACTCTGAAGCAAAGAGAAGTAGCGTTTCGCTGACATGCCACACTTTAAAGTAGTGAAGTGCTTACACACAATTAATGTAAATCAGTTGATTCTGATTCTGGCAGAATCAGCTGATTTACTTGAATGCATCAACAAGATGTAACATTCTAACTGAACGTCTTCACGATGACTATAGTCTCTCTGGGTCAGTTTTAAACTGGTTTGTTTCGTGTCTTAGTGGAAGAACTTTCAATGTTGTTGTTGCTTCCTTAACTGCTGCTATAGAAAAAATATCTTGTGGCGTTCCTCAAGGTTCTGCACTTGGGCCTGATTTATTCCTGTTGTGCATGATTCCTCTTGTAAGACTTTAAAATCAGTTCAGTCACATTTTATCACTTCTATGCAGATGATATCCTGCTTTACTGTTCTTTCCCTGACAATGATTGAGGAACATGCCAACATCAAGAAGTATTTTGTCTCAATCTAACCTTGAAACAATTATTCACACTTTTATTTCTTCTCGTTTAGATTACTGTAACTCTCTGTCTTAGTGTCTTCAGGTCGTCAAAGACTCAGTAGTGAGGTTTCAACCGGAACCTCTTTTGTCTGCTTTACACTGGTGGCCTATCATATATCGATTTTAAATTCTACCTTTAGTTTCTATAGCCTTGCATAGGTTGAGTCTCGACATACATCTCTGACCTTTTAACCCCACATTCTTCGGCCTGATGCTTGAGGTCTTCTGACCAAAATATTTTAAGCGTTTCAAAAACTTGCTTTGAGACTAGAGGAGACCTCTCCTTTTAAGCCGTTGCTCCTCGTCTTTGGGACTCCCTCCCACTGTCACTGCGTCAGGTTGACTCTGTTGAGTGCTTTACATCTCAGGTCAAGATGCTTTTATTCAGGAGAGATTTCAGTTGTGATCCTGTACTATGTTTTTAACTTTTATATTTTATTATTGGATTTTATTACCTCTTGTTTTTTTTATTTGATTTTATGCTATTTTTGAAAAGCAGTTTGTGATTCTTTCTGGGTAAGGTGCTATAAAAATGTTCTATTTTATCTATTCTATTCTGTACCTGTCACTGTCTTTGTTTTAACCGGGCTGCTGGCATAGTCTGACGCCTGGTTGGAGGGTTGCTTGGCCAATGGTGTGCTCCCCATAGAAACATCATCCTCTCTCTTCTTGGCCAGAGGAACAGGACCTGCATTCTGAAAGAAGGTAACATGGAGAAAAAACATTTAAAAGTAATAAAATGGTATTTGTGCAGTGAATCAGAGTGAAAGTATACTATCCTGGCAACACTATTTACTGGTTCTCCCCCCAAAATAACTGAGAGACAATCTTAGATATTCAAAAGAATTTTTTTTTTTTTTTTTTTTTGTAATGTGCATTTTCCCTTTTTTAAATGGAAAGTGAACTTAGATTGAGATAATGCCCAAAATATAGACAAAAGTATTTAAAACTTTTCAATATACCATTGAGTAATTGGAAATACTCAAGTCAAAGATGGGAAGTAAAACATGGAAAACACAAAGTACCTTTTTATTGCAATGACATGCAGATTAATCTCCACAAGCAGCAAATTAAAGCTAAAGTTGATTTTACCTTCAATATTCTTGTTTCTCATTCTACTTGTTCAAGTTTCTTTGTCCTGTTCTTGGTTTTATTCAGATACAAAATAAACCTGACTGCCTCTATTCTACTGTGACCTCTGATCTTTGAAACTAATCCTAAATAGTTTTTTCTTAAACAACATTTTAAGTTTTGCTGCTAGTTTTTAGTGTATTCTTTCTCAATATTCTCTAAAAGGTGGACAGTTTGATGATCCAATTCATGAAAACTTTCCTCTTCTCCCCGCTCTTCCTGGTTTTTCTGTATTTCCTGGAATGTGAACCCAAACAGTCAGTGTCCTCTCTTCTGTCCTTCACATGCAGCTGACTGGCCTTCAACCAAGGGCCTTGTCTAAACTAGCCAGTCCCTGAGAAGTGGCCATGATGAGCAGCTGAGGCCGACCATGAACACTGGCACAAACTTGTGCTGCAGAGTGACCGTAAACATGCACACAGAGCAGCCAGTATTGGCTGCAGCTCAGCTCATAATGTGGGTTTTTACCCTTGTGCAGTAACAGCCTCTGCCCCAGTAAGGAGCAATTACCTCAGCCTGATCGGTGCATGCTTACACATGTGCCTCTCAAAAACTACAAGAGGCATAACAAGGAGCAATTTGTGAGAAAAAAAAAAAAGGATTTACAATATTGAAACAAATTTACAAGGTGAACCTGTGTTGAACCAGATCAAGTTAATCATGCCCACAAGCGTTTAGAGAGTTTGCCACAAAGCCTGAAATGTCCATATTCCCCACCATGACCCCCTGTAAAATGAATCAAAAGAAACTGGATGAAAACAGGGTGAAAGAGTTTGAAACCTCAGAGACAGAGCATTAACTTTTAACTGTAATTGATCTATTACAATATTTTGAATATTTACAAAGGCGATACACTTATATGGATGTTTAGATTACTGTAGCCTGCTAAGATTGGAAGCAAAAACTGTTACAGTAGTCAAAGAGGAATACATAGATCTCATCCATGTAAAGGTTAAGCATACTGTTGGAGACAGAGCCACCAGCTAAAACATCTTGACAACCCAAAAACTGCTTAAGAGAAGTGAAAACTCTTATAAGGACATAAGAGTCTCTACAGTTAAGGATGGCCTGTATTTTTGTAATGTGTTATGGAAATATATGCGGTCTTTAATTTTTGGACTAGTGTTGTACCAGTAGCTCAAAAAGAAGGAATGCAGATCAAAGCTGAGGAGAAATATTTCAGACTCTGCAATAAAATGTTTCGATAAGTTGACCCGTCAGCATCAGGAAAAGACACAAGAAAAATGGTCTCCCCCCTGAAGTAAATCATTGTGACCCTCAGTAGAGATGTTTCTGTTCTACAATGTGCTCTAAATCCATCTTCTATAACAGCAGATTTGATACAGATCTGTCATTAGATAAAGCTTATAGAATAAAAGGGTCAACGTTTAAAAGAAGCTTACTACCTGGAACCTCGAAATCCAGGAAAGGTAGTCTGCTTGAAGGGCTTTATTAGGTTGTATTTAATGCAGAAGTATTTATTAGTGGGAAAACTTCATTAACTTCATTAACAACATCTTGAGGATTTTTCTGATTATGGACATATATTAAGAATGTTAAGCTAAAAACTGCATTTCTGAGTATTTCTTTATTCCAATCATTGTGAAGCAGGCTGGGGGTGTGAGGGGCTGTAAGCTAGCGGGAGAAAGTGTAATCAAAGGGCTGATGGGATATCAGCTGAAGCTTACTTCCACGCTATCACTCTGCAGAAACTATGTTCTAGAAAATGAAAGATTTTTTTTTTTTGCCTAGAAACAGAATAATCATAATGAAAAAATCATGGGGGACACTTTTACAATAGATCAAAATATGACTGGAATTCTGAAACCTTCATCTGGCTGCAGAAAATTGATTTGAGAATGAAAAGCAGGACTGGAAGATTTGTTAGCAAATAAAGTATAAGAACAAGAGTCAGAATGAAATACCTGTTGCTGTTTCCTGCTGCTTCCCTTGTGAGGCTGATACAACAACCAAGTGCAAAAAACTGGATCCACATTGACAGAAATCCCCTGAACGCTGACCAGCAGGACCGCACCTGAAAACAACAGGAACAAAAAACAAAACCTGATGATCTAACTCTTAAACTAAGAAGATGCATACAGTATGAACTAAACTTGTTTAACAACATGTAAACTATTAGAAAATCCAAGAATTTCAACCCAAATAATGGATGGAAAATGTGGAAACTTATTGTTACAGAAAAAAACCTTGAGGCAGCAGTAAGTTTTAAAAGTAAAAAGCAGATTATTTAGATTAATATAGCTTTTTTTTTTAATAAAATTAAATTAAAAGAAGATGAAAATATTTCAGGGGGAATCTTCTTAGCATCAAATTCTTCCACATTTCTGTCAAACAAAATATATTGTGGCCTAATGTACCGCTATTGGTATCAAGCCTGCTTGTTGGAGTGCAGCACAGGGCACAGTTTGTTTCAATTGAGCTGCTCAAAGTGGTATCACACTGAGCCAAGACTAACATTTTCTTTTGATAAATTTCAATGAAACCTGAGAGTTACTTTGGGTTTTGATTTACTCTTAAAAACAATCTTTACCAACAATAAGCAGGCCCTGAGGTAATGCGTAAGGATCACATCAATAACCATTTCCATGCTGTAAGGATTAGTCCGGGGTCTCTGGCGTGCCGTGGAATGTCCCAGCATGACGACACAAGGATGTTTCAGCTCTAGGAAGACTTGAAGGAGTTTAATGGAGCTTTAGACGAGATTCAGTCTTCAGTTTCAAAGCTCATTTCTGGCCTGTGGAAGTCTGAAAGTCTAACTGCATCCATGTCTTTGGCGTATCACAAAGCCTGATTGGCTGTTGCTTCAACAACAGGACAAGCTTGGCCAAATCCTATTTAGCTAAAACACTTTCACATGAGCAAAGATTCATGTTTTTCATGATTATACTTTTCGCCCCGTCAGGAAAAGCACCTGACTCATCATTAATTCCACTAAGTTTGTCGATAAGTTTTCAGACAAATGTGGAATGGCCACACCCTTAAACAGAATAACCATTTCTTTGTATGGTATTGCACCTCAGATGCACAACGTAGACTGTGAAGCTCTTGATTTCAAATATCTATGAAACTTCTTACAGCAAAACGGTAATGATTTAATATAGTAACATACAATTGATGAACAGAAATTATTGTGTCTTTTTTTGTAGCCATCACCAGGTTTCCCTTCACTTCTCCAACACTGAGCTTGTCCTTGACATGTCCTATGTCAACCTTTTCACCTCAATTATAAGCAGTTCCTTCTATTACTTCTCCAACATACTACCACATTGCTTCTCTACATTAAAATCAGTATATTTTCTTCAGTAGACCCACAGATCTCTTTCACAATCTTATTGAAATCATTCCTCCACCCTGACTCATCATTCTAGACCCATCTCTCACTTCCTTCACCTTACAAGAAGTCATAGCCTCAGCCCTGTGGCTTGAACTTCTTTACCACAGTGTGGCTTCTTAATAGGCCTCGGCTGTGGCCGCAAGGCTGGGGCTTGACTTCAAGTGGTTTCATCGCCGCACAGGCCAGCATGAGCAAAGTGGGACCCAAAAGCCTGAAACACAAAGTGGTGTAAATGTCTTTAATGAACCAGGCCAAACTGTGGTCCTTTTATCAGAAATAAATTGATAAAAAACATTCAATCACTTTGAAAATGACTGTCTTGGAGTACATCTCTCAGATTTAACATATTTTGTTTGTTGTTCCCTAAGAGAGAAGAGCATAAAAATGCAAAAAAAAAAAAATCTTTAAAGTTCCTCTCTGATGAAAATCCTGTTTTTAGAGTTTCTAAAATGTCTGTGTGGCATTTTTGTTCTAAAAGAGAACAAATGTAGTAAGAAATCATTTTGTTTTTGCATTTCTGAGTATTTCTCCTTTTAAATTTCTGTCAATCCATCAGTCTTGGACAGACTCCGTTTTTCCTGAATGATCTTCTTTCTGCTGCACATGCACTAAACCCTCATCTGGTCCGGCTAGCGTGTCTAGTTCAGCTTCTGGAGAAGAGAACATGCTATCTTCACATTGACTGCAGTCAAATGAGCCGCCGTTCACATTTCTGTGGTACAATCAGCCGTCACTGGATTTTTGGTGTGAGTTTCATCCAATACTTACGGTAGCAGGGCTGAGAACGCTGGAAAATCTCCACCAGACTCCACGGAGCTTCTTGATGTGACCACAGAAATGTGAACGGCGGCTCATTTGACCGCACTTGGAAAGGATTGTAAATGAATGAAAGAGCATTTGGATGTTAGCTTTCATTATTTTCTGCTCTGAGAAACCAATGGATTGAATGGATTGATTACAGCAACGTCAAGAAATCACAATCAGTAGTCTGGGTTCATGAGATCATTCAGAGATTCTTCCAGTACGGAGGAGAAGCTGCTAACTGAATGATGGACGCTTTCAGCAGTACTTCCATCTCTCTGTAACCCACTTTGATGACTTTGTTGATGACTATGACGTTGTTCCACATTAGTCCAAGGAGGGAAAAAAATTCAAAAAAAGACTAAAATTCAAGAACCTTTTTTTTTTTTTTAAAATCACAAAAAAGTTCCACCTAATATAAGTTGCAACCCCAGCCGAACTACGCACACAAAAAGTGACATATATAATATGTGTATGCTGGATTTTTAAAGCTTCGTACAAACTGACTTCATTACGTGTCACAAAAAGTCAGCATCAGTGTAAACAAAGGTCCTCTGAGATCTCCTTAGCTGAACAGTAACAAAGAAAGAATGTGTGTGTTGGCCTAGCTTTTGAGGCTTTGAAGGCCAAGGTTTTGCCATTCAAACTGTGTTCTTTCTTAATCATTGTGTTGACATAACTGTCTGAGAGTGACACGTCCTTTGAAGCCTGCTGCACCATTAAAGGGCCTAGCATGCTAAGAGAGCGACCTCGGCAGCGGGCTAACTGCTGTTTTTCCTCCACTCCAATAGGGTGGCACAAGGGCAATTACACAAAGTGATGACAATGATAACAAAGGTGTTTTTCCTTCTTTTTAAATGATGTCTGAAGAAAACATGAGAGAGCAGACCAGTGACTTAAAAAAAAAAAAAAAAAAAAAAAAAAACAGAACCACAGTCAAGACACAATAAAGTGTTGCCTCACCCACAGTAGACCTATTAATGTCAAAGGTGTTTTTTTTCTTCAGTGGCGAAAGACCAGTAGAGTTAAAAGAGTGCAGGGAGCTGCTGGTGTTGTTTTATGGCAGTCTGACACCAGGCCTGGAGCTACATTAATCTAGACAAAGAAGGCCTCTAACCTTTTTAGCCCTGTCTGTTCTTTTCTGGGTCAACAGCGCCGGCAACCCATCAGCCACTAATCTTCATATTATATATTTGTAAGTCCTACGTTGACAGGTTAGTAGGTTACACTGACAAAATTCAGCTTTTGTTCCATCAACACAACCATGTAATTCAAGAAATAGAGAGTTTTAAGGTCAATACAAGTTCAACTCCAAGTCCTACACTGGAGACCCAAAACCCTGATTGAGGTTACAGAGACCACCACCTTTCAACTACAAGGCCATGACCTTAACATTAGAGAACCAGACAGGCAGCAAGATGTGGGAGGTGATCTTCAACCACCCCCAGGTCGGCAGAGGGGGTAGATTTTATTTCCCAGCCAGCTAATCACCCCCTCAGAATCACTTCATTGTTGGAAGGAAGGCAGCGCGGGGACCCTGCGTCCAGCTTCTCCAACTGAAAATAAATAAATATAGCCCAGTCCGTGTCAGCCAGATGACTTCTGACAGGTTTGGTTAATTTCTAAGCCAAGTAGCAAAACAAAACATTACGCCAGTGCGCAGGACCTACACCACCTTTAATTGCTTTTCCGATGAGCTCATGACTTGAAGGTGTCCTGGAGCAAGCTATGCAGCTGGACAGGTGTTCTACTGATGCATGTGTCCATGCATGTGTATCTGTGCCCGATTGTGTGAATGAGAAAGAAAAAAATTGTGTCTGCTAAAACTGTAAGAGAAAGGATTGTGTGTGGCGCTGTATGAAACTTACGGAACAATTTTTTCTGTGGAGAAACACGATTTTGAATATATAGTTGTACGTTTTATCTCCATCTAGCAAGGTCAATAGGTAGTTCATGTCACACACATTTCTTCCAAACACAAGCAGCCGTCTGGGACAAGCATTCCCTGTATTGTTGTGGGCCCTTCCACCACCCCCCATGCTATGCCCCAGCAGCAGTGGGATAGCCTACCACAGAACCTGAGGTTCAGAGGGGACACATGCAAACTCGACTGGAAACAGAACCTGGACTCAGATAAGACAGTAACACTTCAGATGAGGTGCTGCAAAACACTCAATAATATAATGTTGACAAAGATAGTTCAGACATTTGTTAAGCTGTAAGCAGTTTATTAATATGGTCTTTGTAGACAATGGTTTCACTGTAGATGTTAATAAACCTTATTTGGCTTATTGTGATAATAAATGTCTTACTAAAACCCTATAAACACATTAATAATGTTTATGAATGTGCTAATAAAGCTTGATAAGGATTATGATAAAGTGTTACAGAAAAGTCTGTTCCGATCATGGCTTCATTTATTATTGTGGACTAGTAAATAGGGGTGTAACAGATCATGGATAATCTGTGGTCCGTACAGATCAGAAGCCACAGTCCAGCACACGTGTGTACCGCGGACCACACCGACCCCCACCCCCCACGTGCGCACACACCTCGCGCTAGCATGATAGAAATCAATTGTCCGTTTACATCGATAAAGTAGCCACTTCAAGGTTAACTTAAAATCTGTTCACCTGAATTTCCCGCTGTGAGTGGGAAAAAAAAAAAGAGGAGCTTCCGCCAAAAACTTTTCTCAATTTCATAAAGAAGGACACGGATCGAAAGAAATCAGGTTTATTTACAAAAAGCACTGGTACACGTTTCCATGTCTGGATTCAAAGAATCAATGAGGAGCAGCAACTGTCCCGCACAGGAGAAAGACGCTGCTCCGTAACGGACTTGCTGGTGCTGTCGGGGGACGATTGTATGGCAAGAGATCAAAAATCACCAGGAAAAGCGAGCACGGCAGGGCCACATTTTACAGAGAACAAGTTAGTTTCAATAAAACAATTAATAAAAAAAAATTTAATTTAGACATTGGGGGGAGGAGAACATTTGTAGTTTAAGGGGTACTCCTATTTTTTAGTATTCTTTTATCTCAGTTTTTGTAGATTTGGTCTCAAGACATGTAAATGTCATCAGAAACTACATGTTTGAACATTTTGTTTGTGTTCAAAGTTTAAAGAGGTTTGTTTTAAAAATTAGGCCACAATGAACAAAAGTTTTGATGTTGCACATATAAATATTTTGTGTGTGAAGTACTTTATATGCTTATTGAATATACGATTTGATGCGTTTCCAAGAAATAATTTAGCTTTTATCTTATTGTCTTTTTTTTTTTTACTGATCCAAAGAATGATCTGACCCGTGACCCTAAAACTGTGACACGATCTGAACCAGGAGTTTTGTGATCCGTTACAACCATACTAGTAAAGAATGCACGGTATTCACTCGTTTATTGAGGGAGTTGTGTTCTAAAATTAACCTGCGAAGAAGACAACTTCTTTACCCCATTAATTAGCTTTGTACACACCAGCAATAACAGGCCCAATGAGAAAATCAACCCAAAGAGCATCAAGACAACAGCAGAAAAACAAAAATAAACAAACAAAATAAAGACAGACAGAAAAACACAATTGAGGAGAAGGAAAAGAAACATAAACAAAATGAAATAATTGCAAGGGCAAAAAGGACAAAATAAAAACACTTTGTTTTTTACTTTTTTCTACTTTACTTTCCTTGCCAGTCAATCTGTGAGTTCTAAGATTTGTTAATTGTTTGATTTTTGGGGTCCAAATTCAAAGGTCTGTGGGCCACTTTTATGTAGAGGAAGCCAAATGGAGACAAAAATAAGTACATTCTTCTTCAATGTCTGGTTTCTAGGAAATCTAAAGAGACTAGAAATCATAACTGCAATCACTTTTTAACAGCAGTAATAAATAAACCATGTCATTATTTATATAAGAATAGCAAAGCCAAGGTTTCAGAATTGTTTAAAAACTGGGTACATCTTGACCAAATTATTAAATCCTTTTTGTGTGATTCAGTAGTCCTAACAGAACACTGTTGACTGAGTTTGTCCCTGCTTCAATCCTGCTTTAGATGACCAAGTAAAGGTGAGCTTCTGCAGGTCATTAAGACATCACATTCAGAAAAGCAAAAAACCGAGGTGCTCAAAACATTGACAAAGAGGAACGTAGCCAAATATAAAGCTGCTTCAAGTTAATCATATTCCTTCATAAATCCACATTAACCTTAGAGATGCTGAAAAAACAAGCAGACACTAGAGAACTGCAGCCCGTACCCTGACTGAACCCATCACTTTTTGTTTACAAAGCCCTGCTCACCTCAGACCACATCTACAGAAGAGCTGTGGAGTCCCAACCAAGTGTGCACTGGCTCTTCGTCAGTAAGATAGTCAGCCGTTTTAACGAGAGAGAAAACAGACTTGGTCCTGATTGCCTTCATGTATCACTACTATCATGGAAATACTGTGTATTGGTTGAACTTAAAATGAGCCCCAATTTAATCTAAAGGGAAAAGGAAAGACACTTGTGAGATCATTAAAATAAACATACTTCTGCTTCTGCTGCTGCTTTCCCACAGAAAGTTACAGTTTTTCATAGTCACCTTGAACATGCCTTATCACGGCTGTAATTCAGTCAACTTCATGGACTTTCTCTACAGCTCAAGATGAGATTTTTCCGCATTTTACTAAACATATAGTCTACTGAAAACAGAAGATGCACATATACGAAAAACACCTATGTAGAGTATAGAACAGCACTCCCAACTCCCAGATCCTGGACAGCCACTGGTAGTGGCCACACAGAAAGAAGACATACCGGTATAACTTATGTCTTTCACTTTATTTCTTATCTAGTTCTGAAATATGTTTAATTCTAGAAAAACACCAGAGATTTTCCAAAACATCTGTCTGTGTCTTTAGATGTAAGTCATGACAACCCCCCCGGTCACTGTCACTCCCACATCCACTACTTTCAGGGGCTGCTCTGCCTGCTAACACTAATGCTAAGTTAAAACCTCTGAGCTATCAAAAGAGAAAGTCTTCACAAACAGATGCATTTAACAGACAAAACCAGGAGCTGGTTCTAAAACATGAATTTGTTATTCTCACCAAACCTGATCTCCATAAAATGCTGCAAACTCTCTGCTGTTACGAAAATGCTGCTAATAAAGTTACCAAACACGCATTTAAATGTGTTACTGTATGTTGAAATCATCTGTTTTTATAAAAATTGCATCACTTTATTTTGTTGGATCTATTTATCAAACTTTAATAACTGGATATGGCTGAGCTCGACATCCATTTTTTATTAGTTTTCCTTTGACACTAAAGGGAAAAGTTAAGGAATACATACATTTCAATGTGGTATTTAGCCAATAAATAAAATCACACACACAGAAAAGATGTTTACACCTATTACGTTGTTTATGATGAGTTCAAATAAAGGAAAACAGCAATAAATGAAAAAAAAGTGACATTTTTGCAGGTGAAACAAATATAAAAGCTAGACAGATTTGTTATTTAATTATTTTATAGTTGTAAATTTTAGTTTTAAAAAAGTGATTAAAGATATATATATATATATATACATGCAATGCAATATTTTCCAGGAGGGGAGCGCAGTTGAAGAGCACGCCAGCCTGTATGGAGAAATGGCATCAGCTGACTCAGAAGCAGCTCAAAAATGTACTGATTATCGCAGAGGATAATTATCATCCAGAGGAGGTGAAAGTAGAAAATTCTGAATAGAGCTGCCCTCTAACACTTAACTGATGAAGGAAAAAGCACACCCTTTTTAAGACAGAGTGACAGTCCTCATTAAAAGTGTTCTGGATTAAAAAAAACTCTTCATTTTGACCAATACTCCAATGTTCTTTAATGAAAGTTTACAAAGCATGATCAAAAGTGTTTTTGATGAGTCTGGATCGGTAACGGAACGGAGGGGGGTATATCTGTATTTGGGGATGTCTCTGGTCCCCTAACCCCTGCGAAAAAGGGGGAAATACTATATGGAAGTTCTGAACAAGGCCTTGTCTAATTTAATTTGAATGTTACAAATAGTTTTTTCTCTTAATTTTTACCTAAACCATATAAGTCAAAGCTAAAAATCCAACACCAACTTCAGTCCCGTACGAGTTAGTTAGTGAAAATATTGTCCAACATTAAACCAGTCTGACCCAAAAGGTCAGGAAGCATTGGCACAGACATCAAAACATACTTTTACTAATTAGAGGTTGTAGCATCTGCTTCTCAGGTAAATAAATATTCAAGTATTAGTACTCATTAAATTTTTCTCTTCATCTTTCCTGAGATGTACTAAATACAACTTTTTTTTTTTTTACAATTTTACAACTTCTTGCATGGAATTGTCAGATAGCTAATAGCCTGCAACACTGTTAATAACATTTGAGTTGTTTCTTTTTTTACATTTTAAATTTCAGCAAAAACAGATTTTCTTTGGTTTTTTTTTAACTATGTGAATACACTTGTAATAAATGTTATATTTAACAAAACAAAACAAGTTCCAGTGGTGTCACTGCTGGAACATTTGCTACAGGAAAGTATTACAGGAGATTGAGAGTGAAAAGAGGACGACCCCATAAAAGACAAAGCAGTAATAAGGAACAACAGAAAACAAAGGAAATCAAAAAAGGAAAGGTTTCTCCAAAAAACTAAGCAACTAAAGGACTGATAAACACATCTTTACCTTTCTTTCACAACAGTCCAAAACAGATTAAAAACCTAGTGGTATCAGTTAACAGGTACATTAAATGATCAACTAACCATAACAACTGCTGTAAATCAGACTTGATCACAATCCAGTGGACTATGTTCAGACACATGTTTTATTTGGATTAATCCTATCTAAAAACTGTGTTGTTTTCTTTCAGCTGCTTCCTAATACCCTATTTGCACCATTATTTGGCAGATGTTTTACATCAGATGCCATTCCTGACACAACCGGACTTTGACCAAACCTGATTTCAAGCTGGCGACTTGCTGATTACAAGTCTAGAGCAGTTCCCACTGTTTCAGAGCCAGGGGGTTGCTTTGATCAAAGTCTGAACAGGTTCAAACTTTGATATTGCTAAAAACCTTCCAACCAAGGCTATACAGGCCGTCTTTTTCTGTTGTTTTTCTTCATCTAGCATCACCTGCCTTTGTGCCTTCTGCCTTAAACATCCAGATGTGAAGCACCCCATCCCATCTTCTTAGTTATCCTGATCAGATCCTCTACAGCCCAGGGCTTCTTGAATGGAGAGCATGCATGACAATTAGGGACAGAATCCTGTCTTTAATTACAATCAAGTCTATCCGTGTCTACACAATCCCACTTCCCTCAAATTTTCAGCTTGGCCTTTAGCAAGTTCAGCAGACGAAGTAATGATCTCACAGACAGATCAAAGCAAAACCTGCTTACTTGCTCAGGAAGCTGGAAATACTGCTGTGAAGAATTTCATTGTTGCATAATTATATGGTGTGGATACTCTATTGTATCTCCCTGATTTTTAACTGCAATACAGAGACCAGGATGAGTGCTTTATAATTATATTAATACGATGAATAACACCACTTTGAATAACCTTTATAATACAATTTAATTTTTTTTGCAGATGGTCAATAATGTTGAAAGTTTTAGCTCAATCCTGGAATGTTAGAAAGTCAAATAAATGCATTTTCACGCAAATATAAAAAATAAGAATTATACTTCAACACAATATTATCCATTCAGGCTAACCCCATGATTGAATTTTATGTATATATATATGTTCTAAGTGTACAGTTTTGCTTGTGATTTCATATTGAGATTATTCACAGATAATAAGCGGTTGACAAATACTGTAACTATAAAAAAAAGTTCATTGTGATTAATTACAATCAATTTTTTTCCCAGGTTTGAAAATAATAATTTAATTATAATCAATTCCTGGCAAAATACATATATAAATGTGTGTGTGTGTGTGCTTGGAGTCCATGTTATTCCTGTTAACAGCAGTTTAGTCTGGTTGTTAGTTAAAAGAAGTTTCTTAAGAGCAATATACTAAGAGGTAAGTAATCGATGACAACAAAATAAATTTAAATACAAAACAATACCTTTTCAAATTGCATATGCAAAATATTGTACAGAAGACTTTAAAAATGATCCACAAGGTCAAACTTCCACTGTCAAGTAAAATGTACTTTGTCATGTCTGCAAACCAGTAATTTGCTCTTTCACAGCAAATAAAAATGCCAAGAGATTTGCAATTATAACTTCCTTGATTTGGGTTTTTTTTTATTTTTGGGTATGTGGCTGTTTAAGTCACACACTTTATTATTTGGGGCTTTTTTTAATCTGCAAAAACAACATCACAAAAATTCCTTTGAAATACGTTTTCTACAAATCACCAGAGAAACTCAGCAGTGAAAATGGATGCAGGTAAATTTAGACAAATAGGAAAAAAAGAAAGACAGACGTGATGATGTGAAAAATCTTGTTCTCTCTTGTTTTTGCCTTTTTCTGTCGTTGCAGTCTCTGACTGTACTCTGTTCAGTTTCCCCTCCCACAATTTAACTCATCCTCTTTTTGCTTGCCACATTAGATTGAAGATTACTCCTTTTAAAGTCATAGTTTTAAGTGGTAGCATATGCGAACCATTTAGCAATTTGGTTTAATAGTTTCAGGATGACTATAAGGATGATTTTAACTGCTATGCAAGAATGAAGAGACATGAAATGGGCTGGATGGGTGGCGGTTTGTACACAAAATAAAAACTAGCTATGATTGGCTAGATTTTATTATTGTTCAAAAAAAGCCAGTGTCAGTACAGTGAGCGATGAATTAAAACCAAGTTCACAGAACTTACAGTAAAATGTATGATCTCGATAAGAAAATACATTTCTTAGGGGTGAGAGAGAGACTTTAGTAAACATTCTCATTAACCTTCCCTGATTGCAGTGCGAGTTACTCCTCAAAATCTTAACTTTAGTGAGAAGATGCATAACTGGACAGTAGTTCCATTCATGCTTTGCATGTGCGTCTCTGCATGTCTCCTAAACATTCAGATAAAGGAATACTTCACAACTGTGATCTGTTATTAGCTACTGTTATATAAAACAGCTCCCTAACAGCAAAGCAAAGACTGAGTGTTTGTCTTGTAGTTGAAGCTTGTCACTCCTGTCTGCACAAACAATGTAGACAAAGTAGATGTGTTTATGCCCAAAACAACTGTTTCTGATACAGTCAGACAGCATATACACAGACAGAGAGGCACCCTTGGACCCTTACTTAAATATAGGATGCTAGGCCACCTGCAACAAAGGATGTCCAAACTACTCACAGCTGTACAATATTAACAAACCATGACAAACAAAAGCAGGGATGAGTCAGTTATTCTGCACACAAATGCTTCCCAGACTGGTTTACACTAGCCAAATGGGACAGACTGAGAAAAGTGGTCACACTAGCAGATGATAGGAATGAAGAAAAAGGAAGCAGAAGCACAAATAAAAGAATAGTGGGTTAAAAAAAAGCCTGAAGAGATGTATTATTGACGGACAGTAAATTAAGGAGTCTTTAAGGGCAGAGAAATGGCAGGAGTTCCCTCAAAATCCAGTTAGTTTCTAATCTAATTCCAGGGAGTAACCCACATTACAACGTTTGTGGCTCAAAGCGACCCAGTCCTGCAACCAGCGACTGTTAATGGGCATAACCCCCCAGCAAATGACTGTTTTGAATTGTGTTTTTATTGTTTCCAGGTTTTGCTGTTATTATTGTTTTACCTGCTTGATGATGGAGGCATGGCTGCAGCCTGTACTTGCTGACTTGACCAATTTTGATCTATATTTATTCGTGTGGCATTCAAAGGGAACTAGTATAAGTGACAGAGTTTTATTTCAGGTGAACATGGTCGAGCTATAAGGCGAGGCACCAGGAGATACAAGAAGAATATCTACTATCATTAGAAACCCCATAAACATGCTAGCTCAACCTTTAATTATGAGCCAGAGGAGGTGGATGGAAGCTAATGTCTACTAGCCATTAGTGTCGGGAACAAGTCCTTTCATCTGCAGGCTTTGTGTATGCTGCGAGGGGAAGCGAGCAATGCCGGGACTGCTTGTGTTTACTGCCTGTTTATCTAATGGGCATGTGGGGAGCTGGAAGGCCACAGCAGGTCAAACCACACACATTGAGAGGAGTCCAGGACCCCCGGAGGACCACTCAAAGTGATGAGATTTTACAACTACTGCTCACTCTATGACTACTGCGTCGACACACACAGCCTAACAGGCTGATGCACACACACACATACTTGACTCAGAGTGATGAAAGTTTATTACTACTGTGTTCAGACTAAGTGCCCTTGGGGTAGGAAGATGAGTTGAAGCTTCCTGTGGACCTTAAGGACCTCAAGGCAAAGTGAAGGAAATTTCTAAGCATGAGCTGGGATGTTTCTTTTATCATAAGCTGTGCTTTAGCTGCACAAAAGCAGTTCATATTCATATAAACGCCTATTTATAAAGGTTTTGTAAATACTTCAAATAACTGAAAATATTTAGCCATCATATATTATTGTGTGTTTATATATATTTACATATAGGGATACAATTGAGCAAAAAAATGGTATCGCTCTAGCTTGCGCATCGAACCACATGTTTAATATTGACACAACTATGCTTCTCTCTGATCTAATACATGAGACTGCTTTCTTTCATAGCTAACAGTCATACTGCTACCACCTGCACAATCCCGATCTTCAGCAGCAGTTGCTGGACAGAGGCCTGCTTTGTGCCGACCAAAGGAAAAGGGAGTAGGGTTGGCTGAGGAAGTCACAAGCATCCAACAAATGAAAGCCAAGCAGTCTCATTTATTTTCAAACGGTACAGGGGCCTGAGCAGGAAAAAAAAAAAAACGCTACATAAAATAAACCTTTAATTTGACTGAAATTGGAGGCAACAAGCGCTGCTGTAAGAAAAGACTGTGAAGTGTGATTTCTTGCGGTTTGGGTTAATCCTGATTGAGGAGCCCCTGAGTTGAAATGTCAGCAATATGAGACTAAAACAAAAATAATTACAACCAGAGTTAATGAGCACAACTGCCTCAGGCACTTTAGAGAAAGAGAGACGAGGCAAAAGAGAAGGCCAAAGCAAGGGAATGAAAGGCTGCTAATGAACAGCTTTGAAGAGTCTGCCCCCCTTTAATTCTTACACAAAGATGGTCAACACTACATACCTATATGTGTATTCGTGGAGTCTGCCAGGCCCATTCAGGAAAACAATCAACTGTCTAATATGTTCATACAGCATCCATCTGGTTCTGTGGGGAATATTCCCCCATAAGTGGAATGAGTTGCAGGACTAAAGAATCAAACTTGAAGATATCTTTTCCTTCATCTCATCTTTTTTATGTTTGTGTCAAATACAGGACAATATTTTTAGCTTGATGAAAGCATTTTAAATAAAAAGAATTTTGTGATTCTAGAAGAAAAATCATTTACGAAATACTTTTATTGCTTTCGTCCAAAGAAAATGTTAGTGTGTTTCTGGGTTTATATGCATTTCTATAGACTCCACATTAGAGCATCTCACCCTTTGTGTTTCAACAGCTGGCGGACCAGAGCACAGCTGCTGGAGGGGGATGCGTCGCGCCAAAGAGCCCCACAAAAAACAACAACCAACATCAAAAGAGTTCCACTGGTGGAACAAGATTATCAACCTTTATCCGAGGACTCTACCAGTCCTCCCTCTGCAAAGGCATCACTCACAGCGCATGGGGAGGCCAGGGAGAAGAGACTTATTAGAAACAAGCTTATCTTACTGCTGCCTACCCCACCACCCCCACACCCCCATCAGACATTTCACCTCTGGTTTAATTCTGCTTGTGTTTGTTCAGGAATTACAGCATGACTATAATTTAAATCAGCTTTACATCAGTAATTATACATACGTACATTATATATTAATACGTACATAGTTTCAAACAGTATGCACAGAATACATCCAACTGAAACCAAACTAAACCTAGTGTTATACACCCACAGGAAAAGGGCTGAGTTCATAGATTAACAGAATCATTTGCAATATGATTCATCAAATCCACACATTTTTAGTTTTTAATGCAATTTTTTCTGTATTTTTAGAAAAAAAACTCTGTTCTGCCTGTTTTTTTCTAAAGAAAATCACTAATTATGTCTATCTTTTATGAATAATCACAACCAGCTTGAGAATGGAATTTTTGGATGGTTGTCTTGTTGGAAGACAAATCTCCATCCCAGTCTGCAGACTCCATCAGGTTTTCTCCCAGAATGCTCCTGGATTTGGCTCCATCCATCTTCCCATCAATTTAAACCATCCTTCCTGTCCCTGCTGAATAAAACCAAGCCCAAACCATGATGCTGCCACCATCATGTTTGACAGTGGGGATGGTGTGTTCAGGGTGACGAGCTGTGGTGCTTTTATGCCAAACATAATGTTTTGTATTGTTGCCAAAAAGTTGGACTTTGGTTTCATCTGAGCAGAGCACCTTCTTCCTCATGTTTGGTGCGTCTCCCAGGTGGCTTGTAACAAACTTTGAACCATTTTTTTATGGATGCCTTTAAGAGATAGCTTTCTTCTTGCCACTCTTCCATAAAGATCAGATTTGTGCAGTATCCGACTGATTGTTGCTCTATGGCAGGGGTGGGCAAACTTTTTGATTTGTGGGCCAGAAAGGGTTTTAAAATTTGGCATAAGGGCCGGACAAGGAGCAGATGGAAGGAGAGATTTGGTAATGAACCTCATAAACTAAAAAGATAATATGGAATTTAGAGAAAAACATGCTTTAATTTGGATTCAAATTCACATATATTAATTTAAAAACAGAAATTTTGGGAGTTTTAATTTCTAAATTTTGATTTTTGTTCTCTTTTGGTGATCCAATGGGTTGATGTTCTTCAGAGGAAAATGCGAACTCAAAGAAATCAGAAAAATCACCATCTGACTCAGAAAAAAACACACACGAACGTCAAAGAAACATCATTCATGAGAAGAAACCAGAAATACAATGAAAATAAAACAATATTTAGGATTTTTGATTCAATGTATTTTAATTTGGAGGGCCAGGTTAAGTATCTTAAGGGGCCGCATGTGGCCCCCGGGCCGTAGTTTGCCCACCCCTGCTCTATGGACAGACTCTGACACCTCAGCTGTAGATCTCTGCAGTTCATCCAGTCAATAGCCTTTGAGAAAGATGCTTTTTTTCTTGACGCTGTCTGTCTCCTGGAATCACAGCTCCAGAGACCAACTTCAAAAACATCAGAAACTACCTATTTTTGGTACATTTCTCCTCAGGAAATATTGTTGTATTTCTACTATGGTGTATTGTAATATCACAGGTTTCTTCAACTGTATCCTTCGACAATAGAACAATGCTCTTCTCCAGCAGCATTCAACCAGAGCCACAATAACATAGGATTAAAATGATCTTGGTGCCAATTTAAAAATGCTGGCTTTGAGCTGAAATACTGTAAATACCAGTAGATAGGACAAAACAGATGAATTTTGTGAACCAAACCAAGAGAGAAATAAGTATCCAAGCTGCTTTACTTAATCATGAAGAGCTTTAATGATTCTGATGAAGCTATTGTCAGTATATAGAGATGGACAAAGTGCCTGTGACATCACTGATAGAAAAGGCCTTGCCTCAGGTTCCAACGAAATGAAGTCATTCAGTCGCCATTTTTCCGCAATCTGAACATCACTATGTTGGAACTAGCCGACATCAGTAAGCAGTGATTGATCCGAGTCGGTCTAAGTCATCCTTTCTAAGCCACACCCCTTTCACTGAAAGCGGGTTAGGGGAGAGTCTGTCAATCAAATGTTTCGAACATTCGAGGATGGGACCATAAAGCCATCTAAAGCGTTTGATTGGTCAGTTTACAACTTGAATAACTTACGATAAAGGAAGAATATGAAACAATAAATAAATACAATGATTTAGCAAGAACATGTTAAAAAGAGGTACCGCGGGTTTCTCTGACAAACAGATTGACTGAGTAAGCTATTTGTTTCTCAATAGAAATCGATGGGATTTTTGCTTTCTGGGACGGGCCGCTACAAAGAGGGAGGTAATACTATTGCCAGTTCTCATAGACTGTCAATGCTTGAAACAATATTAGATTTCAAAACCAAGTTCAAGAAATATATTCAGACATTTCTGTGCTGCAAATAATCGGAAATCATGCATGGGTTGTAATGTTGTTCAAGTAAACCGAAAATCAAAGTGGGAAGACAGATTTTCTACTTTACAGCCAGACTTGGTTTCAACATTGCAATTTCCCATGAACCTGAAGAAGAAAAGCCGCAGTTTTAAAAAGCAATCTTCTGTTTTGGCTCTCCAAGTGAAACTCCTGTTTATGAGTACAGTTTAAGATTGTTATGATTTACAAATCTTTGGTGTTTATAAAACTTGAACAGCTGTCAAATTGGTTGATAAGCCATTTCCCTGCTTCTCACAGCCAAACAGAAACTTGCTTGGCAGGTGGTAAACAAATTTACCGCCAGTATTTTGACCAGGGAAAGTGATTTCACTTCACTTGCAGACAAACACATTCAGACGCCAAGCACACACTCACACAGGCACTAAGAGCTGCAGTAGAACAAGATACGCGAGCAGTGAAATGGACAACTGACTTGACGTCAGTCAAGCCTATAAACTCTGCTCAGGTGTGGGTTTATTTCTCTTGGATTTATCGAGCAAGTCATGGAATAAGAATCATACCAACAAACTCACTGCATAACAATATTCTGCCATCTCAGTTCAAAAATGTTAAGTAGAACTGCTGTTCAAATAAACTTCACCAACCCCACAGGCACTCGGGGTATCCTGCCATGTGACAGATCTTCCACTTTTCCCATTGCAGCTGGTGTAATAACCACCGCTGGATGATTCACTGGACATGGAGGTCAACGCATTGTTGGCTTGACCATCTGTAACGCTGAAAGACGGCTGCTGGGGTGAAGAAAACATCAGCGGGAGGGCTCCACTTGTTGACAATATAAAAGCCTTTTGAAAACGCTGGACTTTTTTCCCACTTGCTGCTGAATGAAAAACAAATGTGCTTTATAAAGCTATGAAACTGACTCGCAACTCTAATTACTCAAGAGCCTTGTTGGTAGTATATTTGAGTTCTTGAGGAGGCATTCCGAGTATGACGTTAAATTCCACATATTTCCAAGGATTACAGTTCCAGTACGTATGTCAATGTGTCACAGCCACAGCTACAACAAACACGTTTCAGCTATAAAGGTAAATTTATGATTGCCATATCTGACACTCAGGACTGTGAAGGTGTGCACATTTTTATTTTCTGTTCCATTTTGAATTACAGACACTGAAACTTTAATGTCCACGAACTTTAAATTAGTATTTTTTTTTTTTTTTACCAGGAATGAATAAGCATGGATTAAGAAAAAAGATGTTGATGGTTTTCTAAGTCTATTGGCAAGCTCATATTTTAACAAAAAAAGAAAAGTGTTTTATCTCAGAAGTCTACAGTTCCTGTTCTAGCCGAGCTCTTAGAACTCAAAAAGTTGTAATCATAAACTGTGATGTGGCTCACGTTTCCTCGTGAATTTTCAGAAATGACTCCCTGCATCCTGTCACATTTGTTGCTGTCAAAGACAAAAAAATAGCTCTGAGTGTAATACACAAACCTCACTCCATCACTGTACCAATGCCAACAATACAAACATCTGTAACATAGGAAGACTATGGACAGGCAGCATTACTTTGGAAAGTGCCCGTCTTATACACAAGAGTATAGGATGCTAAAAATGTCAACACAGCGGTGGCAGAGATGGTTTGGGGTTGCTTTGCAGGATCAGGTTTCTAAGCACTGCACTTCAAATGTAAAACAAACACAATCAAATTCACACAGGATGACAGCTCATTGGCTGCAAAACATCCCCACGGCGTTATCCCTCAACCAATGGTTGTGGATGGTTGTTGCAAGTTCCTACTGAGGACGACGCAATGATTCGTTTTTCTCACAATTAAGTTAAAACCTCTGGTTTTTGAGTCGTGTTTTTGTTTCAGTTCCATATATGATTGTGTTTTACAAAACAATAACAGAAAAATAAACAACAATTTTTTTAAAATGTATTTGCTAATGAGCAACTAACAAATAAAAACACTCATTTAGCATAATTCAATAGAACAATAATAAATGCAATAAATTTAGACGACGTCTTTGACGCTTTCAATGTGAACATGTGCAAATAAATGCAGTAGGATACAACAATTCACTTTCCCCACTATACAGCTTAAATGATGTTACATACGGTTCAGATTTAAACCAAATAGTGTGGCATCCCTGCTGTTTACATCCCTTTTTGCATAATTATACGTCATTATGTCTTCTGATCTGTCTGATAACATGTAATCTGTAAAGTAGATACTCAGCTACTTTGTTTTGTTTTGACCAAAAAACGTTCCTAACAATTTTTTTTCAGAATATTTTGAAAACAGCTACAACTATGTACAAAATAGTTCAGAGTATAAAAAGTCATGCAATGTATATTCTTTTTGTTATTGAAGATGTAAAAATGGAGAAGAAGCTGCACACAAAGCCGCTTCTCATGTTGTTTGATTATCATAAAATAGTTTGGGCGTCAAGGACAGACACTCAAAAACAAATGTTTAAACTATCATGACACCTAAAACTAGAGCGGAATGATGAAAGCCCCACGTTCAGATGGATTGCAAAAATCTCAAAGAGAAAAATATATTGTCTCAGATGAGACTTCTATTATAACTGAACGTTTAGTTCTTAGTTCAAAGTCTCTGAACTGTAGGAAACATTCATGCTGTGAAAGGCTCTCCAACCTGCTGGCTGTTGGGTTGTTGCAGAACACATAAATTCTAAAAGTAAAAAAAAAGAGAAGGCAGAAAAGACGTCAGGAGAAATGTATCTGAAATTAGAAAACATCTGTTTTTAAATGAGATGAAGACAGATTGTTTGGAACTCACAAAGTTCACCTTCAGTCCGAGATCTGAGGTCTTATCTGGATCAGATTTAATGAAATACTGCTGGACGCTAGTTTCATTTTATGTACCATGACCTTTGGCTGAGACAATTTTACTGTATAGTATTTATGATTGTTTTGAAATATAATTTAGTTACAAAACACTAAATTCTAGTTTTAATTTTGGTTAAATGCCATAAATTATTTGAAGACCGTATTTAAATTCAGTTGAGTTACACAAAAACAAGAAAGCGTATTTTGTAATAGATTACTACAGAAAATAATTTGTCACTTGAAACTTTTCTCATGTTTTAATATTAATTTTAAATAAAAAATTAACACAGTTTTACGATTCTAAATGCGTTATCCTGATTTGTTGTACATTTCAACAGTTTATTTGATAAACGTCATGTTGAGTATATCTTCTCAAATATTGTCATCACTAAATATTTATTGTAGATCAATTTTGACTCTCAAATCTAAAATTTAAGTCAGATTTGTAATGAACCTCATCTAAAATAATAATATGAATTACATGCTTTAATTTGGATTCAAATCACATATATTATTTAACAGATTTGGTGAGTTTTAATTCTGAATTTTGATGTGGGTTGTCCAATTTGATGCTTCATGTGAACTCAATGCTGCATTTATGTGTGTGTGATACCATCTGTAATCAGAGATCATTCATGGAAAAACCAAGAAATACAATGAAAATAAAACAATAATTAGGATTTTTGATTCAATGTATTTTAATTTGGAGGGCCACATTAAGTAGCTTAAGGGGCCGCATGTGGCCCCCGGGCCGTAGTTTGCCCACCCCTGTTGTAGAGGAAATGCCCGCTGCTCTGCTGCACTCATTTGTTTGTATTTTTGATATTAGGGAACAAACATACACGCACGTGCACAGCCAAGGTTAGACGTGTTTATGAGAGCACTTCACACAACCATGGAGAATATTTAGAAAGTGCCTGTGAGTACTCACTTCAAGGAAAGTCGGCTCCATTTGGAAAGTGACTGAGGGTATTTGCATGATTTTGTCTATTTTTTCTTGTGTAAACTTCTGCGGAGCTGCCTCCACGTTATAGCACGGTGACTATCATTCTCTAGAGAACCGCACTAATCTGAAAGTTATTATAAAATAAACTAGCACATTAGCTCCAAATCATAGTATTGTGTGTTTCTTAATTATCATATTACAGATGATTTATTTTCGCCCGGGCTAACACTGACTTTTGTGTGCTTGTTTATTCTGTATCAAGAAAAGGACCTCATTAAACTTCACTGAACACTGTTTAACCAACCGTGTCTCATGAGTTTTATTGACATAAGAGCAAGGAAGTAAAAAACAAAGAGTTCATATAAACATATTCTCTAAATCTGTAATAAATATCTAACATTGATAAAGTGCTGAACCCTCAAACCAGCCAGAAATCTAAACATATGAGTCCAATGTGACCATGCTATTTGCTGATGTCACCTTCTGTTTCTTACTTCATTTGTGCAATCAGGATGAAACATAAAGCCAAAGACTTATTACAGTCTGGATCAACCAACACCTGAAACAGCTCAACAGCAGTGCATGGCCACCACAAGGGGGCAGTGATGTAACAAGGACTTTAAAAAGGCTGAGACTGTTCTGTCAGAAACTGATGAGCATCTAGAAACACAGCAGGACAAAAATACTGCAGATTAGGGCCGTTATGGGATCAGTAAAAATAAGCTACTATATTATGTGACATAAAAAACTAAGTAAACATTCACCGAAAACTATTATCCTCTCAGGGATTCTCCTCACAGAGCAGACCGTCCCAGAGGGAGGCCTGCTGGTTTCTCAGAGGGATCCAGTTTATGAACTAGCCCAGAGATGTTGTTCCTTAACCAGTAAGTTGATGTGTTATGAGGCTGCTGCAGAAGGAGCTATGAGCTCCTGAACATGTCCTCTGCCTGTGGTCCATTATTGAGAGGGTTTGCAACCTTTTTCTTACCCAATTTCAAGCATTTGCTTGAGAAAACAATGAATTTGCATGACCAAAACTTTACCAAAAACCCTAAAGACAAATGATGATCTCAAAGCAGCATCCTTATATTTACCCCACCACAAGATATGTCTCCCTAAAAACATGGGTAAAAACACAAAAATAGGAACATTACTTTTTAGTTGAGGACAGCTAACGCACACAATTGATCAAAAAGAATGTTTTTGTTCAGATAATGAAGATTTTGTGTTTGTTTTTTTAACGCAGTCTGTCCAATGATATAGAATATTTTGGCTTTGTGACCATATCTACTTTTTTTTTTTTTTTGTCCGCAGGTTTTTTTCTTCTGGCTGTTTATCAGCATCTTTGTTTTCTTGGAGTAATACTGCAAACATAAAATTGTTTAGAGTTCTGCTCATCTTACTGTTGATGCGTTTGTGGTAAAAAAAAAAATTGCACTTCTGGGTAAACACTCGATACATTTGAATTTTAAAAGGAAAAATGAAGGAAAATTTTTCTCTGGCTAGTTTTTTTCTAAAGCTGCAAACTGACATATAAAATAACATATTTTTCGTTTTTTATCTATTAAACAACATAAAGAAAATCAGGAAAATGTTAAAAAATATATTTTTAATAGATAACTACTAAGTTTTATTACCTGTGTTGGTGAAAGTGATACAAATGTAATTTTTTATTTAAGCAAATTATTGCAAACATGAATTCACTTTTATCATAGACTTGGAAAACATCCAAAGCGTATGAATACACATATTATATATATAAGGGCTAGGATTCAATGAAAAAAAAATTAAAAATGTAAAATTTCTCTGAAAAATTTATCGTGATTAATTAACATTCATATATACATATATGCATATCTACACACGCACACACAACATATATATAATATATATATGGAGGGTAGTCCATGCATGCATTCATCTTTGAGTTTTTTAAAAATCCATTAGAATAGCATGCACTAATAGGGATCAGAGAGGAATTAAATCAGTCATTCATCACCCACAGTGGTAACTAACCAATGGACTGGTACTATCTTGGTACTTGCTCTGTCTGACAGCTGTCTCCGGCCCCCTGTTGCTCTTTCCCTCCCTCATCTCTGATGACCCCATATTCACACCTAGATAAATGCAGTGGCTTCAGAACGTCTCTGAAGTGCCCCTTTTCTCCGTGTCCACAGGTTCACCTTCCCACCTGCTGTGAGGGGACCCGCTGAGAGGCGAGTCTGCGCTGTATCAAGATAAAGAGGCATCTTCTTCACATGGTCTGCTCACCTCAGATCGCTAGATTACACTAGATTACACAGGATTTGAGTAAGCAGTGAGATCGACTGACCCTCACTTTAAATGAACAGATAAGGTCTTTTCCAAAGTGCTTCTTTACACGGTGTATGTGCAGGGCTGGCTTTGTTAAGGCTTTAGATTCCCTGTGGTTACAGAGGAAGCTCATGTGAAGATTTCTGATAAGAGAAGGGCGCTGATGAGTGATAGGAAAAGTGTGAACAGCAGTAGAAGCATGTTACTGCAGGCTAATAGCCTGACGAGCAAAAGGAGGATTTTAGTCAATTAGTTCTTTTAGGAATTGACTTTAAATATAAAAGTTTATTTTCATAAAATCATTTAAAAAACCTTTATTTATTGAAGCTTGTAGAGAAAATTTAGAATGTCCAAGAGACCGAGTGGTGGCTCTTGGCAACAGAATCTTTGATAAGGTTGAAACAAAATGTATGCAAGTCTAGAATTCATTGAGTCATAAATTCACCATAGGATTTCTTGATAATGTCCCTTTCCTTAACCTCCCCCCATCTGTTTCTTATCACTGAGTCAACCCTACCCCCTTAGCCCACCTTACACCTCCTCTACACAGTGTGGAAAAGAACGACGGCATGACCTCTGACACTTAAATCAACAGGCATTAAAGGGCCCTTAAACAAAACTGACGGACTGGCTAGATTGGACTGACGGGGCGACTGGTTGGCTGGCCTAAACGCTAAGAGGGATCCAGAAGCAGTGGCGCTGAAATGCTGTCGCCAACACAGCAGAGGTGGCAGAAGTAGTGGGAGAGTGTTGGTCATTTCAGGGATCACAGATTAGACAGACTTATGTCATTATAGAAGCCCACTTCACCCACTGATGACTGTCACAAAGCCTCACCATCCTCTCCTGCCCCTTACTTTATCATACAGATTAGGGCAAACAGAAAAAAATTAGATTATTTAGTTACCATTACTAACAAACAATGTTGTCATGGATTCAATCCTGGAGAAGTCCTCCATCTTTAACCAACACATATCTTGACCCAACTTAAATCTTCAAACACCATCTGGATCATTCAACGTAGGATTTGGTTGTGTGGTCAAATAAAATAAAAAAATAGCTCTTTGGCATAAATGCCACTCGCCATGTTTGGAGAAAGAATAAGGCTGTTTCATCCCAAGTTCGCCAAATCAGTGGGGGTGGAAGCATTATGCTTTGAGGCTGTTTTTCTGCAAAGAGGACACGACGACTGATCTGTGTGAAAGACAGGAGTGATGGATCCATGAGATTTTGGAGAAAAATCTCCTTTCATGAGTGAGAACATTGAAGGTGAAACATGGATGGATTTTCCAGCGTAGCAATGATCCCTACATATTTCTCTAGCAACAAAGGGATAGGTAAATAAAAGCATTTCATGGTTCTGGGTGATCTAGCTAGTCTCTGGACCTCAATCTGTGGAGATCTGTTTTCCAGCAACAGCCCCAAACCATCACAGTTCTTGAGAAGATCTGCATGGAGGAATGGACCAAGATAGTAGCAACAGTGTAAACCTGTTGAAGCCCTACAGGAAACCTCTAGAGGGGCCATACCATGAGGAGGCTCGAGGAGGCTAATTGACGGTCTATGGGCAGGCTCAAGGGTGACGTCGTGAAATGGGCGGGACCGGCATGAAGCGAAAGGCGGAGGCTCAGAAATCAAATGGTTTTACTTCCGGGTATTAAAACGTTCCACAAAAATGACTCAAATTCATGAATAATTAGTTTTTTAGTGTTCCAAAGGTAATATATAATCATATATATGGATATAGTTTAATCTGGAAGGATTAAGAAAATCATGGTATGACTCCTTTAAACTCTGTCATTGACAACCAGTTACATCACAAATTATTGGGGTGACCTTTAGTTATTGACTAAATATTTATTTTCTTCACCATTACATTAAAAAAACAATTTTAAAATCACACAATGGGATTTTCTGGATTCTTATATTATAATCTGTCTCTCACAAATTGTCGATGGTGAACATTACAGCCCAAACTCAACTTTTTAAGTGGAAAAACTTGCAGAATCTGTGACAAACCAATGCTTTGTTTGATCCACTATGCGTTCTAGTGTGCATATGATTTTATTATATGCATATTTTTGTTGCCCCAAAATGCAAATCTGACAACCTGTGCAGTCAAATATGGTATTTTTATTGCGTGGTGGTTAATTTGGTTAAGTAGCGCAGTCCCATTGAGATTAAACCTTTTTGTAGAACAGAAGTGTTCTGGTTTTACAAAAAAAAAAAAAAAAGAAAGAAAATTCTTCAGGGTCATGATTGATGAGCTTCTTTTATGTTTCCCACAAGAAACACTCAAACGATGGGAAAATCTGATCTCATTGTATTAAAAAACCTAAAGTTTACTGCCCAAAATTGGCCGCCACGTGTCATGGATGAAATTGTGAACGCTCTTACGGGCATTTCACCTGTGCTAACAAGCCCTGGTCCAAAGCACCACACATGTAGTCAATTCATCTATTCTCTGACTGCAGAGGCACCCTGCATGTCTTCACTGAAGATCTTCTGGCGGTCTGATCTAAAATCCCAGCTTCATGCTGACACTTTAAACTGAGCAGACCCCATCAGCTCTCTGTCAGCAGTCGTCCTCGACACATATTTTCTCCTTCACTGCAGGATATGATCCCAGGAATACTCACAGCTTAGGAAATGCTCTGTATTCAAATATAGACTTACATGAAGTTAGTATTCACTCCAGATGATCTTTAAACATGAAGAAAATATGATAAGAATAATAAACTATAAACAGGGTCTTTTACTTCTTCTTTATCGTATTTTTACCCTCAGAAATCATCTTGAAGACACAAAAGTTTAAGAGATTAAGAAATGATCACAGAGATGTAGATGCACCGTAAACAATTGACACACTTGTTTTCTATGAGCCAATTCAGAAGCACACAGATAGAAACATAATGGATGGCTCCAAAAGCATGACGTTTCAGCTTCATCCATCAGTTACAGCCTGCAGTGTCTGGCTCCTGTGCTTTCTAGTAAAAATGATGCAAGTGTGTTTTCTTGTACAAAATTGGAAGCTCAGGGAACAATTCACAAAGCATTTTTGCATCAAAGCATTAACTGTTTGTTCCACGGTTCATCTAATAATTTTTGTGGACAGATCTATGGACTGCAATAAAAACTGCCTGATCAAGTCCTTGTGTGCTTTTCTCAGGTGTTTCAGAGTCAACGTCCTATTAGTGCTGTGACCTGCACAACTGACTGAGTGTAAGGTCTTATCTCAGTCCAGACAGTTTGTTCAAACTCTCTGCTAATTAAACAAATGCACACTAATTTCAGCAATAAGTGGATTGAGGTCTGGAGACGGTTTCTAGAGTGTTATGTCTTCATCTCCCGCCTTTTTTCAGATTTTACACAGATCAAGGTACAAAAAGAAAAGCTGATCAGTCGTGATAAGTGTGAGCTATTAAAAGCAACTTTATTTAGATTTTCATTCTCTGAAAATACAGAGAATGAAAACAGAACTGGTTTACCAAGAAAGAGTGTAGATTTTAGAAATAAGGGTAAATGTCTGAAACAAATACTTGAGCAATGGCACCAGTAGAAACAATGGAATAGTTCAATTATGAAAAACAACACAAATGATCCGACTAAAGGAAATATAAGAATGACAGTATTCCCTCAGAAACAAGTAAACCCATCTACAATAGCACCTGTTTTAACTAGTTTCTAGACTACAGGAGAAATCCAAATGATGGGTGTTCAAAGTCTCATAAAAGTAGAGTAGAACTGAGAATGACCAGTCCCAAAGCCTGGCATGACACTAAAAAAATATTAGGCTCAGGTTACCAAAGGAGTCAGTGGGGGCCAAAAGAGCAGCATCCACTCTTCACCAAAATGACTATAACTCTCATCGGGCCAGAGCCTCTGTCAGGGGATGATGTTCTGGTCGAAGCTCTCCATCACCTTTGAAATTACTTACAGCTTCCATTAACATTCTTGCTCCACCTGGCAGGCGAGTGCATAAAGGTTAAGTGGGGATAGGGGCCCAGGATCAGTTTAGGGGTCTGAGGAGCAACAGAGCAAATGGACACAAGTTTGAAACCTAATAAAAAAAGGCCAAAGCTGAAGAACACAGGAGTGTGACGAGCAGAGGGATGCAGATAGATATGGGTTGTGTAAGATAAGGATCTTGAACACAATACTAAAGGATTTATATGAGTCTGCAGACATTTTGAATGTGTGGCCTATGACTTAGGCTGTATTAAGACTGGGAAAATCCTTTGATCCGGATCGAGTCCCTTAAGATTGCATTTGGTCTGTATTCAAACTGGTGTCTACGGGACATTTCTGTTCTGGACCAACTTTGTAAACAAAACCACCTGACTAAAAATCTCTTCAGTCATTGGCCAGGAGTTATGGGGGCGGGTCAAAACAAAAATCGGAAGATGGAAGTGCTATGGAGCCAGGATTTTAACTTATTCAACTTTTAATTTCGCTGATTGATTTTGAGTTTCTGTATGAAGGCCATGATCAACACTTTTTACTACTACTTTGGTACAGTGGAGGAATGCTGAACAGCGGTTATTGAAGACGCTACAGCCACAAGGTACACCAATTAGTGTTTGTGACATATAGATTGTTGGGAAAACGGTAAGAAACAATGTGGATCAAGTTAAAAGTTGTTTTAATGAGCCTGCAGTCATCCGGTCACATTTCAATGAGTTGCTGTGTCTCATCGTTTTAGCGTTTTAAGAGAATTTTGTTAAAGAACCACGACAGCTTATAGGATGATGTCACAGTCACAAAATGAGAAGCAGAAAAGGCAGTAATAGGTGTTTTTAGCCGTCTTAAAATTAACACTAACAAGTAATTAGTTGGACCAATTATTGCCTTCTGGCTTACATGTCAATGCTTTACATTTGTTCACGGTTCACAGATCGCCGCGTTTACATCACGTGACCGCCGGCTTCAGTGGCCGTTTTGGTTCTGTTATTCTGCTCTTGGCTCTTTCCATATTCAGATTGAGAAATATCAGACAGTACCGAAGTTCAGTCCGGTTGGAAATGAACCGGGACCAACTCTAAAAATGGGGCTGAGAGCGGTTCCTGGTCCTGGACCAAGATTTGTTTGTTTGTATTCAGACTGAAACTTTGTTCCGCATTATCAAACAAACTCTGATTCACATTAAGCAGACAAAAGTGTCCAATCTGAATACACCCTTAGTGTCTTCTAAATATGAACTGTTGCTTTGAATAATAGTGTCTGCTTCAAAAAAATCTACTGCTTAAATAAGACACATAAGGAGTAGTGGCAGTACATTTTGAAAATTAATCTATAAAAATAACCAATATTTTGAAAACCAACACAAAACAACAAAGGAATCAGCGTCTCGCAAAGATAAGACATCTATCAGGGGGCTGACCATGGAGTCTCAGGTCATCAGTAGACAGCAGGGTGGATCAGTTGACATAAACCAGACTGCAGAGCAACTACTCCCTCTAGTAATTACAACAGTACTGAACTAAATCACCCGTCACTGGTTAGGTTCTTAGGTTAGAGCTGAGTTTAACAGGATGATCAGTAAATCTATCAGATTTATCTTTAGAGTTGTACTTAATTACATTTTTTATTTGTAAGCTTCAAGGTTTTTTTTGCAGAAAGTGAACCATTTATAAGTCTGTCCAGATTCTCATTCATTCAGATCATGTTATCACAGTGTGAAATTAAAAGAGAAGTCATGTGTGCTGAAGATCCTGACTACTGTTTAGACGTGCTGACAGCCTGCAGCCACGTCTTCCCTGATGTCTTCATCTAAAGTTAAAGCAGGTTTGGAGTTGGGTTGCCTCAGTTCTCCATGTAGAAATGGATGTTACACCATTAAACTGAACTGCCTGTCTGGTTGGAATTGGGTTTTCATTTATGTGTTTTGTTGTCTAACTATTTAACACTGTTTCCATTTGTTGTTTTGTTGTGTTTTCACTCTGTCCTGCACCTTGAGTGAGAATGAGGGAGTGGCTGGTGACAGCCCTCTTGTTTTATAATTGTGTTGCCAAAATAAAAGCCAAAGTTTCTGTCAAATGATCTCTCAGCTTCCTGTGTTGCTGCATTGCTACAATATTTTCACAGACAGCTCTGAACATTACTGAAGGTTTTATATATAAAAAATCCTGTTAAAGAAAATCTATTTTAAAAATTAAATGCTACTACAAGAAATGTTGCTTAAAAAATAGTAGAAATTTTATCAAACAGACGATGAAGATTCAAGAAAGTTGTTGATTTGTAGAAATCGTTTCTGATTTAAAAAAAAAATCCATAACCAAATAGAAAGTCATTTTAATATAAATCCAGGCTCCAATTATCTTTCAGGGGAAAAAGATTGATGGTATTTTATATTTCATTGGGTATTTTTGCAACACAAAGGAACATTTCTGAACGCATGTCTACTTAATTCAGGAAAATTCTCACGAGTCTCTTTTACAAATTTCCACATATCAGCAACTTTATTTGATTGGATCTTCGTTCCCCGTGAAATGTTTAAGGCTGGTTTGAACTTAGTGATGAAGCTTTGTCCTTTAACGTCAAAGTGGATGATATCAACCGGACGCTAGCCTTAGCTACGTCCAACTTTTACGGTATGATGGATAAATAAAGCACTTTATAAATATATTATAAACAGGAATCCACCCTGTCAGTAACTTTACTATCTGTGAGTGTATTAGACAGACTGGCTTCTGCTACACATGAACTGTCAATGATTCTGTACATCAAGGAAAACTCCAAGTTTTGTCTGTTAACCGCAACTTTATGTTCTTTAAAGTCGAAGGTTCTTCTTTGGTTTCCTCACTGACATTTATTGTTTGGTTTTTGTATTTAGCTGTGCTAGTTTAGCAATCTAGTTAGCTATGCTAGTTAGTTGATTTAAGTTACATGACCCAGACGGAGGTTGTGAACACTATCCAAAAGTCTTTCAAAATAAAACTTCCTTCAGAAAATAAACAAAACAGAAATAATCTAAGCTGGCCCATTTGCTTATTTATTCATTTCTGTCTGCGGCCAGTACCAAGTGATCCACGGAGCGGTGCCGGTCCGCTGCCCGGGGGGTTGGGGACCACTGCTGTACATGACGGCTCAGTCTTCTACAATCATACCGCTTTTTCATCAAACTGCACCTGGAGTCATGGAGGTGGAGACTGATAGATCTGCATCTACAGTCAGGCCAAGAATAAACCTGTTGTGATTCCAGTATGAGCTCAGGTTGTGTGAGGCACATTCTATTCTTGACCACCCCCCAAAACACACACACACACACACACCCACACACACACAGTCTGGTTCTTAACGAGTGATTCCCCTAATGACTTGCCTCCTAATCTTCCTCGGTGAAGTTGTGAGAAATCTTTGGAAGTGCCACCACAGTCCCGCCCACAACCCCCCACACCAGAAACATTACCCTAATTAATTGCCTCTTAACACAGCTCCCAAGTAATAATCTCCACATCAGCATCAAAAGAGATTTCAGAGCACATAAGCCCTTTTCCCCTTTCATACCCCAGACTCCCTTCCCCTCAATCCTTCTTTTCATCATTGCCACCATCTCAACACACCAACTCCTGTGTGTTTGACAGACTGCCGTTGCTGCGACTTTTTGGGGTATGGCTTTGCACTCAAGCTGGTATGTGCAGCGACGTGGCCTGGGAAAGCCTTCACCGAGAATGGGAGTGAAGGTGGAGGAGAGTCTGTGTGGGGGGGGGCGGGTTAAGAGGCAAAGTGAGCGTCTGTGTGAGAGGAGGCTGACTGCAGCAGCTGAGCTGTGAAGAAGCTAATGGGCTCTCATGCCCTTCCCACCCCTTCACCTTCTGATGGGCACTCAAGCAGTGAGACGCTGTTCTGGCTACTGCTGCACAACCGCTGCAGAGCCCTGCTCGCTTTAATCAGCATCTGTCGGAACTCGGGTTAGCCCGTATGCAACTCTGGGAATGGCACAGTATGAATCAGTAACCAACTTTTAATGATGTGAGGAGGTGGTGATTGATCCCACTGCCTACAATAATAATGGGAGGTGAAAGGCAGAAAGGCGGTTTATAGATAGAAAGGGATAAACTCATCCCAGTGGTGATCAGGGAGACGCCACAAACACGCTGTACACTTGAGAAGGCTGAACGCCACGGTAAAAAAAAGGTAGCTTAATAGGGCTGCCGAGATTTGTCGACTAATTGACTATTAAAATAGTCCAAGACTGATTTAGTCAGCCAGTTGATTATTATTATATGGAGTCAGAGTGTAGTAAAGTTGAAAATAACAAAGGAATTATGCAAGCTTTTTAGACTATATGAAGGGTTTTTAGGCTAATTTGGAGTTTAGCTAATATTTCAGTTACATGCTAGATCATTTGGATAATTTAGGGCTATTTTGTTTTTTAAGCTATTTTAGTGATTAGCTAATATTTCAGCTACATGCTAGCTAATTCGGCTAATTAATGTTTTTTTAACTTTTTAGGCTCATTTGGTGATTAGCTAATATTTCAGTTACATGCTAGATAATTCGGCTAATTCATGTTTTTTTGTTTTTTAAACTATTTTGGTGATTAGCTAATATTTCAGCCACATGCTAGCTAATTCGGCTAATTCATGTTTTTTTGTTTTTTAGACTATTTTGGTGATTAGCTAATATTTCAGCTAGATACTAGCTAATTCGGCTAATTCATGTTTTTTTGTGTTTTTTAGACTATTTTGGTGATTAGCTAATATTTCAGCTAGATACTAGCTAATTCGGCTAATTCATGCTTTTTTGGGCTATTTTGGTGATTAGCTAACATTTCAGCTACGTGACAGCCATTTTGGCTAATTTAGGCTTTTTTCAGTTTTTAAGGCTATTTTGGAGTTTAGCTAATATTTCAGCTGCATGCTAGCTATTTTAGCAAATTTAGGCTTTTTTGCTTTTTAAGCTATATTGGCATTTAAATAATAATTTAGCTGGCTATCTGAGGCGGTTGAAGTTATTGGCTGCAGCGATTTCAGCTATGAATTTCAGTATCTTCAGCTCTCAGCACTAGAGTCTTCAGGTGCCAAATTCAACTTAAAGCATTCACACTAGCCTACTATATATCTAGTTTTCAGTTAGGTTCAAGCTAATGATGGTTAAGATGTGTGCTTTACACCCAGTTAGTCGACAAAAAAATAATCGGTTATTAGTCCACTATTAAAATAATCATTTGTGGCTAGCATCGCTACACATCAATACCCGGTAATTATTCAAAACTAAAACAAGAAAATATTTAATGATAATTCTCAATGCATTGAGAATAAAATCAATTGCAATAAAATTAAATAAAAAAATATATTAACTAAATTGATTAAAAAAAAAAAAACATTTGATAAGTTTAGCTTGCTAGTGAGCTAATCAACACAAAAAGTGTAGTCAGGAGTCCTGCATGCTGCAAACCCAGAAGTAACTATAAAAGCGGGAACAAAAAAAATACATAAACTACAGCAAATAGGAAAAAGTCCTTTGTAAAAAAAAAAAACAAAAACAAATGGACGCAATATGCAGAAAGTGCTAATACATTTGAACACAGGCTGAATAATTTCTGTTTGTGTGCACCTTAAATCAGTAAAAGTCAGTAACAGAGGATCATTAAGTGAGAGTGTCCACACCTACTTCAGTACATTCAGATATATTTCATACAATTCAGACAATTTGAAGACTGGGGTCAGGTTAGGAGCCAAAAGACCAGAATTATAGTTGTGGCTTGACCTATGAACATGAGTGAGGTTTTCTGGACTGCTACAGCCAGCATCCACTTTATCCCCTCTAATTTGTGAGAATAAAAGCCCCAAGCTACTGATTAACTGATGCAGAGAGGCCAATTGTTTTGATTGTGCTGTGCGATGTTTGATCTGCATGTGTGGAATGTGGTGACCTTTGATCCTGTGACAACATTCAATTAGATAAGGTTAAGTAAATTGACCTCCTCCATCTCTGCTACTCAAGCTAAAGCTGGATAATGCGTCAACAACTTGTAAGCATGCCCTTTCACTCACACAGCAGATACACTAATTATCAGGTTTAAATCTATTGCATTATTTGGGCTTTATTCTTTTTTTTTTTTAAACTAAATGTAATATGATTATTACCAAGATTAAATATCAGAGAGTAGTATGTGTATGTTCACATGTACATATCTTTATGCAAAAATCTTCAAATGCAAAAATTAATTTTACTGGTTGCGAAATAACATTTTTGTCTCCAAACCTACATTTCCAAAATCCATTGCCCTGAAAATTTTCTAAAAGTCTCTGTGAAAAATGAAGGAATATAGATGTTCACTAGATTGGGGAATCTAGACCACAATGAATTGTGTTTGTGCAATTTTTCATCTGAAAAAAGTGTATTTAAATGTATTTATTATAAATCATCCAAGTTTTCACCGTCACAAAACAAGTGGATTAATAAAAAGTTTTGGTAAAAGGTTTTTGACTTCGAGAAATTGGTGATGTCAAATCTAAAATAAAAAAGTAGAGAGTATTGTGTCAGACATGCTGTTAAATCCAGGGCACTACACAGTCTCACACTGTTTAGACTTTTAGTAGTTAGTGAGTAGAGACGGAACTAGGACTCAACCTTAGAAGCAGCTATCACAGCCTCCTGTCCTGTGCCACGTTCACACTGGGCTCTGCAATGCATGTATAAGCGACCAGCATATGTAAATGCATGTAAATCCTTTGTCCATGTTCAAACCTCCTGCGTTCAAGCATAGAAATGCAGCTTTTTAAATCTGTTTTCGGGCTCTAAAACATGGAGCAATCCAGTGCTTGTTAAGTTAAACCAGTTGAACTTCAACCAATCAGGGACTTGTATTCGGTAGTGATATGTGGCTAGCATCATTTTGAATTCACTAAAGTGATGAAAATTGATCATGAAGGAGAAATAAATAATTGTTGTTTGTACCCAGCTGGATATATAGATGTCTTACAAATATCAGAATAGAGCTGAGAAAGAAAAAAGCCTCTTCCAACTGTGAGTTCATGCGTTAGTATAGAGTAGTATCAGTCTGGTGTGAACACTATATGCTATAAGTCCATTCAAATACCTGAAATTTGTTCTTAACCCTTCCGCTCTCCTTGGGGTCCAGATGGCTCCAACCACATATTGTTATGCGATTTCTTGCATGACAAATGTGGACGAAGTGGGACAGGTTTTTACGTCTGTCATGGACATTAGTGAAACTCAAAAATCAGTGAAAAAAAAAAGTTCAGCGCACTGTCCTGTGGTGTCCAGATGACCCCACTTTTAATGTAAACAAGCTAAGGAGAGCGGAAGGGTTACACATGCATCACATGCTTGAAGGTACGTTGCATGAAGTTTTCAGGAAAACTTTCATACTAGTCTGCCCTTATTTTTAAGACAAATATTGAAAGTAAGAGTAGCTACGTAATAATACTAACCACAAGTTAGAAATGGATATTTCATTTGGTGTAGAGGGAATTAGATCTTTTTACAAATTGAATGTAAATATGGTTATATGTACATGGAACTTGTCAACAAACTCTGAGGACAAAACCTAAAAGTTGCTCCCTTAGCCTCACACTTGTGTCCGGCTTAAGCTCTGTGAGAGTGGCTTAAGTAGCTGAACCGCCACAGCTGAGGAGCTCTAGTAATGAGCTGTGATTGATCTCAATAGCCAGCTCAGAGTGGATTCCCCTTAGTTAATCTCTACTTCATCTGCCTCGCTTCAAACATGAACAAGCTGACAGATGAAAGATGATGAAAACAGCAGTGATGGAGATTACATGTTCTACCAAGCAAGCTGAAAGGAGTAAAACTGATAAGGTATGAAGCCGTCACTGTTTAGTTTAACATGTCCGACAGAAATCAACTGTGTTTTAAATATAATTACTCATCATGCAAAACATTTGGACCCCCGAAGACAGGAAAACATGACTACTCTCAAGTGCTGCTGCCTGAGTTTAACCAGAGGCAGAAGAACTCACTACATTACTACCAACAACTCATCTGCAGAGCTTCTCTGAAAGTCCCATTTGTTTACATATCGCCCATGGAGCAAAAAAAAGCAAATTTCTAAGAGTGACTAAGATGCTTTCAGAAACTTTAATAAACATAACTGGAATAAGCTTCATAACCCTAAAAGTGCTACAAATATGTCCAAGTAAGTTAAAATTATTCTGGTTTACCTTTTTGTTTGTGTTGCACCACCTGCACTATGATAGATTTTTCTCTATGCCATGCAAAGTATATTACAATAAAGAAAGTTTTACCTCCATATTGTTTCAAAAATGTTAATTTTAACTTTTTGAGCTTTTAATCTAATTTTATTCACAGAGCTAGCAGTGATCAGAAAAAAAAACCCCAAAAACTTTGATGCAGAATACCATATATCCTCCAATTGTGTCCTGTCTAATAAATTCCAGCTCAAACAGCTTTAGACGTGGTGCTCCTTTAAGACATAAGCCCCACCCCGGTCAGCACAGTCGCACAGTCGTGTGTGTTTGTGTTGTGAAGCAGTGTAGCGATGGCCGGGCTACTAAAGGCAGATATGTAGTATGTGAATTCATCTTCAAAAAAGTTTGGACTATTTTTGTGGGAGAAACGCAGACACGCTGCCACAGACTCCAGGATGACATTGTGAAACGGGCAGCACCCACAGATATGAACGGCCAAAACATTGGAGGGGAGCAGCGCATTTGACAGTGTGAATAGGAACAAGCTGTTTTAGGAAACAAATCAAGCTTAGTAGGAAAAAACTCAAGAAAATAACTGATATTAGTTTAAACAATTTGTTTTTTAGAGTCATCAGTCGATTACAGAGCAACATACAGACAAACGGGGACAAAACAGACTCACCAAGCTACCTATCAGGCATGTTCTGGGGCTGTGGGAAGAATGTGATCAGGGAAAACTAAAGCATGTTAAGGAGAACATGTAAACTCTACACAGAACCAGGGAGGACGATGCAAACACCCCAAACAACCACGCAGACGTGTATGAAATGGACTTTTGGAATAAAGTTTTCCAGCGTTCATCTTCTTTTAATTTAGGCATTCTAGTATGAGATCAAAAAAACCAACATGACTGTGTCGCACCGATGAGACAAATACAAAGTATCTGAGGGTTACAACTAAAAACTACTGAGGACAGTTCTGTTGCTGTGTAGAGTATTATGGAGAGAGAACAAGTATAGTACGAGACAAAATATGTCACTCATGGCAGCTGTGTCTTCAAGTCTGCCCTATCACTTTTCAAAACCTCCTCAGGAATAACACAGGGAGCATAGTAATCTATTCATATACCTGTCTGATAGACAGCGCCAAAGTGGGCATGGAGCCATGGAGCCATGGAGCCAGTGCCACATTTCCTGCCTTCTGGGGAGATAATATTTAACTACTGGTCCGTAGAACTGCCTTCAGAAGAATCCTTACTGATATAAATCCAAGAAATGCTCTTCAGCTAATGTTTTGTCATCAACAACACTCAACAGGTTAGAGGAAATATGACCGAAAAGATATTTTTAAAAATACCAGAATCTCATTGTTCATTGTTACAGCCCCAAAGGGCAGACCTGGCCCAAGTCTAGGAGGAAAAAACAAAAAATGGGACCATAACAAAACTTTTAGACACCAATTTTAGAGAACAAAACAAACCAGCACCAGACCAACTAAAACCCAACTAGCTCCTCAGCCTGTTGCGGCCTCCTCTCTCTCAAATAGCCAGCAGGTGCCAATTGATGTAAATTGGCAACACCTACCAGGTGAGCAGAAGGACTGGATAGAAAAAGGTCCAGCAGGACGCAACAGTTGCCTTCGTTTTAAATTAAATGTGACTTTAAATCACATGAATCCAAAACAACAACGTGGTCCTATGATAGTACAATTCTCTTTTTTGGGGGATGGTTATTGATAAATGTATAATTTAAAAATGCAGAAACTTAAAACAGTAAAATCAGGTGGGAAAAAAAAAATCACAAATTAAAAAAATAAATTAAATGAACAAGTGTAATGATTTGCTATTTAAATTCAAAGTTAAACTGCAGAACAGGAATCCTCAATAAAATGTCTTGTGAGGGCCTTCAGGAGCATCCATGAGTTTCACTCTGTTTATTATTTTGTCTGAAAGGAGAACTTTCAGGCAACAGCTTAAAGGCGTCAGGCTTCGGCCTGAGAGAAAGTCAGGCTGTTGATTCAACACTCTTAAGGAGTGAGTGAACAAATGCAACAGAGAAGAATAGAGAATGATAGATGGGCTTTGGAAAGCACGACGAGGCCTTGAAAGATTGTAATGGAAGAGCCTACGAAGAAAGGGAGAGCACACGTCAGGTCAAAGCAGCCTGAACAACAATGATGGTTTCAGAGGGTGATAAAATGTTTGAAGCTCTTGTTATGTATCTTTATACACAAAAATGTGCATGCATTATAGCCAATGAAAGCAACTCTGTTCCCAAAAACCCTTTATATATCCGTAAAGCCAGATCAAAGTCAGGTGGCACTTCATTCCCACCTGCTCTCATTAGTCAAAGGTCGTACAGACCCACAGTGGTGCAAGATCCCACCTGTTTCTGCTTGCTGCAGACAGGTCTTTCTGGACACTTCAAGTACTTCTCACTACTCCTACGTAGTAGTACACAGCCTGGAAGTCTCATCAGAAAAACACAATGATAACTGTGAAATGTTAGCACTGCAAAGAAAAAAAATTAAATTTCTATGATTTTCAAGAAAACATAACTTTTATTGTGTTTTCTATTATAGTCTAAAAATGCTAGGTGCAAATGAAGAATGGGAATTCCCATAGAACTCCTTTTATTCAGCCTTCGTGATTCCCTCCAATGTGAAATTTAGATTAAAGATAGCTTTGCTCCACTATTCCCACAGACCCAGTGGTATGGAAAATAGATCAAAAATGGCGGGCTTTATGAGGAACATCTTTAATGTTTGCTCTGCTTTCATTGTGCTTGATTAAATGTAGCATTTTGAGATCCCAGAGTTCTGAGAAAAGCATAAATCATTCTCTCGCAGCTGCTAGCGTGCCTAGGGAAAACACATGCGAACTCCCCTCCTCCCTCCGCTCTTTCTTCTCTATCATTATGAAGCCCACCCGTCTCATTGGTCCCTAAAGTGGGGAAACTAAGTAGTGAGAAGTAGTGTGTGCACGTATATGTGCACTCATAATAGGGAAACCTGCAGGCCGCCCCTTATTCCAAGGTCCAGACAAACCACTTTTCGTCACACGCCCTCTAACCTTTTACATCGAAGGCCCCTCAGCATAAGCCATCCATCAGCTATGACAGGACAAGATCAAGCTAAGGACAATCAGCCAGGCAGCTACTGTCCTGAAATGATGGCGGCTCACTTTTTCTATAGTGTCATCACTTACAGTGGGACGACAGTCCCAGCATTAAAGACAAGATTGTAGACTTTGTTTGGGTTCAAAGTGCAACGTTACATCACTTAAATTATTTTAAAAAATATGATTTTGTGTTGGCGACTAATAGCATGTTCTGGACTTTCCACTGACGCTGGATAATTCTATTTAAAATAAAGAAAATCAAAGTCAGACAAATGTCCTGTCAGGAAAAACTGTGATTGTAAATGTAAATAGAAAAAAAAGAAAAACTGTAATACTTTGAAAGAGTTATGATGTCATTTTTAATCAAAATCTAAAAACCTGTGTCGTTGTCTAAGACAAAGTTTCTGCAGAGCGGCAGGAATTCATTCAAAATTTGCCTCTGAGTTTATGGGCGGGACTATTGGGGCGGAGCAAGCCTGCCCCTGCTTCCCAACATCCATCTGTTTACACATCCCCTCCTACAAGCTAACATTAGCGGTGCAACAAAAACGTCCAGCGATATCAGAGCTATCCAGATGTACAGTTTAGTTCCAGATTCCAGCTCAGACGAGGAAAACAAAGACGTTTATGGATCTATTTGTCTGCAAGAGGATGCATCAGAATGGAGCAGAGCAGGAAGTTTGTGACTCACTAATTGTAGCACCTGCGTCACTGATACAAGCCTTTTACTTCTGCTCCTGATTCACAAGGATTTATATAAACAAGTACATAGAAATGCAATTTTAAACATCATTTTCTTAAACAAAATGTCTTCTATCATCAGAAAAATGCTCCAGGAACATGTTAAAAAGACCAAAAACTCTATTTTCATTGGAGTGGGTCTTTAAACGTTAATGGTCTAATAAAGAACCAATTTCAAAGCATAGCTTTTGAGTTTCACTTTAACATAAATCATATCTTTCAATAATATTTTTTTTAAATGTTCAAACCTGAACTATACAAAAATGAAAACAAAGAACTAAAATCTACAGAAGTTCTGCAAGTGTGCAGCATCTCTCTTTTAACAAGCCCTGGAACTTTATTTTTAAGTAAACTGTGATTTGCTTCAGTTTATTGGTAAACAACAGAACTGAAAGCAGATGTCATCGGACATCTTTGAAATCTAATCAGTCTTCTAAAGTTAAATTGAAGAAAAAAAAAACAACATTAAAACACAAGTGTTGCTCTTTAAATGATGCGCAAGAAGCAGTTTAATAGACATAGTCAAAAACCTTTTTGGTGAAAATATTTAATGTAGAATTCATATCCTAGAACTAAGTAAAAAAAAAAAGTTCCAGACATGAGAGAGATGTGAATATCTGTTGGTGTTTTTAAAATCTTCCACTTAGACTTGATGCAGAGTCAGAAGTGATCCTTTGATATGGACTTTTTGAGCCTAAAAAAAAAGGAAGGCGTGGATGAAATAACTTCTGGGATAAATCAAAGGATCCATAAAGAAAGTGTTGGTGATTTCCAGAGCCTGTCAAAGTCCTTCAGAATTGAGAAGACACAGAGATCACACATCCATGAACCGAGAGGAAGCACTAAAAGTAAGGCCTATCCAAAGTTATAACCAGATGCAGTCAGTCAAGCCCACTAAAGCACAAAAGTACAGATAAACGGACAGAGTGCAAAGTTCTGAATTCACACAGTCCACTGACCACAAGCTGGTAGAAGCACACTGAATAGCTACACTTCAACTGGAGACACAAATTGTAAAAGAATGTAAAAAGATTTGGTCAACAACGGAGGTTACTGACCAAATACTTTGTATCGTATCACTGGTTATCTATGGCAGAGGTCAAAGACTTCCTGTAAGTCTTCAGTAGATTTGCACTGAAGCTGCTATTTTGGTTTAATTCTTCCATGTAGATCTTCTTCAGAGCTGTGATTTGGCTGGGATGTTTACTGGAAAACTCCAGAACCTTGATATGTTTTTTTGTACCCACACCTTTGCTGTCCAGGTGATGTGTTTGAGATAATAGAAATGCTGGAAGATCCAGCCATGTTTCATCTTCAACACTGGTATTCTCATTGATGGAAGGAGGGTTTTCTCCAAAACCTCTTCATACATAGATCCATTCATCCTTTCCTTCATACATATAAAGGACAAGATGTGTCGTCTTTGTAGAAAAATTGCTTCAAAGCATGATGCTCCCATCTTCATGCTTACGGTGTTCTGAGGTTGAAACCCAGCTTTCTTCTTTCTCTAAACACGTGAGTGGCCAGAAGATCCTATTCCCAACCCTGCTTTGGATCATCCAGATGGTCTCTGAAGAACTTTAGATGGGTCAGGGTGTGTGCTGGTTTAAACAGGAGGACTTCTGAAGCTCTGCAGCATTTGAACCCATTGCAACATGTGGTTATGATATGTGTGAATGAACCTGTGTTAATGATAGATACCCTTTATAACTGTGGTCCAAGATCTCTTCAAGCCATTGACCAGTTCCTCTGTGTAGTTCCGTGATTTTTTCTCACCACTCAGGCTCATTTGCTCTACCAGGTGAGATTTTGCATGGAGTTCCAGGCTGAGAGAAATATTCAGTGATCTTGTAGTTCTTCCATTCTGTAATAATTGTTCCAATAGTTGTTCCACTAGTCTCTGGTGTCCTTTGACAGCTCTTTGGTCTTGGTGGGGAGGTTGCAGTCTGACTGTTTACGAGTATGGACAGGTGTCTTTTATACAGAGAACCAATTCAAACAGGTGACATTGAGGCCATGTCCACACGTAGCCGGGTATTTCTACAAACGCATATCTGCCGACCTCCGTTTTATAAAAACGGTTGCGTCCACACGTGATCGTTTTAAAAAATAATTCCGTCCACACGTCCCCGCATACTTGCGCTGTTGGGCGATGTAATGAGCATGCCAGAACAGTAGTTGGCAGTGTCTTTCACGAGTGGCATGCCTTCGAGGAGCAGGAGGAAGGGATATTTGTTGTAAAATAGCCGACTGCAAAGCGCTTATTCTCCTTTGTTCCTCGACAAGAAGCAGTAATTGTGTTTGTAAAAAAAAATCAAGTATGAAGCATCTGTACCAGCGTAATAATTAACACACTCCTCAGGTCCATGCTGAGCAATGTAAACAGCGGCGCATCTATGACGAGTATGCACTACTTGTCGCAAAGAGTGACGTTTAAAAACGTAAATCTCTGGTTATGCATGTCCACACGCAGACGCAAAAACTGAGTTTTCCAAAATCTTCACTTTAGCCGGAGTTTTCCAAAAGCTCCGTTTTCAGTGACTTAAATCTTCGGTTACGTGTGGACGATAGGCCGAAACGGATAAAAATATATGCGTTTTAGCAGATACCCGGCTACGTGTGGACAGGGCCTGATACAGGTAACCAGTGGAGAAAGGAAGAGCATCTTACAGACGTTTTAGCTCTGTGAGAAATACAATTATTGCTCGTTTGTAAAAGAGACAAATACTTGTTTTTTGCACCACTATACAGACAAATTCTTTAAAAAAGAAATCAAACAATGTGATTTCTTGCATTATTTTTTAGATTCTGTCTTTCACAGTTAAGGTGAACTTAAACGGACCCTACCATGATTTTCTTCAGCCTTTCAGAGTAAACTTCATCCATAAATATGATCATATATTACCTCTGGAACACTAAAAAACAGATTATTTATGATTTTTGTGGCCAGTTTTAATACCCAGAAGTAAAACGACTCGATTTCGCTCCTTGTCAGTCCCGCCCATTTCACAACGTCATCCTTGGAGCCCGCCTCCTCAGCGTGAACAAAATTTGTAAACAAAACCACGTGACTAAAGATGGATGCGCTGCGGTCTGAAAAATCTTGTCTGAATTTTTCCCTTTTTCAAACTTTTTATTTGCTGATGGATTTTGAGTCTGTTTGAAGACCAGATTCAACACTGTTTGGTACCGCGGAGGAATCCTGCATGACGGTTACTGGAGACACTAAAGGTACACACGCTAAAAGACACGTCTGTAGAATCAATGTGGATCATGTTAAATGTTGTTTCAATGAGCATGAATTCATCCGACTACATTTTAATGAGTTTCCGTGTCTCATCGTTGTGGTTTGATGGTTTGTTTTTAGAGAATTCTGTTGGAACTACAATAGAACTTTCACGGCAGCAGCCGGCGCCGCGTAGGAGACGCAGAAAAGAGAGTTCTACGTTTTTCAGTGGTGTTAAAATAAACATTCTAACAAGTAAACAGTTTGAACCAATTATTTCCTTTTGGATAACATGACAATCAATGCTCTACATTTGTCCACAGCTCATCGATCACCTCATTTCTACCGTGTTTACATCACGTGACTGTCGGGTACGGTGGCCATTTTGGTTCAGTTGTTCCGCTCTCAGTTCTTTTCATATTCAGAGTGAAAATCTCAAAGTGAACAGAAGTTCAGTCTGATTGGAAATGAAGCGAAACTACATTATAAAATTGGTCTGGGAGCGGTTCCTGGTACAGGAAAGGTAGTTATCTCCTGCCACAGCTCAGTGGAGAAGACGCGGGTGTGTTCTTTGTAGTTTAGTGGTGAAGCTTGCAGCACAGATTCTTCCTGGACGGAGCTGTTGGCATCAATCTTACATCAGCACGTTTCCAACCGCTCGTTTTCGTGGGTATCAGAATCAACTTTATCGCAAAGTATGATTACACTTAAGAGGAATTTTTCTTGGTGATGATGGTGCCCAGCGTGCATCAGCACCCCAAGGCGCCAAGCGAACGAATGCAATGCACACACAAAATGCACAACAAATGTACAACAAACGACACACAAATGTACATGCAAGCATAGGAAATCAACAAACAAAGTCCTAAAGGAGCATCTGGTGGAGGTTTCCACCCCTGCTTTTTCCTCAGTGGTTGTCAGTGAAGGCGAGTGATGGGAGGACGGATTGGAGGACCGTTAAACAGGATTTCAACAACCTGTTTGCCGTGGGCCTGGTTAAAGTCCGGCTTGCCGCCTCCTTTTTCCGCGATCCGGCCGACCGTTCCGCCGGTGACCGAACTCAAAGCCAATCAGCAGCTCCTCCACCTGGCAGCACGGCAGGACGTCCGGGATCCAGCCGACCACAAACACCCCCCGCTGTGGTTACATTGTTTCTATGACTGCAGCTCTCTAACCATTTATGAAATCATCGTTGATTCTGAAGCAAGAAAAGCAGCCTTGCACTAATATGCAACACTTTACAGTAGTGAAGTGCTTGAAACATCAACGTGATTTGACCTGGAGAAAAGCAGCTTTGCGCCGTCTTGAACAGTGCACAGTCAACCAATATGAAAGGCCGGTTTTCTCTGTGTCAGAGTCAGCTGATTCACGTTGATGGCATAGAGAAGTCGAAGAGTTACAGTTGATCAAGGAGCGTGTTATTCTGGTGTCGCCAGCGGCAGCTCCGGGAGCTAAAGGGTTAACCAAAGGTATAACGAGGAACCTCAGTAGACTCAGAATGACAGGAGCTACATGGAGTAGGTAAAGTGACCTAAGCAGACATGGAACTCACAGCAACTCTGACAGCACCTTAGACACAAGTTTAACCCAAAACATAATCAAAATGTAAACTTTGAGAGTGAAATACAGATTTAAAAACATCATTGGGAAAAAAATGATGAATTTTCACATGTGGTACACAAGTAGTCCTCTTTTCTATCATTTTAACTTTAAGAATAATGATCATTTACTCTTTTACATCAGTCATCCTCAAAGAAAAGCTTTTCCCATTTGATTTTCAAATAGTGTTATTTTGGTTTGTTGGGATGGACAACCATTGGCATTACAAACACAATATGTGGTTAGATGTGATTTCTCACACATACAGGGAATTTTGTTTGGTTTTAAGCCCCACAGCTGACATGTTTACAGCCAAAGATCCCAGTATGATTCAGGGCAAAACAGAAATTCTTTCATTTTCAGATTTCCAGATAAATTGGATAAGTTGCTTTACTTTGAACCTAACACCTCTGTGTTAGCTGTTAAAAGAAGGGAGTAGCCTTGAAAATATATATTGAAAATAAGGCCTAAAAAAATAAAAATACAAAAAAAAAAGAGGTGGGAATCTTGAGGCACCTCACGATTCGATTTAATTCCTATTCAGGAGGCAACAATTCGATTATGAAGCAATGATTAATGCATCCCAGATCTGCATTTTTTTTTTTTTTTTTTAGAAATGCTTCTCTATATTACTTTTCTCCACCAAAGTTCACTGAAGAGAACTAGGAGATTAACATGTCTTTATTATTCTTCTTACATTATTTTTTTCAAGGAACACAATAGCATGAGACATCATCATTGATACTGAAACATTATTATTTATGTTCAGTTATAGAGGAAATCAGAACCAGAGCTCACTGAACAGAGACCTCACAAAAACGGAGAAACTACCAGATATAGCCACAAGAGACAAGGCTTAGTCTATTAACTGAAACACTGAATTAAGAAGTTCATCTAATGTTTAGGAGGGGCAATCAACAACAATCCTGAAGTAGTCTTAGAAACTGCTCAGCCTGCATTATTTAGACAATTCTTGTTGTCTCTGGTAGATAAACCATTATACTAGAGATGAAACGACTTTTTGACTTCACTAAACAATAAAATCATCGACGCACATCAACAAAAGAAAGAGAAATGAAAAACTAAACAAACCAAGAATAGGAAATAAGGAAAATAATCAATAAAATCCAATATAATCAAATAAATGATGCTTCAAAAGGTTTACCTGAGTTTCTGCAGTCGTCTCCTTGCTGGGGGACTTGAACAGAAAACACCAGCAGGTCCGGAGCCAGTAAAGACTCAGGCTTGCGGATCTCATTCAGCCAGCGACTCATGTAGAGCTCTTTAGTGTCAGATGGGCCCTGGATCAGAGGAACCAATTTCTCCTTTACCCCTTCTGCTGTACCTAAACGAATTACAGACATAAACAGAATTTCAGTTTAATTGAGTTACAATGAACCAGAATTTCAATGTGCTTTTTGTGAAGGTTTATAAGACACTAAAGCTTTTTATAGTACAGTATTGTATAATAAGGCAGGGTCTTAAGATATGCTCTTAGTAAAAATGAAAGAAATATACTGAGAAATATCTTCTATTGTAATATTTTGTGACATATTACTCATTTGTCCATTAAAAAAACATCCATGAGATTTGATGTTGTTTTCTGTTGTACTCCTGTAATATTGTTTTGACTAAAGTACATTTTTGTTTATAGACCCACTCCAATGCAAATCATGTTTTCATGTTTGTAACATGTTCTTGTGGAATTTTTCTTGTGATGGAGGAGACAGATAAAAGAATTGAAGATTAAGAGTATTTCTGTATTCAAATCTTGATAATCAGGAACAGATGAAAAATGCTGTTTGAAAAAGAACTCTTTTGTGCTGTAGTCAGTGAAATGGCGGGGCAATGTCTCACTGCTCCGCCCCATTCTGATGCATCCACTTACAGACAAATAGATGCAGTTTATTTGAATTTTTATACACTTTTTATTATTGCTTTTACTGTTTAACTGTTTCTTTATTGTTTAATGATTGTATTTATACTTTATTTTATGTTCCGCGCTTTGCTTGCTCCGGCTTTTAAAGGTGGTGTACAAATAATAAATTGATCAATAGATTGATTGATTAAGGTCTTCATTTTCCTCATCTGAGGTGGGATCTGGCTTAAAACTGTACATCTGGATAGACCCAATACTGCTCGGCTTTTTTATTGATTGGCTGAAGTGTGAGGGGTTGTAAGCTAGCGGGAGAGGGTGTACACAAAGGGATGACGGGATAACAATGGAGGCTAGCTTCTGCACCCACAGCCCCGCCCACAACTTTGGGGCAAATTTCTGATAAACTCCTGTGCAAATTTTGTTTAAGAAAACATTTTCTTTCTGTTTTGCCTAAAAACAGCCTAATCATAAATAAAAGAACACTGGGAACGCTTCTACAATAGCTCAAAAGACGATCAGAGTGGGACTTAAATTCAAATCTTATTACCATTTTTCAGTTTTTTAACACATTTTTAGCAAGTATCTGTCAAAAATCTAGCATCAATGAGGATTAGTTAATAATTTATGCAAGTCACATTTCTTTGTTTATTTTGAAAAGATAATGAAACCACAAGTCGTAAAAATAGTGATCAGAAAATGGTTGGAACATGAGCATCAAGCACAACTTACAACAAAACTAATAACGCCAATAAGTGAAGCATGGCTGGCTGTGGAGGAGCGGTCAACCTCTGATTGTTAGGTTGTGGGTTTGGCTCCAGCCTCGACTACTCATGAGGCAAACTGCCCTTTTTACAACACCCTGAACCCCACATTGCTCCTGGTGATTACAGGTTAGCACAATGTATGTGTGTGACTGCAAAACCTTTTGGGCCAAAACCAAAGTTTAAAAAAGCGCTATATAAGCACACATGTGGGAGAAACGAAGAAAGAATGGCTCTAGCATGACGTCATGAAATGAAGTTGTTTCACTTCCGGGTAGCAAAAACACTCACAAAAAATAACTTGTATTTCATTAAAAAATTTGCTTTTTAGTGTTCCAAAGGTAATATATGATCATATATATGGATTTAGTTCACCCTTAAAGGCTTAAGAAAACCATGGTATGGCCCCTTTAAGGAAGTTTTCATGGCAGCTCTGCCACCATCAGTGTATGAATGAGTGTAAATGTGGCATCTAATGTCATTTGGTTCTTATTAAGGGTAACAAGTACCATTTAAGAACAATTTACAATATATGGGTTAGAGCAGGGGTGGGCAAACTGCAGCCTGTTAACCTTTTTAATCTGGCTGCCAAACTGGAATAAATTATACTATTAAGAATGTTTTTCCCTGTAATTATGGTGTCTACCCATAGAAGGTGCATTATTAAGACATTGACCTACATAAAGTTATTTTGCAATTGAAGATTTCGCTGTTTTTCTGACTGTCATTTGCATTTTCAGAGTCGGGCAGTCCTATTCCGATCATTTTAACACCCAATTTTCTTTCTTTAGGGACATCAATCCATCAATGTTACGGACGCTAAAATGAAAACAAGTCACACTTTTGAAATAAAAACTAAAAATTTTCCGTTTTAAAGCATAAATATAATAGTCAAAATGAAAGCATGTTTTTCTCCAGATTCTATGTTATTTCTTTCTCTTATGAGGTGAACTATCAAAACACTCCTGGTTCGGCCCTTCTGTCAAATTTTTGAACTTCTTGTGGCCCACGAGTCAAAAAGTTAGAGAGAAGAGAATTCCTACCTCAATGATCAAATGAAAAATGATCTGAAATTTTGGGAGTTTGTCAATTTTTCTAAACAATTACACATCTTCTATGCTGCCCTTTTACAGTAAACCGTTGTGTGAATCATTAACTACATCTCAATTTTTTTTTGTATTTCAAATGAGAAAATAAATATTTTTGGTACATTTAAAACAAAATGCTGCAGCCTAAAATCATATCTGTTTTTTTTTTTCTCAACAGGTGAACAATTAGCAAGATTTTTGTTTTGTTTTGCTTTATCAACAAAGGCATGGCCAAAACCAACTGAAAGACTGTGAAAAAATAACAAAATACAAGAACTTTAAAGAAAAAGAAAAAAAAAAAAAAGAGGTTAATATTGAATAGAAGACAGACTGGGACGGGGGAGGGTGTAAAAGTATGAGTTAAAGAAAATAAAAGAAGAGTCTCGTTTGTCTCACTCTTTCCCTCCTACACAGGCAGTAAAGTTTTAACAGGGCACAGCTGTACACACCTGGGGTCCTGGCGCATACTTTTACAGCTCCCACAGTTCCCGAGGCACATTTCACCATCGCACGGCTGCAGAACTTCAACTCCACATTTTGGACCAAGCCTTCGAGAGTCGGTGACGGGCCTGGATATCTCACACCTAATAAAAAAAAGAGAGAGAAGTACCGTGAATACGGACTCTGGCAGGTTTAAGAATCGCTTCTGTGGCTTCATTGAACGATGATCTGCCTCCGATTGTTCTTGACCAACCAAGTACAAAGACAGAAGACGGACAATAGAAGCATTGCTTTCATACAAGTGCTACGAACCAGCAGAAACTGGTCTAATAAGCTCTGTTGCACAAACGTCACAAGCAGAAACTGGTGAAGTGTTTTCATTAAGTCAATATTTGAATCTTAAGGGAGTTCTTAATGACAAAACACAGAGGGAGAGGCGGAGCTATCAGCTCTTTGCTATAATCCAGAGATCAGTCAGGAGAGCTCAGATCTGTCCTTTAGAGCAGTGGTCCCCAACCCCTTTGGTGTGGATTGGTTCTGGTCCGTGGGATAGTTGGCACCCAACCGCAGAAAAAAAATCATAATTCTGTTATATTTATAATTTTATTCTAAAGTAAGTTTTATTTTGGAAAAACTTCTTCATGCATGTCAAGTTACTGAATCACATGGCAAAAATACATCAGCTACTTTCTTAAAGCAGCTCCACCAATCCATAAATGGAAAACATTAAGTTAGCAAAGCTAACAAAAGACAAATGTATTTAGAAACGGAATAAAAATATTCAACATCAAAGAAAAATGAAAACAGCATTTAATATACAAAAACGAAGAAGTCTTTACTCCAAGCATGGATTTATTGTGACAGACCATAATATTAATAATGCATAATATTTGGCAACCGGCTGTCTAATGTTACCAGGATGCTTCTCTTCAATTTGATCAAACAGTTTATGATTATATTTATAAAATACCAGTTGTATTGACCTGAAATCATTTTTGGACCACTGCTTTATAGAAAGTAAAAACCGCCCACCTATAGACCAACAACAGGATGACTCAGCAAAGAAGAGCCACAACATAGGATAGAACCATTAGAACCATTAATATATATTACTGGACTGGCCCTCATGTGAGGTTGGCGGTACAAACGTGCATTGAACCTTCCTGAGTGAAGAACGGAGGAGGCTTGATAAAGTACGTAAAAAATCTGCGCATGAAATGTTTTGCAATCAACTTCAAAAACCATGACAACAAAATATAGCTTTAGTTTGCAGTCAAACAGGGCTATCGTCTTGGTGTTTGAAGTAACTTGCACCTGCCTTTACTTGACTAGTAATCCATATTCCTCCTCTCAGTCAGTGAACAACACACAGAAGCAGACCATCACAAACGCCTGCTTGTCTTTACACACAAATGCACCATGCAACATTCTAGACACAGAAAACTATTGTTCAAGCTGACAAACTGACCAACCCATGAAGTCTTAGTCTTCCTGTGCAGACCACAATTTTATAGTCCAACAGCTGGACAAAACATTGTCAGGAGCCCCCCCTCTATGCTAACACCACCAACCTAGCAGGTGCGCTGTGCCCTTTTGCACCACTACGTGGGCAACAGGGATATGTTACAGCGATACCCCCGGTCCCATTTATCAAAGAGGAGAGGGAAGGGCCCCTGTCATGTTCTGCTCTGGCTTGATCTTACAACAACTCAATCTTTTCTGGACTCACGAGGGCCGTTAGAGTGTGCAGGTCTCACTCTTCACGAGTGCTTTCCCTTTAATGCTTTGGTCACAGGGTCTATGGTTATAGTAGACATTTGTTTTGAGTTTGCTCAAGCTAAAAGTCTTGAGCAAACCTTACCAGGATCATCTGTAGAGTTATTTATTTTCCAGTGTGAGAAAAGAGCTGGGATTACTATAAACGTGTTATTCTCTGTGTGATCACAGGAACAACTCAAACATTTGTTAGTTGTGGGTATATAAACAGCTCAAGAGGATTTGTATGTAGCAAATAATGTGATAGTATTTACATCTAAAAGGTGAAGGTTTTGTGTTGTGTTATACGGATCGATAGTTTTCTTAAAAAAGAGATTTAATCTTTGCATTTTGAGATTTTTAAAAACTATTTAAGGCATATTTCCTGATATTAATGTAAAACACATCAATAGATAGTCTTGATCCTTATAGTTTCTCAGCTCATCCGAGTATCTCCTCATTGTTTCACTGCTGATGGAAAGTTCAGTCAGTGTCACAAGTGTGGAAAAAACGAGAACTACCTGGATGCAAATGTCAATGATCCAGTGATGATCAGAACGGTCGGCTAATGTGCTGCTTGGCAGAAATCTTGATGCGTCTCAGAAATTTCGTCGGGTCAACAGAATGGAGAAGTTTCAATGTAAAGACATGCAGGCATCAACCACATAAATCAGGCTAGCTCCCTCATTTTAAACCAGTTTTCACAAAACGTGCCTCAAATTCAAGCTTAGAAAATGATTGATGTCGTAGTGTATTAACATTTTTATCATTTCTAAAAACTAAACTGCAAATAGTGCAAGAACTGCGCCTTCTAGTGTTACAGGTAACGCTCTGCTGTCAAATGAACAGATTTAGCATTTGTGCCAGAATCTATAGAACTGAGCTTGTAAATGCTTATTACCTAAGCCTAGAACAGAGGGGGATTGATGAAGTTCAATGGCATGACTGGCTGATAAACTTGACAAAGTGAAGTAACAAAACCTATTTCCTATTAAAAACACCTCAAAGTGCTTTAAACAGAAAAAAAAACTCTAACTCACATACAAATACAATTAGATAAGCTGCAACTTGTAATAATCTACTATCATGAAAAAAAAACTTAGAAACTACATAATTAGTTATTTTTGCATTGAAGCTCCTTCCCTAACGTCTGCTCTCTTCAGTGTTTATGGCAGAAAGTGAACGCTGCAGATTCTAGCTGACTTCCTCCGGTCTGTGTGACCAAGAAACATGTTCAACACTGGCAGGACGTATTTAGAAAATTACTTGGGAATAAAAAAAAATAAAAAAAAAGTGCAATCAACAGCAACATGTAGCGTTGGATGCACAGAAAAAAATACATGCGGACAATCCCTGGATCTGCATCTTAACCTCATATATTACGTATGTCCGACGGGAATTTCCATCAATTTTTGAGCTGATCGCATGTAAACATGTGGGAATAACATCAGCCACTAAAATAAATAAATAAATAAAAACATCAACGATTACCCAAGCTAGCATGCTACTAGCTAGCTCCCACTTTGGCACAAACTTCATACTTTCCCAGTCTGATTTCTCGCTATTAAAATGGGATTCCTATCTGGAGAATATCTGAATATCAAAATATCTGGAGAACTAAGAGTCATGCACATTCCAACATGTACTGCCATGGGAAAGCTATCTGCCTATATTGCAGGAAAAGGCAAATATACACAATAATTGAAGTCACACATGCACTTCCATAGAGTTTATACAAGCTTGTGGTCCGTAAAATAAAAAAACGGAATCTTCATTTTTAACCAATGATGGAGTTTGTTTTTTGTTTAGAGAGTACTTATTTCTTAACATTAGATATATTATTTCTCAAAGTTTTTGCTTAAAACTATAAATAACGACTTGATCGTTACACGATGGGAGCTGGTTGTTTAAGCGCAATTCACAATAGTCAAAGCCTGATATGCAGATAATAGGCAAAAAAGGATAAAACACCTATAATACTAACTCCATGTCTGGCAGTGGGCCCGAAGAAACGAGGCGGCTGACAGAAAAAGAGGTAGACATGGACAAGTTGGGTAGCCTGAAATCAGCCAGCTGAGCCATTAAGGACTGATGCAGAAACAATAACTGTCTCTGCTAAGTCAGGAGGGGCTGAAGCAGAAGCAGTAAGTAAGAGCAGGTCTGCTGGCGCTCTGCCCAGAACTGACACACAGCAAAAATACAGACACATGCAGGGAGTGGGACAGGAAAACAGACGAGCAGAACCAGCACCGCTTCGTTAAATCCAACTGAAGCAACTCCACCAGTCAAACATGTCCACTTCTATAATATTATACTTTAAAATGTGCTTCATCATCATGATTCATTGATAAAAATTAAAACCTGTGTTTTCAGAACAAAAACTCTAAACAAGAACCCAGTCAAACAAATTTTAATTAACATTAAATGTAAAGAGAAAACAGCAACTGTAAATGCTCACAAAGGCTGCATTATCAATAAATCAGTTGGGTTCAATCATGTAAAGTTGGAGTTATTAAGCAACTTTCACACTGAATTCAAGCGCAGTGGTCAGATATAGGTGATGCAGTGGATCGAGAGTTCAAAGTCAAAGGGGCCCCGCTATGAAAATTCTACTTTTTGATGTTTTAAATGCATTTTACTCTTCATTCTTCACTATAAAGAACCCCAAAACGGCACTTTGATCCTTTCATGCATTTAAGAGTAATCCTCTAAAAACCTGCTCTGTCTGCAGCAGCCCCTCACATACCCACGAAACCGAGCGGTTGGAAACGTGCTGATGTAAGATTGTTCCCGACAGCTCTCTCCTACCTGTGTACCTGTATCTCCAGTAACTGTCATGCAGGATTCCTCACACCAGCAGTAAAAGTGTTGAATCTGGCTTTTATACAGACGCTCAAAATCCATCAGCAAAATAAAAAGTTCGAAAAAGGGAAAAATCTAGATAAGATTTTGTAGACCGCAGTGCATACATCTTTCTTATAGTTTTATTTACAAAGTTTGTTCACGTTGGAGGGGCCGGCTCAAGGATGACATCGTGGAATAGGAGGGACCGACAAGGAGCGAAAGGCGGAGCCACACAAATCGAGTCGTTTTACTTCAGGTTATTAGAACGGGACACAAAAATGATGAATATTTCATAAATAATTTGTTTTTTAGTGTTGTCAATGTAATTTATAATCATATATATGGATCAACTTTATTTGAAATAAACCATTTCAAATAAAAAATCTTCATTGTGACAATGCACCACCTCAGGCTGTAGGAATATCTCTGCATCACTGGATGCTATGGAGGTCATAGGAGATAAACTGATGGTGTGACCCTTATCCTCCCCCGACCTCAACCCTATTGAGAACCTTTGGAGCATCTTCAAGAAAATCTCTGAGGGTGGGGACAGTTCCCATCATAACAGCAGCTCTGGGAGAATACTCTAACATCCTGCAAAGAAATTCAAGCAGAAACTCTCCAAAAAGTTCAATGGATGCAAGAATTGTGAAGCTGCTACAAAATCAGGCTCCAATGTGACTTCTTCAAGCAGGTTGATGAAAGGTTAGAGCTGCAGTATTGTACACAGGTGGTACTCACTGCTTATAACAGTCATGGCCTAAAGATGTGAAACTGGTGTAAGTGCTGGTGGTTGCACAGGCTGGGGGTCTAATTTCATAATTTCCATCCCCCCCAGATGCTGCCGGCCTTTTTGTCTGAATACTAAAGCAGTGACATATGTTCTTTGCAGTGTGGTTCCCTCTGCCACTGAATTATCACGATTAAGGAGTCTTCATGCGGAAGCAATTTGGCAAACAGCAATGTGGCAGTGAGGTTTGGAAGACAGTGATGGTTTGGGGCAGAAGGGATGTAGAGAAAGACAAAATGAAGATATATAGGCCAACTGAGAAAGAACTAAGAGCGCATAAAGAGGAGGGAGAGATGAATGTACCGAGATTGATGGTAAAACATATACTATGACAGACATAATTCCCACATTGCGACATGTAAGGAGATAATTAGCCCGTGGTGAGATAGGCCATTAAAACACAGTTCTGGATGAGAAGAACTGCCTTTCAACCTTCCATATCCCCAGCATAATGCAACCCTGACAAATTTGGTTAACATAAGAAACGGGGGCAGTCCATCTTTGAAGTGGAAGCCAGCTTGGAATGCCAGTGTGGTTCCAGCAACAGTGGTGCTTGAAACTACAGACCACAGCTAATGACGCTAAACCAGCCTCCCCACTGCTGAAGTGTAACCCGGGATTATTGTGCACTCTCTCCAAACCCTAACTTAAGAAGGCTCTTCTGCTGGGCCTTTCTTCTTCTTCTTTTCCACTTGCTTTATGGGAGAGCATTAAAGACATAATGAGCAGAGCATTCTCGTTAACTAATAATCCGCAGAGATCCATTTTTATGTCTCTGCTTTGAGGAGGCTGACACAGTCTGTGTGTGGTGGTAGCCAAGACGTGACTGGGATTTTTGTACTACTGAGGTACTTCAATGGGAGTTACAGTGGAAATTTATGGCCTTGTGATGAGGAGCTATGTGCTCAGTCGGCACTACTCACTATCCTCAGATGGGATGGTTGGTTCTCAGCAGGGAGCCGGTTCTGTAGACACTACTAGATGACATAAATGCAAACACATTTATTTGTGTCTGTCTTTGATTTCAAGGAGAGGTCTGCCGCTGGTGCTTTTAACCATGTAAGTATTGCATTAATCTCTCAGAATCTGACCTAATGTGTTAAAATAAAGGTTAAATAAGTAAAATGGTTTAATATATAATATTATAGAGAATATATATTTTTTCTTTTATGTCAGATTATGTGATACAAAATTATTGCACACCTTAACATCTGTTTAACACAAGTCCTTACTGCAGTAATACTTCATGAACCATGGCTACACGGAGTTGTTCTATCATATGGTAGCTAGCTCCAACGGAAAGCATTCAAAAAATTACTACCTTAAACAGAAAGAGTTTATACCTTCAGAATGTACACCGATTCTGCACAGAAATCTAACTAAACTTGATCAACCATCAGAAAGAGTGGGAAAAAAATACAGCTAGCATCCCTTGTTTATTGAGAAAGTAATGTCTAAAAAATAAATTTGCAAAGTAGAATTATAGACATTGTGAGTTCCCCTCATCACACGCTTCATACACTTTTCTCAGACATGCATAATTTATGTTGTATTTAAACTCTCGCAGTTCACTAAAAAATAAGTCCAGTATAATAGAATAAAAAGAAAGATTCTGTACAGGAGACACATTGATTGACAAGGGTCTGCAGCCAATCAGAACACAACACGGTAGGGGAAAAAGCATCCACAACTGTGCTACAAAAATATATCGAAACAACAAGAGCATGAAAGCTGAGATGATTTACGGAGAGGACCCCTGAAAATCCACTACAGAGACTGTAACAACACACCAGGAGAGTCCAGTGGACTTGGTTTAGTACAGTTGGAAAGGTTATGCTGCTATCAGGGTTACTGTTATGGACAACAGTTCATTTCTTAATTTAGCTTGCTTCACTGCAGTGTGAAAGTATTTCTGACCACTACAACTTGGCTAAAAATGTTCTTGTGAGACAGATTTTCTTTGGAAGGGAAGTCTGGTGATGTTTACTGCAAGGGGAGTACAAACAGACTTTCCAACAAACTGATAAGAAAAGGTTAAGCAATGCACCAAGAAAAAACACATCAGGGAAAATCAACAAAAATGAGCAAAATGTCTAAACAGTAGACATGATAATAAGGATGAGAATGTGCTTTTCCATATATGACAACTAATAGCAAGAAAAGCTGTTTTTCTTCCAAAGTATTTTTTCTGGTTTTGCTCTTTTCTGGATATAATGGGAAACTGCACCTGCCTGACATTTAGACGGTTTGCAGATGAAATGTAAAATCGATATATGGGCTAGTGTGAATGCTGTAAGCTGAATGTGGCTGCTGAAGATTCTAGAGCAAAAAAGACAAATGTCTCCTTTAGCCAAAGAACTACTTTAATGCTAAAATATTTTCTAAACTAAAAAAAAAAAATTGAAAAAATGTCTAAATCAGCCAAAACAGCTGGTATGTTGCTAAAATAAAAGCTAAATTCCAAATTAACCTAAAAAACACAGTAGTTGCTGAACATTTTAGAGTTTAAATGGTGTCTAGCTGACATTGTGCTGAGGTTCACAAGTTTCAAAGTGTACAAAGTTTTTGAAGGATTTCTCCTTCCTTTCCTTTAGGGCAGAAGAAGAAGTGCTGATCAGTCAGATCAGCAGGTGGAATCAAAAACAAACAGAGGAGAATCGGATTGTTCTCCCAAACTTCTTCCTAGTTTTCTTCTTTATATCACGACAATAGTAAAAACTTCCTCTAATTTTATTCCTATTTTTATTTTTCTGATGGCACATCGTCAAACTGGGTCACAGAGAGCCGGAAATACCTCTGATATTCAGATGCAGCTAGATGGTGAAGCTCATCGTACTGGGACAATCTCTGAATGATCTCATGAACCCAGACATGGAGACGTGATTACCAAAGCTTTTCTATAAAATGAATAAACTTGATCTCTAAACGTCAAGCGTCAATTTCATGAACATGTTTTTGAACAAGCGTCCAGCATAGAATTTGACACACTTTGAAAGAGAGATGGTGGAACCAAATTAGTAGAATTTTTACGTTCCTTTCTTTTTAACATGCATTGTTTTCCTGGTGCAACTCATACTCCAGAGCGACACATTTGTTTGGTCTACATCTTCGCATCTGCCCAAACAAAGTAGATTATTCTCAATAATCTGAGCTCCGTTTCAACCCAAAAAGCACCATTAGATCTGACAAAAGAGGAATGATTCTCAATGATCATGGCCTCTTGTGGAAGAAAAAGACTTGGGGCTCTGAGACTAACCATGTTGACAAAATGAATAGGATATCTTTTTACCAAACAAAAGAGGAAGTTCATTTTTATTGTTTTACCTGTGGCTAGCCACAGAACAAGAATGTCTAAGTAGAAAAACACAGAAACAAACAGCAAAGCTGCTGTTTCTGTTTTACTATTTTAATACCAATTTTAAGTGATTTGGTTTGGCTGAAAATAAACACAGTCTTAACAGCAGAGTAACTCTTGGCCTATAAATGTTCCTGTCATCCCATTAAAAATAAAATTTTCTTTGTACTCCCAAGTCCAACTGTGAAAACAACAAACTTCTGTTTTGAATTGACTCAACTCAATAAGTTGTGACTGAAGAGAGAAACGGAGAACTTCAGCCTGTCTGGATTGACTTAAAACATCATCGAAATCTGCCAGGAGTTGAGCGAGGCTGTCTGTAGCTCATTGAAGTTTTCACTGACAAAAACTGTATCAAGTTTCATCCAAGATTTATCTATTGTCTCTGATGCTGATCCATTGTGTTTTTAATGTCAAAAATAAGGTAGAATAGAGACAAAAGACCCCTCCATTTCCTTTCCCCCACTGCTTTCTTCTTATCCTCATGTCAATTCGTGAGCAGACAAGAAGACAGACAGAAATTTCTTCCTAACCAATAAGTTAGATCTTCAAAGGAGCAGGAATGCTTGAGTGAAGGGACAGACCGCGGCGAAACGGACATCTGAGAGGTTTCATTAAACTTTCCATCTATTTACTGACGTTTGTGACAACCACAGACCATTAAAAAGCCTCTTGTCCTTCTGTACATAGATTCCTCCCACTCTAGAACAATGAAAAGTGAGTGAAAAAAAATACCATGAGCTAAGTGTATGCTCAGGGGACAACTTCATGTTCAGTGGCTTGACTTGATTAATAGATTAAGAAAATAAAGGTCGTCGGGGAAGAAAGCCACAAGAGAAACTTGCTGCAGAACAAGATACACAAAGGCGGGTTTTAACGGACAGAAAGATGGACTGCTTAACTTTGGAACCAGACAACATTAAATTAACAACATTACAGGTATCAAATGACAGAGGTGACAGGGTGATTTAGATAGAAACACTCTTCCCCCAGTAAAACCACAGGGCTATTACAGACACTTACTGTGCCACAGGGGGATTTGCGTCAAGCTCACGCTTCTGAAGCCACTTAGATCACAGAGATATGAATGAGCGGCCATGACAGCAGCAGACTTTTTCTGCCGTGTAAAAATGCGTGAAAACTTTTGTTGACATGGACTAAGAAATTTCTCAGTAGTAGGTAATAGTTCCACGCTATGACTATGAAAAGTTTCGTGCTAAAATGTTCGCTTTCGTAATGATAAATTGTCAACTTTCCTTCACACTACCTCGCTTTGAGTGTGGAGAACTACAACATAAGACTTGTTTTAATATTAATACGGTCATGAGTGAGTGAAAAAGCCCTCTAATATTATCAGTATGGCTGTAGTTGCTATGCAAGCAGAACATAAACTTACTGTATCCACATTCTTGCTTTAAACGGGATCATATGGCATGAGCTCAGATGTAGGCATTTAATCCATTAAAGATAAAGGTGGGCATGCAATTGAACATATGCATGTTTCTTTGTGAATGTGCCTAACCTCACACTCAATAAGCTGCTAGAGGTGGGTTTAATAAAGCAAAGCAACGGCCACTTGTAACTTTGGGCAGTGAGGTCAGCCCCCAGTCCCAGTCTCGTTATTTCCTTCTGGCACGTTTCCCCTCGACCTTTAGATTCCTTTTCTCTTTCATTTTTCATTCTCTGGATTATAGCATTCACTCTCCGTCCCTCTGTTCTTTCTCTCCAGAATCTGTCATGCTAAAGCTATGTCACAGCTCATATATCGTCCAGCAATCATCCACAACATGGCTTGTGACCACCATCGACCAACTTCTCGCGACCCCCTCCTTCTCGGCCTTGACCAGACCACCACAGAGCCCTGCTGCCTAGAAAACAGCTGTGGTCAGAGCATCAGAGCTAAATAAATCACTTTTTGGAGGGTCGGTTTATGATTATATAAATTACCTTAACCTTTGATCTGGATTCACTAACACCCAGGGCTTGGTCCAAACCCGGCATTAACAAGGCGCTGTGGTAAATTAGCACCTAAAAGGTGTGGTAGCAGGGTTCTTTCCACCTGGCTCTGCTGCACATTTACTCTTTCTGCTCGCCGGCTCTAGAAATCAACTTGAAATCAACTTGTGCTTATGTAGTAAATGGATGTCATTTTAGGAATTTTACTCTAAAAATCACACACCTCTGTGTGTCTCAACTAAGGCCGTTCATGGAAAAGCTGTACTTTTTCGTAGGGCTGGGTAATAATTATAATTTCAAGAAACAATTTGATTCACAAGAGCCTGAATCGATTTGATTATGATTTTTTTCGATTCTTCAATTCAATTTTAAGTTTACACATTTATACACATTTATTTACAAATGAATTAATAATTTATTATATGTTTTGAATATATTTATATTAATCTGATCCAGTTCACATACTGTAAAATGTATCAGTGAAATAATGAGATTGTTATTATCATACAGTGTTACATGGATTTTCTAAAAATTGTAAATATTGTTCTGCTTCTCCTGGAGGACGTTTCAGTTTGACCACTAGGTGGCGATTGCCCTATAGCATTACAACTTAAACCAGAAGAAGAAAAAAGAATTACCAAAATCTGTTTTAGACCACAACTAGTTACTTAAAAAAAACAAAAAAAGAAAATCACGTCTGTGAATATATAAGGATGCTCATTTATTTATTTGTTCAGGTGTTAGCATTAGCCGTCCTATGGGAAATCCATTATACGTTAGCATCAAGCTAGCATACTTCAGCTTTATGCATTAGATTGATCCCTATTTTTATGAATCAATTATTGATCTATTAGGCTTAAATCGATTCAAATTGATTAATTGATTTTATTAACCCAGCAATAATTTTTCACATGCTACCATGGTTCAGTTTTAATATATTTCCTAATGGTATTTTATGCATGTGTGTAGTATGTTTAACTCTTCACATATATAAAAACAATAACAGGTTAACAGAAAAAGTGGAACAATCACAGCCTAAACATAAACATTTATGGTTTTCAAGAGAGTTACATATAGCAAAAATTTAAAGAAATATTTTCTGGGATCTAAAACATTTTAAAAAAAAATAGATATATTGCATTACCTGCAGTAATGCCAGTGTGAATGCTGTAAACTGAATGTGGCTACACAAGATGCCAGAACAGATAGCTATAAAAACCCCCAAATGCTGAAGCTGAAAGCTTGCCAAAATATTAGCTTTGTGCCAAATTAGCCACAAAAAACCTGCAAAAAAGTCTAATTTTACCAAAACAGCTAGCGTAATGCTAAAATTTTAGCCAAACTCAAAATTTGACAAAAGAACTTTGAAAAAGTAAAATTTGCCAAAACACCAATAATGCTAAAAATATTAGATAAACCTAAACAACTTTAAAAAAATCAAATTTTGACAAAACAGCTAGCATAATGCTTAAATATTAGCTAAAGTCCAAATTAGCCTAAAAAACTAGAAAGATGTCTCAATTATCTTATTAAAAAAAAACGTTAGCATCGGCTAGATTGAGATAAAAAAAAATATGCGTCTCCGATAGTGTTTGGGGGGCTGGGCCAAATAGAGAGAAGGGGCTGGATCCGGCCCACGGGCCTTACCTTGGTGGCGCCTGTTTTAGACAACAAACGGTTACTTTAAAAGAGTTTGGAAAATTCATCTCTGTGAGTTTAAAAAGATGATCCTTTAGTCAGCGATGAATGCTTAACAGATTTGTTCCTACTTTTATGAATCTATTACTGATCTATTAGGTTTAAATTGATCGATTAATCGATTTCATCAACCCAGAAATATATATGAAGAAACAACATTTTGAGGAACGATATCCAAGTCCTTTTCTTGGTTTCAGAAACAGAAATCAAATTACATTCTTCATTCACTTAATCACTGGCTTTAACATTTTAAATATTTTAAGTTTCATGCATCAACCATTTAAATAAAAACGTACAGTCTGTCAGTACCGTGAGATTAAAAATGAAGCCGCTGGCTTTCCCCGATGCTGAACCGTGGAGATTGTTTTAGACAAGAATAAAATCCAAAGGCTCGCTCTCACAAAAGACACTGACAATATGTATGATTAGCTATCCCTCAAAATGAAACACCTTCTTCTATTGAAAAACATCAGAAGAGCAGAAAAAAAAGACATATTTCTAAATCCATGCAAAAGGGGTTTGAGAAATATTTTTGGAGGATTTTTGTATGTTAAGTATTTATTGCTTTTAGTTAGAGGCAGAAAAAGTTGAAATTGGGATTCACATCTGTAATGATGTAACCCTTTTCTTACTGAAACCCAAAGGGTAGTTAGAACCTCACATTAGTGGAGAATGCAGCCAATGCATCCTGCTTGGTTTGATTTCAAGAGAAAAAAGCGAAGCAATTTCAGTTTAGTATTTGTCTATAAGAAAACAATCAAGAGACAATAAGTACAGTTTATGGGAAGTTAAATACACAACTACCAATCTGGCAAGTCATACTACCACAGCAACCACAGAGACGACACAATCCAGTGACTTGTACATCGTCTCGAAGCTTGCATGTACAAAGTTTGTTTCATCATCAAATTCTTCTGCTATTTTTCAAACTGTTTCCTAAAATTGATGATGTCACCTGAGAGACTGCGAGGCACTGGGATAGCTAATGTCAATGCCTTCAGCCGAGGCAAACGCAGAAACAGAAGTCTTTTGTGACATGATAGGAATTATGGTCGAGTGTTCTCCTCCCTAAAAATACTTTTGCAATGCATCACCTATTCCCCTTCACCGTTTTGGAATCTCAGGCCAAACTCTTTCCCTGGCTTTTTCTAAGCTGCCAGCAAACGAGCCAGATGTGCAGGCGTTTCTCAGCGCTGACGTTCAAGTCCCATTCCAGAAGGAAGGCAGAATAAGGGAAGGAATATTTGACAGTCACTCCACAGGAGACCATTTCTATAAATGTTGGCAGCTACAATGATTAAAAAAAAGGTGGTGGCTCGGCTGAAGGGGGAAGGTTGACAGCATAACAAACAAGATCCTAATGAGATGGAAAATCCCTGAACCTCCAGGGGACTGTCCAGATGCTACTTTCAAGAGGAATGCTACTGTTTTCTTCAAGTCAAACCCAGATCTCTTTTAATGAAAAGGGATTAAAAACCTTTCTCAATCAATAGAGCAGAAACAATAAACTGTTGGTCTTAGTATGATTTTATTTCCAATTTTCTGGGGATTCTCCACTTTAACTTTACTTTGTTGATACCAAACAAACTGGTAGATATACTTCTCAGGGTTTATTTTTTTGTAGTTATGAAAATAAATCCTAAACCACATTGTACCATTGTGTTTTCTTTTTTTTACAAAATATTTCACAGTGAAGGTCAGAGTGTCTGCCATTCTCCTTGTGTTTAAAGTCCCCCTCCGGTGAAAATTATGTTTTCTGGTTTTTAACATGTAGGTGTGGTCATTTTCTTATGAAAGAGAACAAATGGATAAGGAATTCTTTTTCATTTTAGCTTGATTGACAGTGACTTAAAAGGAGAAATACTCAGAAATGCAAACGCATTTCTGAGTATTTCTCCTTTTAAATCAATCCAACAGTCTTGGACAGACTCTGTTTTTCCTGAATCATCTTCTTTCTGCTGCACATGCACTAAACCCTCATCTGGTCCGGCTAGCCGCTAGTTGCAGGTTCTAGGAGAACTGGAGAAGAACATGCTATCTTCACATTGACTGCAATCAAATGAGCCGCCGTTCACATTTCTGTGGTCCAATCAGCATCACTGGATTTTTGCTTCGACTTTCATCCAATACTTACGGTAGCAGGGCTGAGAACGCTGGAAAATCTCCACCAGACTCCACGGAGCTTCGTGATGTGACCACAGAAATGTGAACGGCGGCTCATTTGACCGCAGTTGGAAAGGATTGTAAATGAATGAAAGAGCATTTGGATGTTAGCTTTCATTATTTTCTGCTCTGAGAAACCAATGGATTGAATGGATTGATCACAGCAACGTCAAGAAACATCAAAGAGTCTTTGGTGAACTGGAAGGAGAAAGAATCAGGATTTTGGAGGAAGTTCTGTCCATGAAGATCTGAGCTGACATCCGGATCAGAACCATACGGCTGGACATTACCCAGATTGATGGATGTTTATATGTAGCAGCGGGGAAGATTTACACTAGTGAGACACAGAGCTATCATAATCAGACAGGGGGGATCAGAGGCGGGGCTTTTAGAGCCCCACCTCCTCAGAGGAGATTTTGTAAACAGAGGCTTCAGGTCAACATATAAAAATTAAAAAACTACTGGGAGGGTTTTTCTATAACAAAAAAAAAATGTCACTTAGGACTTTAAAAGCTTATGATATTTTTCTCGACTTACTAATTCTAATAAACTACTTTGAATTACTTCTGGTCCAGATTCTAAAAGTCTGAAAGTACTTGATAATTACATTACACAGAGAAATGAGAGCTCAGCTTTAGTCATAACTAGATACGGACTGCGTTCAGGTGAATCACCTGTACAGGTTCATCAAGATCATAGAGCGCTTGGTGAGCTCACAGGGGAAAATGTTCAGAATCCCTTTTTTCCTTTCCCTGCAGGCGTCAGGTCGTAGTTAACACTTGTATAACTGACAGGAGTAAGTAAGGGTGAAGTAAGTAAAACACAGACATCACATCTTTTTGCTTTTTCAAACCCTGCGTACTGCACAAGGGACTTAGACTGTTCTAGTGATAAGTGTGTGGTCCTTGCTGTTGAAAATCAAACTAGACAGTCAGAGTGCAGTTTGTGTGGGCATTCTGTGGGTGTCTTAAGGGTACTTGCATTTCATCTGCACACTCCATGTGCAGCCTTTCCAGGCGGTCAGTAAGGAGTCAGTGCTGGCACACCTGTACATGGTGCGTCACTGTGTAACTTACAGTTCCCTTAAATACACCACATTCAAAGTTATTATGCAATTTATATTTTTACCGTGATTTATGATATTATCTGATACTCAATGCAAATAACGGTCGTCATACATTTCAAGCCACTAACCATTAGTGTTCATATTAAACGTTATTGAACAAACCTCCTAAAGAGAACAGTATTTGAAAAATAAATAAAAAGCCTCAAACGTTTCACATCATTACTCACGACAGAGTTCCACAACAATTGATAGATTCTAAAGAACTGAAAATGTTTTGAATTTGAGGTCACATTTACTTAAATCTTAAGCTGTTCCAATCAAAAACATCTTCGCAGGTCAAGTTCCATTTGAACGTATGACCCTTATTTTGTAGCAGCTTCACAATTCATTTAACTTTTGGAGAGTTTCTACTTGAATTTCTTTGCAGGATGTCCTCTTGGAGCTCCTTCTTTAGAAGTTTTTCTTTCTAATTGAGCTCAGCGGGCAAACTAATGCCCAAGTCTGAGATAGATTTCAGTGATCCAATGTGACACAATATCATCCATGAGTTTTATTGAAAAACAAAAAAATGTGTATTTTTGACGCTTAGAAAAATTTGCATAACTATTTGGAGAGCACTGTAGATCCATGTAACAGTGACTAATAACTGAGACCATACAAACTGACCCAACCCCCCCAAAAAACCTAATTATGCAGGTGACTTTACACAGTTGAGCATTATGAATTACCTGGAACTTTGAACACCTCACTGAGAAGGCTTTCGCTGAGTGTAACTGGCGATCCATTGACCATGCTGTGAGTCCAGCTCTGGTAGATGGCTTGGAGTAGAAGCGTCTGCGCTCTTGTGGCCTGAACTGTGAAGTGAGGAAGCTCTAAAATGCACTCTGTGGTGGGAACTGATGACCTTTTGCTCCTGCAAGAAACAACATTGGACACGGACAAACAGCATTAGCCAAAGATAATATATTGAATGACAGAGGAGCAAACTGCAAGATTTATTGGCACCAAATGTGATTAAATAGTAAATGAAATAAAGACACAAACCATAAGAATGTCACAAATTCATCAAAACACTATCCCAATATGAAAACACTTACTGATTGTACAAACAGTCAAATAATTAGAAAATAAGTAGATGTACATTCCAGCATCCAACTGAAGCGGTGGCGAATGTCAGCCAAGCTTCTCTTAGTTACTTGGCAGGCAGGTTGTGTTTGCTGACCCTTCTCTTCTTCCGTCAAACCTGTGATGATGATTTATGTGAAAAGATGCACAGCCCAGAAATCCGACCCTGAAAGGGATCATTATGTGTGTAAGATTCTATCCATTTGCAAGATCATGGAGGGAGCAAGCTCGTGTGATGAGCTGATGAGCGCAGTGTTCGAGGGGATGAGGTAACACGAAAGCCTGACGCTCTCCTCCAGAACCACGTCCATCAGAGCCGCAACAGACCCTGTTCTCATTAATCATCTGAGACATGCGTTCCTTTTCTTTCATGTGTTTTCCAATTCTACCTTTCTAGTTCCCCTGTAACTAACGGTCTCTTGCTCATCCAAACAAACACAATTCTTGTTTATATGCTATGCCACACACAGATAATCTCATATCTACAATCTGACAAGTCAGTCCTTTTTGTCAAAGATAACTCTTTAAATTATTCACAGTAAGGCACATCAAAGAAAAAATACTTTATTACAAATGCACATTCACCATACAAGGCAAGGTATTTATATGGAGAGAAGGTGAGACAGCATCTAACATAGTCCTTACTGACCATTTGACCCATAGCTTCCATATATTATCCCTGTTGGTCACTCCCAACCCTCATTCACAGCAAAAACTCCCAGTTGCCTGTAATAATAATGGCACTGAGAAGGCTCTGACCAAAGAGACTAAGCATATATGTTTGAATACAGACAGTGGAAATATGTCAGTGCTAGTTTTACTGGATCTCAGTGCCGTTTCACGCATTTGATACAGTCGACGACGCTATAATACTCAGATGACTGGAAAACTGGGTGAGTCTCGCTGGGCCAGAACTAAACTGGTTCAAAACGTACTTGGAAACCAGGAAATATTTTGTGTCAATTGGTAACTTCACATTTGAGAGAAATTGCATGTGGAGTTCCTCAAGGCTCCATCTTAGGACCACTTTTATTTAACATCTACATGCTCCCACTGGCCCAGGTTATAAAGAACAACAACATTAGTTACCGTAGCTATGCAGATGACACATATATATATATATATATTACACTGACACCAGGAGATTGAGGCCCTGTACAGGCTCTTGGTAAATGCAATGAGGACATTAAAGACTGGATGAGTCAAAACTTACTTGAGTTAAACAAAACTGAGGGTATTGTCATTGGGGCTAAAGAAAAAAGGTCTGACGTCTCTACAGAGCTTCAATCAATTCAACTAAAAACTTCCAACCAGGCCAGAAACTTGGGTATAGTACTAGACTCAGACCTAAATTTTGATAAACACATTAAAGCAGTTACTAAATCAGTCTATTATCATCTCAAAATATCTAAAGGATGAAAGATCTGATGTCTAAGCAGGATCTGGAGAAACTAGTGCATGCTTTCATCTTGAGTCGACTTGATGACTGTAACTGTGTTTTTACAGGAAACTGCAGCTGATTCAGAACTCTGCTGCCCGGGTTCTCACTAGAACCAAGAAAGTCGACCACATCAGTCCAGTTCTGAGGTCTTTACACTGGTTACCTGTCTCTCAGAGGATAGACTTTAAAGTTCTGTTACTGGTTTAGAAAGCTTTGAATGGTTTAGCACCAAAATACATGACTGACTTCTTGACCCAGTTTGTACCATCCAGACCTCTCTGGTCATTTGGATCCGGTCTTTTATTAGTTCCTAGAGTCAGAACTAAAGACAGAGAAGCTGCATTCAGCTTCTATGCTTCACAGATCTGGAACAGACTTCCAGAAAACCTTAGATCAGCTGAAACACTCAGTTTATTTAAAGTTGTTTTAAATGAAGTTATTTTAACTTTCTTTTATCTAATTTTAATGATCACAGTTTTACCATTTCCCTTGATTGTCTATTTTAATGTTTTATGTAAAGCACTTTGAATCGTCTCTGTGTATGAAATGTGCTATACAAAGAAACTTTCCTGGCCATCAAAAAAGTCCCAGTTTTGTTCTCTTTTGGAGTTCTCCTCTTCCCTATAGGAGGTTCTTCTGACTGTCAAGACACACATTTAGCTTTTTAGTTGTGTGCACGTGTGTCCATATGCTTGTTTGACAATATATTGCATTGGACATCAAGCGGTGCTGCCTTAAAAGCAAAACTTTGAGTGAAATAGAACTGTGACTTATCCCAGGGATGGCTGCAGCCTGTCAGGAACAAGCATCGCAGTTCATTTAATCACACTCCATTATGGCCTGGTCCCAGTTCAGACTGTGGAATATGTCACAGGGTCCCACTTTGAGCTAGTAGCTCTGCAATCGTTTAACTCCTCTGCTGCCCTCCCTTTCTCTCTCCTTGAGTCTCTTTATCTTTCCCTTTCTTCTACTTCTGGGTGGTTCGACTGGGTGACACGAGCCTGAAGCTGCACACAGGCCAGCCCACACGTCTCATAAGTCTGAAGCCGTACCGCATCGAGGAAAGAAATGGCTCAAAACCAAGAGAAGAAGAGATTCAGGTAGACATAAGAGAAGAACGTCAAGTCCCGACAAAGCTAATGGCTAACTTTAACAGTTCTCATGGGTGATCCGACTTTGTTCTAATTCCACAGTTCCTCAAAAAATAATTTCTGCTGTATTTCATACATCAATCAAACCTATTTCCATGTGTTACTGTTGTGCTAGATGTGTTTATTTATCTGTGCACAGAACACAAAGTAAAAATAGCAAAAAGTTGCAGTTGAACAAAAGAACGCATCAGAGACGTGGAAACAATGTCCCCACATGCAGAACAAATGTGCCTGCAAACCCACTTCAATGGAAGCACTGGCAAGGGATGAAAGTTTGTTGGCTTATTTGAGTGTTTATAGCGTTTAAGGGGAGCTGTCATGTGCATGTGGTCCCCTAAAAGTTTAATTATGCACCTGTTTTTATTATATTATGCCCAATTCTCAGTGAACAGCATCTTGGAATTAAATGAGAAGCAGAAACTCTCATTAGGGTCTTTTGGGAATGTTGGATGTGAGGACGGCCAGGCTCTCATCGGATTTCAATAAGTAGCTGGCACGGTCAGCATTTTCTGCTGCAACATGGTAAACAGCTTTTTGGCAGAAATTTTGCACAGTTACCGCAGGCAGTGAGAAAAACAAAACCCCGAACAGACCAAAGCATATTAACTTCAGCAGCAGCTTCAAAGAACAACATTAAAACACAGATCTTAGAATGTACAAAAAATATGACATTTAAGGCATCTAACAAATTACATTTTACCTGACTGTCAGCTCCTATAAGACTCAGGTTGTAGCAGGGAAACAAATCTCCTGAAAACACACTTACAGTGCCTTGCAAAAGTATTCGCCCTCCTTGAACTTTTCAACCTTTTGCCACATTTCAGGTTTCAAACATAAGGATATAAAAATGTAATTTTTTGTGAACAATCAACAACAAGTGGGACACAATCATGAAGTGGAACGAAATTTATTGGATAATTCAAACCTTTTATAACTAATAAAAACTGAAAAAAAAATGTGCGTGCAAAATTATTAATTAAATTTAGAGTTTAGTTAGTTTTTTAGTATTATGCTAGTTGTTTTTTTCAAAATTAGACATTTTTTAATATTCTTTCGGCAAATTAAGACTTTAGCTTTTATAATGGCATTATTATGCTAGCTGTTTTTGAGATCATTAGGCAAATTTGAAGGGTAGCTAATATTTTAGTATTATACTAGCTGTTCTATCAAAATTAAACTTCATAAAATTTCTTCGGGCAGATTTGGAGTCAAGCTAATATTTTAACATTAAGTTAGCTGTTTTGTCAAATTAGACTTTAAAATTTATTTTGGGAAATTTAGAGTTTAGCAAATATTTTAGCAATATGCTAGCTGAATTGTCAAAATTTGACTTTTTACAATTTCTTTAGGCAAATTTAGAGTTTAGCTAATTTTATGTATTATGCTAGTTGTTTGTTGTTGTTTTTTTCCAAAATTAGACTATTTTTCATATTTCTTTGGGCAAATTAAGACTTTAGGTAATATTTTGCCATCATGAAAGCCGTTTTGTCAAAACTAGACTTTTTTAAGCTCATTTAGAGTCTAGCTAATTTTTTATACTAGCTGTTTTTTCTAAATTAGACATTTTTATATTTCTTTAGGCAAATTTGGAGTTTAGCTAATATTTTAGCGTTATGCTAGCAGTTTTGTCAAGATTAGATGTTTTTCCATTTTTTATTTTTTTTTTTACTAATTTGGCATTTAGCCAATATTTTTGTCAAGCTTTCAGATTCAGTCTCTTCAGTTGTGTTACATCCTGCTGCTGCTGCCTGGCCTTCTTTCCATCCAGTCCCTTGGCTCACCTGGCAGGTGTGGCCAGTGTCCCTTCATTGGCACCTGGTTTCTACCTAAGACGGAGGAGGCCACACCAAGCCAGGCAGGGAGCAGAGCAGCAGGATGGATTTCAGTTTGTGTGGTGCTGGTTTGGTCTCGTCTCTTTTACCATTTTTGTCCTCAGGAACTTTAGATTGCTGTTAGTTTGGGATTGGACCTTGGTAGTCTTAGTTTGCAGGCTTTGTTTATTTCTCTTCTTTAGGTTGTTTTGTTAGGCAGCCATTAGCAGGGAGCTGCTGACTGACAGTCATCTTGGCTGGGTCAGCAGTCTCCTTGTACTTATTTGAATTTTGGCCATGACTATTTTTTTAACCAGCACACTTATTACTTTGATCTCATTTCAGGACACAGGTTTTCCTATATTGAATGAACTGTGTTCTTTTTATTTGTTGGTGTCCAGTTTCCGTGACTGTCTTATTTTCAAGCATTTTTGTGTGAGTGCTTTGCCTGAATGATATAATTCCAGACCAGGAGCTGCTACAGGACATGCTGCAGACCGGATTGCTTAGCTGGTAGGAATAGTTTAACTGGGTGTCAACTCTTTTTTTTTTTTTATTATATACCTGTCCAGACTATTTTTGAGAAAAAGGAACACTAAAGAAAGTATAATAACATCAAATGAACAACTATAATGAATTATTTGTAATGAAAAAAGAAAAAGACTGCCATGGCAACACACACGCTGTCACACAAACTCAAACATCTGCATACACACATAAACAAGTCAATGGCAGCTTTTGTGAGCCAAAGCCGGATCAGCAGCAATAATAGGGCCACAGCTGACGAGCAGCCTGCTGCTTAAATGCGCTGCCAACGGATCAGTAAGGGAAGTTAAAATAAAATGATGGGGTTTTTGATGGATGACTGCTCAAACAAGTATTCAAGATCTTCAGCGGTAACTGACAGCGTGTATGCTGTTGTGTTTTAATTTGGGAAAATTTATATTCTTCTAATGGTAAAGAATTATTTAATAAATAAAAAAAAACCTTAGAAAAGGGTAAAAAAGCTTTTTCTTTTTCAATTCTCAGTGATTTTTGCAACAAGCAGCTGGTACCCATGTATACATTGTTTGATGCATTTCCCATAACTGTGGAAATTCTGTTTTTGAAAGAGTAAAATTGATGGCTATGAGGACTTTGCTGTACGTGGGTCAGAGTGTCTGTTCCCTCAAAATACAAAAGAGAAGGAGGTATATTGACTTTCTTAATAAGAAAAGTAACATAAGATCTCACAATAACTACAACAATCCACTTAAACTGTTAGTGGAGGAACTTTAAATCAAGAGAAGACGTCTGACATAGTCCTGACTGTGCAACTTTCTCCTTTCCTCGACGCATGTAACTGTTTACACGACCCAGGACAACGCTAATACAATCCATCAGGAGCCGACACATTGGTCTGATAGATAAAACACAAACCGTGATAACTTATCTCAAGTTTTCCTAAATCATTTATTGTCACTTTACTTCATTTAGCCAATACAAACATTCCTCAACACAGAGAATTGACAAATAGCCTTTTTGCTATTGTTTTCCAATTTTCAAAACTTCTCTATAGAAACAGCTGAAATGGGGGGGACATACACACACACACTGATAGACTAAAGTTACATGCTATCTTTCTGTGGTCTGCAGCACAGGAGAATTCACAATGCACAGCTCGTCCTAAAACAACAGTGATCCTCAGAAGTCCCCTCTTTTATCTCACAAATAATGACACGCTATAATTATGGAAGACGTATGTAGTGAACAAATAGTCCAGGTGTGGGAGAGGAAAGCTTGTATTTTTCCCACCTTCACACCCAAAGGTCAGCTGGGGTCTATGTTTCAAACTTGTACTGATTAAAACAAAAAAAAAAAAGAGCTAATTTTTGAAAAAAGACAGATGTTTTAAGGACAGCACGAAAACTTGAAACACGTCTGTACATATTCGTGATTCATGATGTAGATTTTGTGTTTGTCTAAAGATGGTCCATTAAAACACTTTTCACAATTAAAAACTCTCTGAATGTATAAGACCCATATTTACAATAATGAATCCTGAGCAGGACTCCACACACTCAAACACATTTGAAACATAAAATCTGTGAAGAAAATGTTAAGAGAACTTTCATTTGGTGAATTATTTCTCTTTTGTAACAAATTTGATCAACAGTAAATATATTGTCAGAAAACCCTTAAGTGTCACTTTTAAGTGTCACTTTTTTCAAATATTTGAAGGATGAGCATCAGGACCGAGTATGAAAAATCATTTCAACCAATATCAAGCAGTTTATTTTGCTTTTACTGTTCATCTTCTGTGGACTAATGAGCAGCAATGAACTTTGACCCTGCTAAAGTTCACAGATTGGAGCCTTTTTTTTTTAGTGAGGTCTAGTAGCATCTCAAAGCTAAAGGCCAAGTCCCACTTGGAGAACGTATGGGACAGAGGGTGCACTCCATGAAGACAACACCCTGAAGAAACAAATTTCCTCACCCCGTCTACACTTAAGCACTTAAAGTTGTCTTCCACAGATTCTTCAGGACGATAAGACTGATAAGTCTCTGGCCAGACAATCCAGAACAGATTTCGTATGATCTGGTCTCACAGCGCTGTTAGGAAGGCAGCCATAACTGCCCTTCACCCTCAGGAATGTTTGTGCTGCTGTCAGCAGCTCACGCACTGGAACATGAACGTGTGAAGGAATGTTCTGTTCAGAGGGAAGTCCACATTCTGCCTACAGCAGTTAGATTTGGAGTGAAAGAGTGAGGAAGACGAGGTGAACGCTATGCTGACTGCTGCTTATCAGATTATTAGTGGAGGAACTGTGGGGATGTTGGCTATCATTTTTATTTCTGGAAAACCAAAGGCAATCCCACATCTTCACAGGCTAGGAACAATTCTATCTTCTGAAATGACAATGATTGATTCTGTAGGATGAGAGTAGAGTCTGGGAATGAAGAGGATGGAATGATCATTGACTGTATACCTGAACTGGACTAAGTGACCCCTCTGCAAATAGAGAAGCCAAAATCCCATAGACTTGTACAGAGAAATAAACAGTTGTTACTCAGTCATTCTCTTGGTCAGAATAAACATTCTTGCTCTGCTATCTCATTTTAACATGTTCTTGATCATCCAATCTTTTTTCAAGAGGTGTGGACTTTCTACAAGCTCACTCCTGATTGGCCAGAGTGATTGCCATAGAAATGTTGACTCAGACCAATCAATAGTTACCATTGACTGTATAAGTACGAACTGGACATAGCTAGCGTTGAGGTTCCCTATAGAAAATGCATTACCTTTGGCCCTTATGAAATCAGGCCAGAGCCTTCCGTCACTTCCTGGTATGTCTACCGCCATATTGCAACCCGTCGACAGCGATTAGTCTGAGTCGGTTTGATTCACGTTTTTGGAGGAAGTACTGTCAACCAATCAGGCGTGAGCTTGTTCCGGCTTGTTTGAAGTCGCCTCCCACTGAAAGCGGCTCGGTGGAATCTGTCAATCAAGCATTCGAGGCGGGGCCAGCAGGAACCAGATGCTTTTACTGAGGAATAGTTTATAACTTGAATAACTCACGATAAAGAAAAAATATCTTTATGGGGATAATAAAGGACGTGCTAAGAGGGAAACATCAGAGCAAGAATGGTTATTTTGAAAAATAAAAGGACTTAGAAATAACTGTCTATTTCTTAATGGAAGTCTATCCACCTTATTCCTGGGGCCGCTGATGTAAAACGGGCCATGGGTGCAACTTCCGGTATAGCAACCAGAAGTCACACAGCGCTATTTGTTTCCATTGAAAGTTGGCGGTTTTGTTAGCTTTAGCGGTGTATAGAAACTTTAGAAGCGTGTTTTACTTAATCCATCAAAAGTTTCAAAAAATGGCTTTGTGCAGCTCGTGGTTGTTCTAACACCCAAACTAAATTAAATTTGTGGCTTAAGGAGCGTTGTGTGGAACATGGGCCGCTGACGAAGAGGGAGTGCAGCTGTCCTCCTCGGTACAGATTTTACCGTCCATCGGGCGAGGATGAAGTCAGAAGGATTTGGCTCCAAATGTAAATCTTAAAGAAGCCATTAAGACTTTATATGTATGTTCGTTCATTTTGTGGATAAAGTACCCACGGAGGAAAATCCGTATCCAACATTCTGGTTGGGTTACTCCGGACCACCATAGAAGAAGAGACGCCGGGTACTGCAGATACCTGACAGCGCGGTGAATTTGCTGCAGCGTCACAAGAACAGGGACGATATTTTCTATGTAATTGCTGCATCTCCTGGTATTAACTATTCAAAAATTACCGATGTTTAAACCACAGCTGACTTTGTCAAAACATGAAACGGGCTAAAGCTACACCGCGCGATGCAACCCTCATTGGCTCTCGCATCATGTAAACACAAGCACGTAAAACGATAAGGTTACATTGATCAGCACTGTGTGGTAACTCCGCAGAAATAATCATGTATGAAGGTATTGATATGTCTCGGAGCTTTAAGATTGTTCAGAGCTTCACCATCTGCCGCAACCGAACTGAGAAAGTAGCTAAAAATGCTACTATATGTTATGTTTGGACTTTTTTTAAGCTCATCCTTCAATTTTAACAGGCACCGGAATTGTTACGTCTCCTCTTTAAAGACATGACAGCTGCTGTTTCCACATTTATATGTAGTTATAGATCCAAAACAAGGGGGATTGCGCTGTCGGCTCTACAGTTGTAATGTAAATAAATGCTACTTCCGGCGTCTACAGGAAGTATCCCCCATAATTCACGCAAAGGCTCATGGGGCATAGGAATAAGGTGGATAGGATTTTGGTCTTCTTGCAACCTGTGGGTACTTCCTGTTTGGAACACAGAAGGGGAAGGGTTGCTCAGTCCAGTTGCTGCTTACACAGTCAATGATAATTACTGACGAAGTCTGGCTCCAACATGGTGGCGGTCGTTTCATTTTGCTGGAGTAGGAAGTTCGTTTTTAAGAACGATGCCGAACTCACTAAGTCCAGTTCTCAAATACAGTCAATTGTGACTGACCTGCGTAGGATGTGAATGAGGGTGCTACTTGTGCCAAAGTGACCAAAAGCAAAATGTTCGTTGAAGAATGGGACAACGCTAAAGAGGGATCATCATCAGGTAAGCTTAGCTGGCATTAGCGCAAACAGAGAGCAAACTTATGTTTGTGCGTTTTACATCAAGTTTACAAATGATCCAAATAGTCGACCAATCAGAAAAATAATTGGTGATTAGTCAACAATTAAAATAACAGTTTGTGGAGGCCCTATACCACAGCAGTGTGGGACCAGGTTGTTGACCAGCTTTAGGAGAAGGTACAAGGCTGCTGTGGCTGGGTTTGGTTCTTCTGAAAACAGAAATAGCTAATGTGCTTCTGTTATTCTGTTCTCCTTCTGTTATAGCAGAATAATCTTTTTGGCTTTGGCAGAGAAAATTTGGTAATATTTACATAGACCCAACTTACATATTTAGCTATTTACAAACCTTAGAGAATTATGTTCCATACAAATGTTTCACCATTTATTACAGAAACAATCAGGAGCCTTAAAGATTTGCTCGACGAAACACAGACGTTACTTTTTAGGCCATATTTACTTTAGTTATCTACAATAAAGTATCTGCGCCAATATCGCATTTGTGAGTAGTTTCTCTTCAAATTTAAAGAAAAAAGAGAATTACTTATTTTGTGAATGATGAAGACAATAAAATGACTTGTTTTAAGTGGGACATGTTGGTCTGGCGTCACACGCAACATGTGTGATCCCAGTCTTTGTGGTCTAAGGATCTAAATTTAAAATATTGTCTTTTGAACATCTTATATACATTTTTTTGCTTATTTATCCATGTAATTTTTTTTTTCTTTTAAATCTGAAGTACTCCATGGAATGTAATCTATTACCCCGAGCCTGTGATACTTCTATTCTCCTCCAAACCTTTGTTGGCCAGTCAAATAAGCCACAGATTACATTTGCAGCCACAGTTTAGAACCTTTTTCTGGCAGTTGAAGTCAAAGGTGCTCCATGTGTGCATTTTCTAATTACTGGTACAGGAAAAAAACTCAATTTCCTCTTCCACACTTTCACTCTCCCAAAGAGGAAGATCCCCTTCCTCACATCTGGATTACAGCGCTATAGGTTCAAATTCACATACATGTGTGGTAACTACCTCACACAGATACATATGACAGCACACACATAGATTCACTCTCTGGAGACGGCTTCATTAAACAGGGATTACTAAAAGAAATGTCTTAATCAAGAGCTGCTGACAGCTGCAGACTGCCAGCCCAGAACATTGCAATGATGCGGTTCTTCAGGCGTTAAAGTAAAAGCGCGGTGAGGTGTGTGTGTGTGTGAATGCAGCTTGACGTCTCTGTAAACCAGCAGCTCTGCTTAGGTTTACAAGGTTAATTTAAATCTTTCAACAGAATACAAATAATATTGCACTAAGTCTGCAAGGACTGTCATTTACAATTTTGCACATCAGTTTACCATGAAAGCTGTAAGGAGTCAACTCAAACACCAGCTGTTCACGCCTTTTCTTTTTTTTTTGTTAGGGAATTAAACCTTCACCAATTTCCACAGAAGACAAACTCCTTTTTTTCCAATCAAATATATAAAAAAAAAAAAAAACAGTTATAAAATAATGTCTCTGCATCAAGTTGTTCTTGTTTCTGAGAGACAAAAAATATCTGAGAAAAAAACAGAGGCCAAGTGTGGAGGACAGGACATGAACGCACACCACAGGATATGATAATCCACTCAGAGCTGATAATCTATCTATCCTTCCCCAATTCCCACTGTTTTCCCCTCCCTGAAGCCTCAGCTCCTCAGATGACTAATTCAGGCATTAATAGTCTTCTTGTCAAGTGAAAACATCTCCAGCTGCTCCTAAATCTACAGCTTGGCTCTCATCTTTACATCCAAAAACATTTTACGGTCAAGTTAAAATTAAATAGATGTTCTTGGACTGCATGAATATGGCCCCTTGAAAGCATTACAGCATATATAAAATACATATCTGGGCTGGATTTAAAATCCATGTTTATTTAAGCTAAAGTTTGTGTACCGTAAACCACACAAACTTTACACGGTAGCACGATGGCGAATTCACTAACTGTTAAAAAACAGACGTGGATTCCTTTGACCGTGAATGTCAGTCACTAAGAGCACATCTGTTTAATTTGCTGAAACCATTTCCCTAAAACAACCTTCCTCAATATGTCCATTTATCTCTGTCAGCCATAAAATCAAATAAAACTGTCCGACAGCAGAGAATGGGAGGAAAAACAAACCTCACCACAGACTTGGCCAAAGTATTTTATAGACTCTACGGCACAAAACACGACATTTTACCTCTACACTTCAATAGTCCAGCACGAGAAGTGCAACAAAATTACATCATATGCCATCATATGCTGGGTTTTCAGGACACACCTGCTAATGTATGAAACCCACGTTTGCTCAACTTAATGAGATTTTTAAACAGCAGGAACGGACGGAGTGACATGGAAACCTTTTCAAAATCTAAATTTCTAACAATTTAAAGCTGAGCAGGATGGTAGTCATCTTGTGACTTAGATCTTTGGTTTTATTTTAAATGATCCTTTATTGTTCCATAACAACTATCTTTGATTTCATCACACAGGGAACACCATCGTGATTAGAGATGATTTGTTGTCACTCCAAAAGCTTTAGTTCAGGGCTAAAATAACTGAAACTAGATATATGGTATTACCTGCGATATTGATAGTGTGAATATTGTAAGCTGAATGTGGTTGCTGAAGCTTCAGCTCATACCTGAAAACGCTGAAACTAATAACTAGCAAAAAATACAAAAGATGATAGCTGTAAATACTGAAGCTGAAAGCTTGCTAAATGCTGAATTTTACCAAAAAAATCCCTGCAAAAATGTCAATTTTTTTAAAACCGCTAGCATAACACTAAAATATTACCTAAACTCCAAATTTGTCTAATAAAACAGGAAAATGTCGAATTTTACTAATATTTAAGCATTTTACTAAAATATTAGCAAAACTCCAAAATAGCCAAAAAACTGCAAAAATATCTAAATTAGCCAAAAACAGCTATTGTGTTGCTAAAATATAAGATAAACTCCAAATTAGCCTGAAAAACTGGAAAAATGTCTAAATTATCAATTTTTCATTATAGTAAAACATGAATATTTTACTTAATGCCAAAATATTAGCTACACTCCAAATTAAGACAGATAATCAGAAAAAAAATAGATATAATTTTGCCAAAACATGCAGCATAATACTAAAATATTAGCTGAACTCCAAATTAGCCTAAATAACTGAAAAAATATCTAACGTGGCCAAAACAACTAGAATGTTGCTAAAATATTATCTAAACTCCAAATTAGCATGAAAAACTTGAAAAAATGTCTATAATAGTCATTCTTTTAAACAACAAAATATTTACATTTTTCTTAATGCTAAAATCTTAGCTAAACTCCATTTTAACATGAAAAAGAAGGGAAAAAATATAATTTTGCCAAAACAGCTAGCATTATGTACCATAATATTAGCTAAACTCCAACATAGTCAAAAAAAAGTCTGATTTTACGATTTTTTTTAGCTAAATTTAAAAAAACAACAACAAAAAAGTCTAAATTAGCCGAAAACAGCTAGCATGTTGCTAAAAAATTAAAAGCAACTTCAGTAATTGTTGAACATTTTTAAGTTTGAATGGTGTCTCTAGCTGAAAGTACATGTGGAGATTCACACGTTTCAAAGTGCACACACTTAGAAAAGATTTGGCCAATTTCTCATTCGTTCAATATGAGGCCTATTCTGCTCGATATTTCAAAAACTATGAAGTTCATAAATACCAAAAGTACAAGCAGAAATGTTCTGAACTAGACGAACGTTTTCGTACCAAGATTACTGAAATCTCTGAAAGTGACAGCGTTTTTACATGGCAAAAAATGTACGGAAAGGATCAGGAGAATCACTATAGTGAAAATGCTGCAAAGCATTTACACAATAATAAGTGAACACAAACGTTTCAATAATTCAGATGAATATTTAACATTTCTTCCTTCTTTTGGGTCATTTTACAACACGGTAAATAGATGTGCTTCAAACACTGTCCCTGAATGTTTCTCAGAAAATTCATAAAGTTTTTAGAAGGATTTTTTTTTTAGTTAAAAAAGAAGTTTGTTTTCCAGTTCTTGGCTGCTCTTTCAGACATATACCAGAAGCTGCTTTCTATAACTAACTATGAACAGGAGTAATGAGGCATTACAATCACACTAGAAGCCTCATGCCTCAGATTCCTTAAGCAGACTCCATAAATCACAATATGAGCTAATACTAAGTCTAGACTATAAGTCCAGACGCAGTCAAGGACTTCTACATTTCACATAAAATAAAATCTAACAGGTAGTACTAAAACTGGACGAACCTGCAACAACCCAACAACTTAGACCAATAATGAGTTATCAAGGGAAAACCAGCATTCTTTTCCATTCTTCCTTTCAAACAGCAAGTCGGTTTTCCAAGGCTGTATAACATACACCTGTAATTCCACATGCTTGAAGAAATTATCCCCTCAGAAATAGCTGTGCAACTAATAGGGGCTGCTAAAAGTGCCACATAAAAGCTGGCACAGGCCTGAGTTATGACCTGCAATGCGACAAACCACACCGAGCTGCTGCTGGTGTCTTGGTTAGTTGGTGGGCTACAGCCTGCTTCCATATGTCCCTGCTGTCAGGTGGCCCAGCACCAGGAATATTATATGGTTTCTGCACAGGTGTGTGTGCACATGTGTCTATGTGTCTAGGTGAGAATGGAAGTTGGGTTTTGGGGAGATCAATGCAGGTGGCACTTTAAACAAAATGAAATGGTGAAGCCAATGTTTGTTTTTATGTAGAAAAACAGTTTGGCTCTTGACAGGTGTGTGGCCAAAGTTTGCATTAATCACTGGGAGTCTGAACAATCTAATAAAACTATGTTTTTATTTTAGAAAATGTTAGTTCCATGGTAACTAAACAACAGTACCTTGACAAAGGCGTTCTTCAGATTTTGACTGCAGGGACACGCCAGTCAGTAAAGCTGTTTCTGGCAGCTTCCAGTTTAGACAGAAGAGGGTCAAATATGAGTCACGTCAGTTTTGAGCTGACAGAGGTCTTAACAGAGCACCATAATCTTGCTCTACTATTATCTATAGCGAAGAGATTGACAGAGAGAAAAACTGGCAACGGCTTTAAAGTTCAAGTGTCGGAAACATCAAGAGAGACTTCACAACTGGGAGAGGAAAATTCAACCAAGTGGAAACATTAAAGGTTTGGTAACACGCTGATGAAGAAGTCAAATACTTCTATGTGAGAAATGACTGCATATCAATCTTAATTGTCTTTTTATGACAACCATTGATCGCTTTGACATTTTCCCAAAAAATAAATTGAAACCAGCCTCAATGGTGTAAACTGTGACAAGACGAGTATGTTTTCATAAGCAGCTACGCAACCAAGAACAATTTACATTTTTAAAGATTTGATCAGCCCAGTAAGTAAAAAAAAAAGCTAAACTTTCACAAAAAAAGGTCAGACTATAGTTTTATTGAAGGGGCCTGTGAAGGCCGCGTCCACCGTCCTCCATCAGCTTAAAGACGGGATCAAGGATGCAATGATTCTTGCATTTCTTTGCTCTGTTTTGAAGGATCGCTCCAACATAAGGTCACGAATGAAGTGTAGGAGGCCTGAGAGGACAGGAGAAACATCATGGGAAGGAAAAGATCATCTTGTTGCATCAGAATTGACTGTATGAGGAGAACTGGACATTAATGACAGTCTGTGGGCTGAGCGAGGGGGATTAGATAAACTATTCTTTAACAGCAGAGGACAGTAGATTCTTTCCAGGGTTTAAAGGACAGCCTGTCAGTCATCTTTATGTCAGACTAAATATGATATAATGAAAATTGTGGAGGTTAGTCAAAGTCAGAACTTTCTGCAGTTTTTGTCACGTTTAAATCTAAAGTTCCCGAGGTGCTGCTCCAGAACAGCTTCTCTGCTTTAACAGCCACTTTAACTGCAAGGTGTGAGAGTGCTCACGAGGCAGGTTGTGTGACCGTGAACATCAGGGGTTAATCCAAACAAATTACTCAAGTACTTTGACAGATGGAACGCATTTAAAAAAAGAATTGTTAGAAATAAGAGGCTTAAAATTGTAAGCTTTTTTTTAACTTTAATATTGTTATTATGTGTTATTTTTATTTCATGACTGAAAGATCATAAGTTGAGTTTGACTGGATTTTAGAGTACAACTGTGCTCATTTATCAGAACTCCTTATTTGCTGAAACCACCGAAATGTGTTCCAGCAGAAGTCTTCTGTAAGAAGTGTGCTGCACGGCTGTAGGCTTCTGAGCAGGAGGAATAAGATGAGGAATGAATCGATCAGAGGGACAGAACATGTTCGATCTTTTGGAGACAAATGCAGGGAAACAGATGGAAATGATTTAGACATGTTTAGAGGGGGAACAGTGATAATGTTGGTAAAATGATGCCGAGGTTGGAAGTCCACATCACCAGATGAACATTTCTTGACTTAATAAAATGATGAGAACATTGTTCTGATTAGCACTGGCTGTGACTGTTTCTGGTCTCTTCAAAGCATCATCAATCTTTGAGTCAAAAATCCTTTTCACGCGTACCTTCCTGCCTTTGCTCAACAATCCATGTTCAAACCAGTCCCTCTAATTGATCAAACCCTTTCTCCACCAGGAAATAGTCTGATCCCTTTCTCCACCAGGAAATAGTCTGATCCCTTTCTCCACCAGGAAATAGTCTTCTCCCTTTCTCCACCAGGAAATAGTCTTCTCCCTTTCTTCACCAGGAAATAGTCTTTCCCTTTCTCCACCAGGAAATAGTCTTCTCCCTTTCTCCACCAGGAAATAGTCTTCTCCCTTTCTCCACCAGGAAATAGTCTTTTCCCTTTCTCCACCAGGAAATAGTCGTCTCCCTTTATTCAACAGGAAATAGTCTGCTCCCTTTCTCCACTAGGAAATAGCCTCCTCCCTTTCTCCTGCCGTCTTTCCAATATCCCCCGTCTGCTTGCGCCATTCTTGGATAGGTTCAGGATCCATCCCAACATGTCGTGCAGATTCCTCACCAGAAGTGTCTTCACAAAGTTTAAACGTTAACTGAATGAGTTTTTTTTGTCCATAGCTAAACTGGCTCAGAACACAGTCGGCGTTGGGACGACCGAGCACGAGCCGGGAATAAGAGGTCCTTGAAGCTAGCTGATGCGGCGGGAGACGCTTTTCTCCTTCACAATCTAATGGAATTATTGTGTTAACTATTAAAAAATTACGTTAAATCAGAACATAACTTTAAATCTTTAGATTTGTGATTTTTGGAATTCTTTTTCAAACCAGATCATTTACTGGCTGCAGTTCACTTGATAGCCTGTTGCGTTCACACTGTAGTGAACCACACCGGGGTTTACTTGAAAGCAAACCGAGCTTTTCGGGTGAGTCAGTGGGCTTGTTTGGCCAAAACCAGAGATCAGATAAGTCTAAACACCTGCCCAAACAAACCAGACTTCTCAACTGGTCCAAGCCAAACAGACCTGCATGAAAGTAGTCTTAATCTCTTTGATAAAGGGCAAAAACGCAGAAAACATGCAGCTTTTCTACTTCCCAAGCATTCTCGTATTAAAGATATTGTACAATTCAACTCACCACGAGGCCGGTAACTGAATCAGCTTTCCATAGAGGGCAGTACTGAAGGAGGGGATGATGGGAAGCAGAGGACGAAAGTCCCCTGTGCTATCTTTACATGTCAAGCCAGCCTGGAATCCAAACACCTAGAAAACAGACAAAGAAAACATCAGTAGCAAGACCATGATGGTATCAGGCAGAAAGTTCAATACGATCCAATCACACTAATCCAATCAGAACCAGCTCAGGATACAGAAGAAGCAAAACTGGTAAAACTATGAACAGTTATTAATGGTAAAATCAAAGTCAAATGTTAGATTCTATTTAACATCAACATCTATGCTGCATCATTTAAACTATGTGTCAAAGTCAAGGCCCGGGGGCCGGATCTGGCCCTCCAGGTAATTATATCAGTCCCTCTGCATCCTTTTATTGTTATTAATGGCCCAATGTTATCTTGGGTTTATCTCTAACTTGTACAATTTTGACAAAATATATCTTTATGGAGAGTAAAATATTGAAATTTATTAATTTATTAACCAAACCCTAAATCAACTTTTTTGGGCTGTTGCCCTCTATAAATGGGGCTATAAAAGTGCTGTCTGTTGGTTGTTGCCAAATTGTTGACAAATGAAAATAAACTTGTGAAAAAATAGTGAAAAAAAAACATCTGTGTGCTCCCCCTACAGGTTTATTCGAGGTGTTACAGTTGAATTTTGTGATTGGTCAAATGGTGAAAGTCCCAGAAGTTTGATGTCATCATGCTCTGCAGCTCCAGGATAAAAGCCCCGCCCATCTTTGATTCCGTAACGGTCAGTCATTAGCTTTAGCATGGCTCGTAGTTGTATTGCCCTCAGTGGTCAAAATTCTACTGGCTTACACAACTTTCCAGTTTACATGGGAGTTAGAGAGCAGAAGTTGAGAGCAATTGGCCTTATATCCAGCAAACTCTGTCCTGGTGATGGATTTAATGAACATTTCCCTCTGGATTGTTTTTTTAAAATGTTATCCTTTATTAGCTATGATGCTAGCAGCATTTTACCACCTCAGACTCTGGTCCCCTTTAAGTCCTGCAAAAACAGCACCTTCAAGTGTTACAGCTTCATTAAGCTAACCTGTCAATCATAGATCCAAGCCACACCTCCGCCACTCAATCCACCTCCACTAATCCCCGCCCCCTTTTTGGCTTTTTTTTTTTGTCTGGGCTGAGAATGGAGTCAGCCTCCACTTGTCCTGTTTGGTTACCCTTTAAGTGGATTTATTCTGGAGTATTATTCCTGCCTGTTTTTATTCACAATTATGTTACAAAATTTAATTTTTTAAGTTTTAAAATTTTGTTTTTAGTGTGTTCAATACATGCTTGTCCTATTGTGTTTTGAATTTTGCCCTCCTGTGCGATTTATTTTGACACTCCTAATTTAAACTAACTGTTGTTATTTCAGGTCATGTGTTTGTGTGTCATGTGCCTTTTTTTACACTTTTTTTTTTTAATTAAACTCTTCTGTTTTATGAACCTCTGTAAGGAACTTTGACTCGTCTGTGTAGAAAAACTACGCAGATAAAGTTGTATTTCCTTTTAAAATGTAGTTTTGTCAACACATTTAATTTAAAAAGAGAAATACCCTAACAAATGTTAAAACAATAGAGGGACAAAAGCTCGCAATATCTGCTAAGACAAACACCAAAGCTCTGATGGCCAATGTCAATAAAGCACGGATTAAGATTAGACCTGGTTAAGAACCTTTCACCATCATTTCCTGCACTGGTTGCAGCCAAAGTGACCTCCAGGATCCCAGAGCCTTGATAGAAACATGCTGATTGGCTAAAATACTCTTGAGCAACTGACCGGTTGACCGTTAACCCTGAGGTGAACCTCTGATAAGGACCATCAGCCTGAGATCCAGTAGAAGTCCTTAGAGCTCACCAGGCAAGACTGAACGAATAAAACTCTCAAACGTTCATAAGAAATAAACACGTTTCAGCTGTGGTAAACAGAGTGTCAAAGGTGAAGGTTCTTCAAAAATCAAAGATCATGGAGTTTAAGTAAAAACTTTAAAGGGTCAGTTATATTTTAGACATTTAAAGCATTTACATTTTGAAATGTTACTTCAAAAGTAATAAATATAACCAACAAAATTTACTATTTGACATTAAAATCACTTTTTGGTTCCTACTTGATGATCATTTAGTTGGTATAAATGTTCATTAAAACAGATTGCAGTCACATCTCAAGTGATCCTTATTAAAAAATGAAACTGGTGGTTTTAGTATAAGCAGCAAAAAAGCCTTTCTACCCATTAATGTGAGATCCAGGGTAACAGAAGTTGGTGTTTCCTACTCCCCCTTCACCTGGTAGATAATAACGTTGATAGAGTTCAGAGATGGGCTGGTGGTCATCAGCCAGTTTAGAGCTTCTTGGTATTTTATGACCAGTTGATGAGGGGTCATTAAGGTCTTTAAAAGGGGTCTTTGGGGTCATTTTAGGCCATTGTCAAACAGTGTAGTAATCCATCAGCCAAAGCAAATCAGAGCTAAGAAATCTTAGAAGGAAGAAGATTCTCTTTGTCAATTTGAAAAGAGACTAAAATAGCGTTGATTGAAAAACGTGTACTTGGATTAAATTAACTTTCTTTTGTTTTTTTTTATTGTATTTTAACATCTATGACCAGCAAACAGAGTTTTACCAAATCGTGATCTCAAAGACAGACAGGTTTCTTGTTAATTAAAGCATAGGTTATGGCTGACATCTGGGTGTTGATGATAAAAAAACTTTCATTTATTTTTTGGGGGGTAAGGACAAACCACTGGGTGATGTACTCGCTTACCTTGAGGTAGAGATGTGCATAGCAGTGATGTAGCAGGTTGTCAGGGGGCTGACTGAGACTGCTGACAGCAGAGACCAGCTTTGGACCGTACATTGGCACCGAGTGTTCAACATTTACCCGTTCTACCTGGAACTGCACAGAAGGTAGGGGGTGCAGTGGGTGGAACACGTGGAAAGAGACTGGTACCCCACCAGCCTGGAGGGTTAAAAGAGAAAGGACAAAAAAAAAAGTCAAAAAAGATTTGAACAATATTAAAAAATTAAATATATTCGATTACAAAATCTATTTGTATTTCAAATTTTATTTCAAAATCTAATTATTTTTTGTTTTAAAAATATTTTTAGTGGGAAAACTAAAGAAAAAAGTGGATCTTTAAATAACAACTTCATAAAAACTAGGAACTTTTTTGCCAATAAAAACAGAATAAATTGTTCTAAAAAAACATTGATCCATGGATTTGATGCTGTCAGCTCTGATTTAATCCTTCTACATCAGGGATGTCGAACTCAATCGAACTCAATCCAAAACAACCTTAGGTCATGAGACAAGCAGGATAAACATTTAACTCTAAAACTAAATATTGAAAACTGAAAAACTGCAACTTTTTTATGTCATTTTGAACTAGATATATACCTGCGATGATGCTAGTAGGAATGCTGCAACTAAATTTGGAAGATGCTAGTGTTTATAGCTGAAGATGCTGAAATTGATAGCTGAAGCTGAAAGCCAGTTAAAATATTAGCTAAATGCCAAATTAGCTTTTTAAAAAAAAAAAAAAAATTAAACAAAACCCCTCCATCTCTTCACCAGAAGATCTTCTGTAAATCTAATCATTATTGATTCCATCACATTAAACAGAAACAGACAACGGTGGGTATTTTAGTGTACTAGTATCAAGGAAAAAAAGACTGCAATCCTGTTTACTAGAACACAGCTCTGAAAAGATGATTAATTCTTAAATAATCTAAAAATTAAACTTAAAAAAAAAAAGAAAAAAAAGGTGAGCAATTCCAATATTTTGGCTTTTTTAACAATAGATGTAGTAGAAGACTTTTCAAAAACCTGTTAACCTGTAAACCAAAATGGGGTCAAAGCACTGAAATATATTCAAAAACGCCTGCAGGAAAGCTACAGATTTCAGTAATGTGAATCAAAGGAAAATAAGAGCAGCAAGTCCTACTTTACGACCCATGATGACCGGCATTAGTGTGTGAAGAAGGTTGAACTCTGCCATGGAGACGGTGACCGACACTTGAAGCAAAGTGAGACAAGTGAGTCTGGTCGGGATGAACTCCTCCAAGTCTGAGATCTCCTCTGGAGTAGCTGGTCCTGAGCTTTCCTTAATGGTTTCTAAGAAGAAAATCAGCCAACACAAAGTATTCTTTTACTAAAACAACAAACTATCAGTCTAGTTGGTACATTTCTACAAGATTACTTACACCACTCATAAAAAAGGTAAAAATCCCGCTAAGGGTCGTTTCATTGAGCGTGAATTAATCCGACCAGATTTTAACGATTTTTTTTTTTTCATTTGTTTCTGTTAGAAGGAAAATAGACAGTTTGACGTAAGGGGAAAAAAAGAAAAAATACTTGGCCTTAAAATACCTTGAATTCATTGTGTTTAAAAAAAATCTAAATCGTGACTTTAAAACTGTGGATCAAATTGAATCGTGGCTTGACTGAATCGTCATATCCCTTGTAAAAAGTGAAGAAAAGATTTTATTGCAGCTCAGAACCATTTAAACTCTCTTTTGTTTATTGTTGTATTTTGTTATAACTTTAGAACGTTAATGTAAATATGAAGAAAAGTTTGAAAATCATATAAGAACCTTTATTTTACTGGGTTTCTTTGTCGAAAATGTCATTTCTGTCCCAAGTGTTTTAATCAAGGGTGCAAAGGTGATGATGATGATGATCAAACCACTGACCTGGCTGGGGTTTGCAGTAGGACACATATTCGTGGTCCATGGCGCAGGTGATCATTTTGAGAATGCGGTGCACTGCGCTGCTGTGAAGCCTGACATTAAGCGGTCCCACCACCAGCCTCTTGATGGACGTCTCTTCAACGGCTGCCACCGCCTCCTCCATGCCCGACACTACAAACTCCTGTGAGCCTGCACAGACATGAATCCAGAAGAGGGACGTTTACATACCGAAACACTGTTTTGCTGAAAGTCTTCTTTTTTATTTTTATAGTTTTAACATCTCACTTTCGCCCCACAAAAGAACCACAGGACCAGCAGTGGTGTAACACAGCAGCAGGGAGCAGAACACAGGGCTGTGAACAACTGGAGTGATGAATATTCCAAATGTTGGCTTCTCTCACACAGCTGTCCCTTCATTCATCTTAGGCCCGTGTTCCAGAGGTCCACTTAAAAGACCCAGCTCCCCGGCAATAAAAACAGAGAAATTAAAAATAAAAGAAGGGGGTGGATGAATGGCAGTGAGAGGAAGAGGACAAAGGGTCACCACCAGCTTTATTCCCATTACAATCCACCCCTGAACATTCTTGGAGCTCAGATTAAACCCAATGAATTTAGCCTTTTTTGCTCTAAGGGTCAGGCGTGGGGGGTGTAACTTTCAGTCAATTTTGGAAACTTATAAAGGGCAACAGGCATTGACACTTCCCCTTCCCCCCCAGTGAGATGTGGCTGCAGTGGATTACAGCTAATATCCACCATATGGCTGCAGTTACAGGCTGCTGGACTGATGGAGAGGCTAATGTTAGCTGGGATTTGACTGGAGCTTCATTTCCCAATGTTAAATTCTACAATATTAGTCGAATCTGAAGTCAATGGAAGGAGTGACCTGCTCATTAGTTTGGCTGACACTAGGTCTGCTCCTTGTTGGAGAAGAAGACGAGAAGAGCAGCGCTCCTGTTGAGAGGGAGCAGGAGATACTCCTGCTGAGAAATCCCTCTGATAAATCTGGATGACAATAGATCCATGATTCCTTTCATTTAGATCACGTGTCAAAGCTAAGGCCCGGCAGTCGAATCCGTAAATATATGCGGCCCTCCAGTTCATTTGATATTATTATTAGGACTGTGAATGTTGATGCACAAGTAATAGAACATAATTAATGCGTTGATATGGATTAACGCCCTCAGGCGTCCTGCTGTGCAGGTTTGAGATCAGCGTAATAAAACTCTCTCTAAAATAAAATGAAACTTGTTTTTACATTCAGTGATTGAGATTTTATTCAATTAAAGAGATAATGTGGTATTTATTTGTAGTTTTTGGACAAAAGTGAGCTTTTATTTCAATAATTAAGGCAGGTAACAAAAGTCAGTTTGGGTGCTTGCCGCTATGAAAGGGCGGGGGCGGAGCCAAACAGAGCTGTCTGCTATTGGAAATCCAATGAGGAAATTGATTATTATTTTATTTTGGGAGGGGGACCAACAAGAATTTACAACAGTAACAAGCACTATCATTGACTACAAATTGCAGAAACTCTGCGTTTCACCGCCAAAGTCCCGCCCACTGACGTCGCGGGAGGTAAGCAGTTCAGAGTGGACAGACACGCCCCCACCTAAGTAGATTCCAGTCAACCTGAAATCCAGCTGGGTCAAACTTCTCCCACTTCTTCAAGAAATGTATGAGAAAAAAGAAAAAGCTAAGACGCGAAAAAAAAAACTGAATTTAAGGAAAAACGTAAAATATACGGCAGTGAGAAATTCTTATTTTTTGGGCTGCCTGGTGTGACTTTAGCCTGGATTTTTTTTATATTTTCATTCAAAAACATGTTGATTAGCTTGTTGAATAAAAATTACACCAATGTTGTAAAAACAATTTGTTAAACATTTTAGGAGTTTCCTCAGCTAAATGCATCCCATTTTCCAGATGGAATTTTGTGTTTTTCCCTGATTTTATGTCTAGTGTGTGAATGCAACATGAAAAAATTACCAAACTAAGGTAGAGTTGCACAGGAGAGGTTCTGCTGATTAAAATTATATCAAATAAGCAGCAGGTTCTCTTTCAAATTCAAAATATAGAAAATTCAAATATTGACAGAAAAATAAACGTTCTAAATGTACAATTTTATCTGTGATTTCATATTATGATTATTAGCATATGATAAGTGTCTGGCAAATACTGTAACCAAAAAAAAGGCAATTAATCGTCATTTATTTTTTCCAGATTTGCGATTAATTAGTTAGTTTGATTTTTTTATTCAATTCCCAGGACCTAATTATTATTATTATTAACAACAGTCTGATGTTATCGTGTCTAATTGTGACATGATATATTTTATGGTAGGCAACATCTTTTGGAATATTTATGAGTTTCATTTTTTATATAAAATTACATAAAAGAAAAGAAATTTGAAGGTTTTGAGTTGATTTATTCTGAAATAATATTCCTGTCTGTTTTCATTCATATTTATGTTAAAATGTTACAATTTTTCAGTTTTAAAAATGTAGTTTTTAGTTTTTTAGACTTAAAGTGATAGGAGAAAAAAAAGGAATTTAGATTAAAAATATGAGTTCAGACATTAAATTGAAGAAAAGCATTCAAGACGAGGAACTAAGATTAGAAACATTTTTTAAAAGTTGTGTCTGTACACAGACGTTACCCAAATTTGAGTTCTAAAGTTCTCAACATGATTTAAGATAAGTTTGTAATTCCCTGGCTCTTGTGTTTGGTGGATTCATCATAATCTGGCAGATTGATCTGATCCCTATCATTAAAATAAAATAAATAAATAAATTTCTGACTGAAATACATTGTGATATTTTAACAGGAGCTTCTGATTACTCTGACCCACATCCTTAAGACATGAGAGACTGACTGTCTTTAGGCTTCTGCCAACCAGACTGACATCCAATTAGGTAAGAAAAGCCCATTCTCGTTGTCAAGAGCTTACAGGTAGAGAGAGGGAATGGAAACAGTGTTTCAACAAGCAACAGGGAAGAGAAACTCAAATATGTGTCAGTGCAGCCTAAACACTTTTGACAGTTGCCCCACAGGTAAGTTTAGGGTGAGAGTGAGGACAGAGGGGGTCAAGGACCAGGTGGCCATGAACGAAACAAGACCGACTCTCTCTCTGAGGCTTGTTTGACAGAGAGACGAAAGGAGAGAAAGAATGAAAAAGACAGACATGGGGAAAAGAGAGGATGAGTGAACATGACAGGTAGAAAGAAAGAGAGAGAGAGAGAGAGGTGAGGTTGCAAGGTGACCAAATAAGCTCTGAGGAGGACTGAATTAAACAATACCTTTGCCACTGCTGCTCTCCATTGTGTAGAGATAATCCATGTAGAAAGCCCCAAAGCGCTGCATGCCAGCTATCTCTGTGTAGGTCTCCTGTCAAACAAAAGTGGAGCTGGGTAAATAAGGCAGTGAGGGTGCAAACAAGCTGATAGCCTTTGAGTGCCAATGACTGGGGCCAGGGCACATATAGTGAGTGTCAAATCAGAGATAACTAAACCACATCGTTGAAAATGCTTGTTTACCTTGCTACTCGTATCTTTAAAAGTTTGGCCTCAAATTTTAAACAATTCCATTTTAAATTAAAAAAAGAACAATAAAAACTTTCTACTCTGTTGAATAAAATCTAGAGTTGTTGTGATCTGACAATTATTAGAAGTGTTCTTTTTTAAACTTAACTGTTTCTTAAATATCAACCTTAGATTTAAATAGAATAATCAACAATGAGAATTGATCTTTTTTTTATTTGTTTTACTTGATTTATTTTAATAATTTTTAAAATTAAGAAAAAAACTACATACATTCCTATGATACATGCTTTACATCACATGTGTCAAAGTTAAGGCCCAGGGGCCGTATTCGGCCCTCTGAGTAATTGTATCCGGCACTCCAGATCATTTTATTTTGTTATTATTTGGTCTGATGTTATTTGCGCTCATTCCTAACTCGTATAGTTTTGACAAAATATATTTTTATGAAGAGTAAAATATTGAAAGTTTTTTAAAGTTTAGGTTGATATATTATGAAATAATATCCCTGCCTTATTATTATTCATATTTATGTTAAATAGTTACAGTTTAAAAGTTTTTTAAATTGGCATTCTGCTCGCTTTTTGGGCTATTTTTTAAGATTTTTTAGGCTGTTTTGGAGTTTATGTAATATTTCTGCTACACGCTAGCTGTTTTGGCTAATTTAGGCATTTTTCAATTTTTTAAAGGCTATTTTTTTTCAGAATTTTGGGGGTATTTTGGCATTTATCTAATATTTTAGCTGGCAACCAGCTTCAGTATTTTCAGCCATCAATTTCAGCATCTTCAGCTATCAGCACTAGCATCTTTAGCGGCCGAATTCAGCTTACAGCATTCACACTAGCATTATCACAGTAATGCTGTATATCTTATTTATATTAATGTTTTTTTTTCCTAATGAAAAATAATAAGCACATTTGGTCTGAATTTTGATTATATCTGTATTTGCAATAAGAAAAGTTCAGATAGAGTTATGTCTACTAATACATTCATGTGATTTATTGTTACTCAAGGTTTCCCAATAACCTGAATCTATGTTGGAAAGATATAAATACGTGATCTTAAGTTACGAACTGGATAATGGAAATGCATAATTTGCTCAAACTTTGCATGAGTTTCCTTTTAATATTCAATAATATTCAATAATAAAATAAATAAAATGCTTAACTGCACAATAAAATATTGAAATGGATAAAGATGAATTTAAAAAAACATCCCACATTGTCAGCAGTCTTTCTGAGATTTACAGGTAATTTATCTGGACAAAGACCTGCCTGAGGAGAGCCTTATCAGGGAGACAGGTTAATGAGTAATATTTACAAGGGGGTGTCTAATGGCCATGGCATGCTTTTGGATCAAAGCCAGACTGCTTTCAAAACCACTAATGAATCAAGCCTAAAACCTCAGTGTTAAACTCTCAAGTATGGCCAGAGGAGAAGAAGGATGGATGGATATTCAAACAAGTGCTTTATTGACGGTAATGAACATTTGTGGGTAGAGTCAACACTTGAGCTGTGAGCGCAGAAATGGAGCCTAGAATAATCAGAAACAAAGGCAGAATCACTGCAGTCAGCAGCTGCTTTAAGGATTTCTGACATAGTTTTATAATGAGCAGTCCAGTGTTAGACTGTAGGTGAATATACCTTGATACAAAAAAAAGGAAGAGCTGGCATGTTTGGCGTGTAGATGTTTTTGTTTTCCAACCAGTGCCACAGTAAGCTGCCAGTTACCTTACCTCTATGTTATCCTACTTGCTTTTGTTTTGTTGTTATGTTATCATTAGGGGCAGATGTAGTGCAGCAGTAAGGCGGTCAATTCCTGATCGGAAGATTGCGAGTTTGATTCCTGCCTTGCCCCCCCATGTGTCGAAGTGTCCTTGGGCGAGACACTGAACCCAGTGTGTGAATGTGTCTGTGACTGTAAAGCGCTTTGGGCCTTAAAGGAAGTTATAAAAAAAAAAAAAAAAAAAAAAAGTTATACAAGTATTTACCATTTTGAACATGTTTTTGATGGACATGCACTTTTTCTTCCACACAATGAGTGCAGTGGTGTGCCTGCTACTCCTCCTTGTATTATTTTCAACCACTTTCTGGGTCTGAAGCGGTATGCGGTTGCATCATCATGGACAATCCTCACCCCCCCCGCATGAGACTGAGGAGCTCCTTCAATCAGAGACTAACACTTCACTGCAGGAGGTCGTGCTCTCTTCCTGTCAGTCATGAAGACTCTGCAACCCCTCAGAGATACAGAACTATAATTACTGCTCTTATTCATTTCTTAAGTGTATTTTTAGTGTTATTACAAATCTACTGTTTTAAATAGAGCCATGGCAACAAGGTCATTTCTCTAGATTTACTCCATTCAATTTAAACCGTACAACTTGTCATTCACATCTCTCTCAGACACGTGTCAAAGTCAAGGCCCAGATCATTTTATTTTATTGTTATTAATGACCCGATGTTATCTTGCGGTTATTTCAAACTTGTATACTTTTGACAAAATATATTTTTATGGAGAGTAAAATATTTAAGTTACTTAAGGTTTAAGTTGATTTAAACTGGAATAATACTCCTGTCTTTTTAATATTCATAATTCTGTTAAAAGGTTAAGTTTTAAAGTTTTAAAAATTGTCACTCTGCTAGCTTTTTGGACTATGTTGGCATTTACTAAGATTTTTTAGACTATTTTGGAGTTTAGCTGTGTTTTCAGCTACATGCTAGCTGTTTTGACAAACCTAAGCTTTTTTTTTGTTTGTTTTTTAGACTAACTTGGCATTAAGCTAAGTTTAGCTTGTTATCATCTTCAGCCTTTTCAGCTATTAACTTCAGCATTTTTTCTAACAGCTTCAGCGTTTTTAGCAATCAGTTTCAGCATCTTCAGCTATCAGCACTAGCATCTTCAGGGGCCAATTTCAGCTTACTGAATTCACAATAGCATTATTGCAGGTAAAGCTATATATGTAGTTCATAATTATGTTAAAAAGTTACAGTTTTAAAGTTTTAAAAATTTTAGTTTTGGTGTTCAATAAATATTTTTCCTGATCGGCCCGCAACCCTGTGTGTGTTTTGGATTTTGGCTCCTTATGTGATTGAGTTTGACACCCCTGCTCTAAGTGTTTTTACAAAGTCACTGGACCTGATCTGCATTGTAAATGAGAACTGGTTCTTAATTGACTTTTCTGGATAAATTAATCTTGGTTGGAAATACATCGATGCTTAAAAGGAACGTCTTTAAATGTCTGAAAAAACTCACTGATACTGATGACCGTCATAGCTGTGTATTATAAAGGTATAAATATTATTATAAAGAAAAATATATATATATCTTGGTTACAAACATGCCCTGTGACCCCCACACCTGTCCTAACAGTAGCCGGATAGGCTCCAGCAACCCCGTAACTCCCAAAGGGATTTGGCGAGTTTTGAAAAGGGATTAATGGCTACACAGATTCCTTGGCAAGAGGATTTGCTGATCATCTGCAGATCCTTTTATTCTGACCTTGTGATTAGCTGCATCAAGGATGAACTCGGCCCGGACCCCGTTGTTCTCTGGGCTGCGGTAGTCAAAGAGGGAGTTGGTGAGGTACGTCATGCCCTTCATACTGAGGCTGTCTCCACAACTCAGGAAGACTGCATCCTGCAGCGACACACACAACACAAGAGGGATGGAAGGTTTTAATAGGAAATCAAGAAAGATTAAGAATATGCTAAAGCAGAAAAGTCTGAAAATAAAACGTTAGAATTTAGGACAATTTCAGGAAAGCTTAAGATAGAGTATGCCCACGCGATAAAGAGGGATTTTGGAGGATGAACAGATTGCATTAATAAATTGACTACTTATCCCTGAGAACTGTTGTTTCTTCTCTGAAACGTCTATGTTTCAATGTTCTTACGTTTTTCGTCCTACTTTACCTCCTCACGCTGGTTGATATTTTCCTCAAAATCCCGGACTCCCATGATGCTTTTCAGGCATAGAGCTCGGCAGCCCACGAAGCCAATTTGACAGTCAAAGAAAGGCTCCCCCATCATGAGCACCTGGAAACAAATAAATTATTAGAATCTGCATAATTTCTGGCAACACATCAACTTAAAAACACAATAATTGATTATTAAGAGAAGAACATTTCAAAAGTATGTGGATTAAAGGATATTGTTGCAAGGTGGCAGACTACAATAAACTCATCTTGCATAAGTTTCTCACAAATGCAGGGAAATATGCCAATAATGACATTGAAACGCGACAATTCCCCTTAACTCAATGCAGAATTATGTTTTATAACGTCCCCAGTTTGGTATTTTCTGTGCAAATCAAGTCTGTGCAAATATATGTATTCATTAAGCTGCATTGTTTGTTAGTACCAACTAACAAGAAGTCTAACTTTTATTTCACTTTTAAAGAAAGATCATTAAACAAACGTGTTTGAAGATGGAGGAAACAAAGTATGGAGCATGTAAATGAAAAACAGAGAACGGTGGTGATTTACTGTCAAATATGGCACAGTTTTCTGAATCTTTTCATAATTTTAACTCTAATTTTAAAGTTTAAAAAAAAAACCCACACACATTACACATTTCATCTGTTTGAAAGACATTACTTTGCCTTTTAAATTGTTTATTTTCATATGAAAAGATGGGAAATCCAACATTAAGAGGAGTTTTTCTGCAAGAATAGTGCATAAACCTAAGTGTGTTTGTTGTTTTTCTCATACATATTCCACAGCTTGTCTTTGAACTCCGCAAAACTTAATAAAACATATAAATAAATGTCTATTCTGCCATTGCATTCCATAAATGTCTCTCACTGCTGAACAAATATATGTTCTGCCTTTCGACACTGACACATTTAGTCTCAGCTGAGTTTTCCTCGTCTCTGTTCCAACAAAAGCAGAATTTCCATAAAACTAAAATCTGTACATTTTCCCACCTGGAAGAAACCCTTAAAGGCACAAGACTTTTCTCCCACTCAGACCAGATAATCATTAAAAAAAAAAAGTGTTGAAGGGAAGAAATGATCCACAATGGTTTCATTATTAAATGCATAATAGTTGCCTCACAAAATGCTTAAAGAGCGAAAATATGAAATTTCTGTGAAATATCAGTTTACATAATAGCAACTGAAAGCAAACATAAAGCTATTTATGGTAATGTAATGTACATTTCCAGGCTCATATAACTGGATGGAGATGTCTTATAATTAAATACAACACACAGTTACACAATAAATAATGGATTTGGCGTAGTGTTAACTTTGGCGTAGTGTTAACTTTTTGATTTAAGGCTTAAAATTTCCCATCAGGATACAGATTTGCCACAATAGTTGGAGCAAATAAACATGTTTGTTATTGCTTGGAACTATGATCAATTAAAGATGAGTTGTTGTGTATATAAAGCAGTCATTAACCTTTGCAGTCTTACCTCAACAGTGATCCCCTCCTGCTCCACACACATGACTTCTCTGGATTTCACTTTCTGCGGACTGTAGTAGCTGCTCTCCGATTGCGTTTCCGTAATCTGAACAACCACAGAGGAAGCTTATTAATACATTTAAATGATTATCCTGGGTGTTTGAGGATGCTAATCTCAGGCAGAAGAAAACTAGCATCATCAACAGGGCCAGTCCTGGGTATAGGCGACCTAGGCGGCTGCCTAAGACGGCATCTGCTGGATGGGGCAGCAAATTGTAATGATTAGGATATATATCGATGTTTTTTATGTTTTTATTTTACAGTTTGACAGAAAACTAATTTAGTTTAAAATATAAAGAAAAAAAATTAATAATTAAAAACATAAATAAAACCTATTACCTGTTAATGCTTCTTCATAAATTTAAGGATGAGAACGAAACAAAACAAGCTCTCAGGGACAGCTTTAAGGTAAAAAAAAAAAACAATAAGAAAGGAAAAGGAGGAAAAAACTGACTCATAGCAGATTGATTTGACTGTTTTATTTACATTCAGTTGTTTGTTTTTCAGGCAGTGGTATTTGTGTGTGTATGTGTTTGTGTGTGTGTCAATCAGTATCAAATGCAATAACTCTGTATTCTACACAATGATATTATAACAGACACTAACGCTCAGTTATACTATGGACCTTCAGTAGAGCGTATACTGTACCACACCCACAAAAACTGCAAAAATAACTTTATGAATGGACCACTGGTTAAGTTTGACAACATTACAGTTCCAGGACATCTGAAAATCAATAGAAAAGCTTGAAAGAAGAAGAGTTTTTCTCATGCACTCAATCCCAGATATTACACTTTCTCAAGTTCTTATTTTTAGTTAAAAATGTGAAACAAAATCAAAGAAGAATTGTCAGTTAATTGGGTTAATGGTGGCTGGAAAGTATGAGTGGAAGAGAGAGGGGTTTTAAAAATGTGTGAGAGTAGCAGAGGAAGAAAAAGAGACAGATTAGGCACCTGGTTGAAACGGGCTGGCCGGGGTGAGGACGGCGCAGAGCCGATTCTTCTGAGGTTAGTCTAAATCTATGGGTGGAGACGCGAGTTCTCCAACCAGCCCCAACCTTTTCAGCTTTAACACAGGAAGCAGGTGCAGAGTACGAAGCAGCTGTGGTCTATTATTCTGACAGAGCAGACCCTTACCCTCGCTCCTTCCCTTCTTTCACTTCTGATAGTTTAATCACGTGCAGGAAAAACTCCAGCACGGCCTTCAGTTCTCTGCATATAATGGTGTTTCAGGATGTTAACAGTATGACAGCATGAGTGCACAGTGGCAGTCTCATTAATTAGACACAAACTTGAGGATATAATGAAGTCTCACTTTAACGATGAGAAAGGGCTCTCTCTATATTTTGGTGAGGCGTTTCTTATGAAACCTAAACACAGCCGAGGATTTAGTTTCTGCAGAGAAACAGCAGCCTGTAATCCACACAGAAGCACTTTCGCTTCAAGTATTTACCACAGTTTGTTATTATTATAAATCATATCAGTTACAGACTGTGGGAGTTGGAGATAAATGACTTTGTAATCAGTAGTGAGTTTATTGTACTTTTGTCTTTTAAGTGAACATACATTTTGTGTGCAGTTCCATGTCATATAATTGCAACAAATTGAGGAAAAACTGTAAGTTGACCTCACTTTGCCATCTACGGAAAAATATAAATACAAAAATGTTTTCTGAAATGAAAAGGAGGGTTCTTTTTTTTCTGGCACACAGTAAAAGTCTGGCAGGTGTGCAATGGAAAAGAGGGTAAGAAATGGTCAGTGCTAAACTATGCCTTATAAGTGTAAAAGTCAATAAATTACTTTGACAATTTTGCCTGATCAAAGCGATGTGAGCCGTACTGTGTAAGCAACCGCAAAAAAACGTCTCCACTTCATGTCAAAGCCAGGTTCAGGCAGTGGCTGTTCAAAGACATGAAATTCCTTCAAACTAAATACTTCCTTGTAGGCAAGAGACGAGAACGGTCATCCATTCAGCTGACTGCAATTACTCTCAAAGAGCAGCAATTAATTGATTAAAAGAACTCAAACAATACAGGAACAGTTTAAACATTATTACAAAAACAACAAGGTTTATGTGGCCTGAGAAATACTTCCTCCACACTGATCGCACACACACTGCCAGACACATGAATCCACAACTAATACCTGGAGTATGTACATGCCCACACACAGTGTGTGTGTGTGTGTGTGTGTGTGTGCACTACCACACTTTAGACTGAAAAACACAGACTCTGTCATTTGATCCGCAGCGCCGGAATCTGAGGGAAACATGAATTTCCACCATTCTGAGTGAGCAAGCAGGATGACCGTTTGGGATCCGTTTCTAGTGTTCATGCCACGTATAATGTTTAAAACATTAATGTGACCCGAGACATTAGTCAGTGGTTAAACTTCTTGTACCTCACACAGACAAAGAGGACTTTGTCTGAGAGACCTTCTTCAGGACAAATCTGATCAACTCTAAAGGAAAAGGATCGTAAAAGACGAGGCTTGGTGGGAATAAACAAACAATATCTTCATGAAAACAGTATCTGGACTGAGCACTTTGATGCTCAGCACCTACATGTGAGGAGATACTTTTGAGCTAGAAGCATAAAGGCTGGTCTTTTGTCTGATACTACATACACACGCACTTTTAAGAATACGCTGAGCATTGGTTCTTCAATGCATTTTTAGCATATGGTGTTCACACTGGACTGCCGCACGTGTAGTAGGGCTGGGAATCACTGGGTACTTCAGGATACGATGCAATACGCAATACATGGCTGACAATATCGTCAAAAATATCTCTAATGGTTCACAATTAATATAAGAACACTTCTTTGGGGGAAAATATATTCCCATTTATTTTTTAGCTTGAGCACAATCATAATAAACAACTTTGTCTCATTTTGTGACACAAATAATAGACATTTTTCTGAAATCAGTAATACCATGTCTTTGACAAGCATCCACACCAATTGAATTGGAACTATCTGTTAAGTTCAATGTTAACAATAGTAATAGAACTTCAGTGCCACTGCTTAGTCCAAAATTGTTGTAACAACGAAACAAAAATTAAATAATTCAAGTACAGGTATCTATCAGACTCATTGGTGCTCACAACAGCCCCCCCCCATCTACCTCCAAGGAAACGTCTCCCCAAAGGACGATGATTACAATGTTTTACAGTCTCTTTAATATAAATTATCGATACTCGGGGAGAACCCATCGAGAATCAATCACAAGGCTAAATATCGCACTATATTGCAGCAGTATCGATATTTTGGCACATCCCTAGCGTGTACTAACAGTTGGGAGAAGCCTGGTGAAAAAATGTTGAAGTGGTGCAAATTTTGCTTCAGAATTTTTTTTCAACCACTCTATTCCAATATGTGAAAGACTTTGCACAAACAACAATCATTAATTTCTCCTCTCAGACAATGGTTGGCTCTTCCGTGAATTAAAAAACATGTCACCACCAAATCAGAGTCCTTGATTGGTCAAGGGTCAACTGGATTAACTTTCTGCGTGTTCAATGGTTGTGCGTTTTGTATGTAGAGTCAAAAACCCGACTTCAAAACTTGTGTAGCAACACATGAACACATGTTTGTGATGCGGAAGCCTGAAACACCCATAAATGCACGTTTTCAAAGACTGTTCATTGGAAGTGGATGCTTGAACGTGGGTTGCAGAGTCTGTTATTAACAGTGAATCAGTGAGATTGAATCAGGAAGTCTAGACCAGGGGTCCCCAAACTATGACCCGCCTCCACATTTGGCCCATCCCCCAAACAATATCAGAGACCCATGATTGTTTTTATAAATTTGGTCTGATGATCGAGAGCCACAAAGAATAAGCTGGCTACCGTTTCATGTGCACATGAGGGATTGGAAGAGCGAGGAGCAGCAACGACAAACGACATTAAAACGAAAACATAAAAAATGAGTGACCCTGAAGAAAGAAGAAAAGTCTGGAACCATTTCACTATTATTAATAATAGGTAGATTGAATCTGCAAGAAAAAAATGTTCAAAAAGACCCCACTGCACACCTGTGGAGACACCTGTGCAGACACCTGAGAACAACCACCTCCAAACCAGGGCAGATCATTACTGACAGAAGAAACCAGATCAGCTTCACAAAGATGAGATTTGTGATTGTCCTGCCAATCGTCATCATGATTATAAACCTTTTCTTTTTGGATGTTTTAATTAGTGTTTTGTGTTATTGGACTTTAAAAGTTGAATAGTAAATAATTGCTTTTTTCTTTTTAGAATTTATTTTGTACTTTTCATCTAGTAAGAAAATAAAAGCTTTGACATATTTCACACTTTTAAGTAGTGCTGGGCGATATGGAAAAAATGTATATCTCGATATAAAATATTTTTTATCATGATACGATATATATCGGCAGCTTTTGTGAGAAGTCGGGACAAGAGTTGCGATGTTTTCAAAATAATCTTCTTTTGATTATGAAATTATGAAATAAACTTCACATTCTCAACCTCACATTCCAACTCTTTTTATTGTGACACATGCAGTAGGAAAATACTTCAGCATCACTATATACAATGTTGTTGTGCTGTGTTTTAACGTGAACAGAACTGTGAAAAACAAAATGAACTTTTGGTCCTCGTTGCTCATAAAAACACAAATATTTGTGGATTGATTTAAACATACTTTAGGATAAAATGACATTTTCCAGTGAAAAATTATAAACTTAAAAAAAAACAGCATAATCAGATTAATCCTCAGATTTCCCTGTTCTCCACAGAAAGTGGAAATCGTCAACATTTTCAGAGTCTCTCTGTGTCTTTCTTTCATACTCAGCTATGGGCCGCGCAATATGACAGATCACCCCGTACCTGCACCCCACCCCGCCACGTGCATGCATGCTCCCCACTCCGCGGGGTGACCGTTCACGCGTCTTGAAAAGAAACTCAGGACTCAGAGGTCATAAAAGAGAGCACGACTCTCTGTAAGGAGTCAGAAGGGAAAGAAGCTGCGTCGTCGTCCATGACTGTTGTCACTGTAGATTGGTAAAGTTATGGGGAAAATAAAAAGTTGCAGGGTGCGCAACAAATCGCACGAAATCTTGGAGGGTCTGATTATGACATATTTGTGTAATAACTTATCAAATTAGCTTAGCAACGATTTAAACGATATCTCTCTATCGCCCAGCACTACTTATAAGGATGTATTTATTTTTTACATTATTTATTCATGTTGTGCATAAGTTAATATAGGTTTTGATAAGCTAAATATAACAACAAAATGACCTAAAGAGCCAAAAGATCCAGATGGCTTAGAGGAGCTCTGTGCGAGTCGTCAACATCTCAAAAGAACCATGACAGGAGCGGATTCCCTGTTAATTGGTTTAATTTTTGGAATGTTTTAGTATTATTTTCTCTGTAAAGATTACAGAAAGGGATTGTTAAAATGTGGTGGTGTCTGGCTTTCTGGACAAACATTACATGTTTACGTTTAGACAGTAATTGTTACACTTTTCCTGTTAGCCTACAAACCGACCCCGGCCCCAAATTAGAGAAGAAAACAGTTCTGTGGCCTCACAAAAAAAGTTTGGGGAGCCTTGGTTTAGAGTAAAAACAATGAGGGGTAGAGAAAGAAAACTCCAATGAGGAATGAATCAGAAGGCACAGTGAAGAACTGAGCAGGGGACGGTAACTGAAAGATTTGCTTGTTTTCAGCAGATTTACCTTGAAGGTGATGGAAGCTTTGGTGCAGTAGAGGCCAATGGAAACTATGGGGTCTCTGGTTGTGTGTTGTTTGGGGCTGTTGGGATTGCCTCCGCTCTCTCTTTGCTGATAAAGACCGTCCTCCCCTTTTTCCTCTGCGGCCACAATAGCTGGGATGAAGGACCAGGCCCACGACACCCAGCCCTGGTCTTCCCCCTCAGGACCAACAGCGTGCATGTAGACGTCTTGGCTTGAGAACGGGTGAGATCCCTCGGTTTCAACATCCATGCCTAAGTGTTTCAGGACAAAAAAGCAAAATCAAAACTGCTGTTCATTTTAATGGCACTGAATTAAATGTCATATGTCATAAAGTTGATTTGTAGTTTTGATAAAGATATCTGTTCCAAGCAAAAGAAACAGGATTTTCCCAACAGAACACAACTTGCACATGTCAAAGAACACTTGCAGACATGAATATCTATGTTGGGTACAAAAAAAAGACAAAACCCATTTCTAATAAAGAAATGCTTAAAAATTACCAATAAAAACCTCCAAATCCAATAGTCTTACAGAACACCGCAATAATCCAGTAAGGCTTTTTTTAGTGTCTCTACCAGTGGTGGGAAAACTACATGTGGCCCTTTAAGCTATTTAACCTGACCCACCAAACTGGAATCAATTATATTCATATTCTTTATTAATCATTTCATTAATGCTTCCGTCTAACTCTAAATGGTGCACGATAAATAAATTGAAATGTTTTTAGGTGGAGAAAGTTATTCTGCATTCATACTAGGGGTGTGCAATATGGATATTGCGATATATCGCGATATTTAGTCAAGCGATTGATTCTTGATGGGTTCTCATCAAATATCAATCTTTGTTTTTGTTTGAAGAGGCTGTAAAACATTACACTCACCATCCTTTGGTGAGAAGTTTCTTTGGAAGTAGATGGGGCGTGCGTTTCAAGACTGGCTGTCGTGAGGACCAATGTTCCAGGCAGCTACTTGAGTTATTTACTATTTTCTGTTGTTAGGAACAATTTTGCACCAAGTAGTGGCACAGCTGTTCATGTTTACTATTGTTAACACTGAGTTTTACAGGTAATTCCAATTTAATTTATGTCAAAGCTTGTCAAAGACAGTATTACTGATTTGCACAAAAATGTCTATTATTTGGTGCACAAAATGAGACACAAGTTGCTTATTATGATTGTGTTCAAGCTAAAAAATAATAGGAATATATTTTCCCAAAAATACGTGTTCATATATATAATGTAAGTTATTAGAGAGGACTTTTACCAGTTATTGCAGTAGTGCGACAGCATTGTGAGCCAACATGGTATCGTGAGGTACCAGTGATTGTACTAATTTCTATGATGTTGGAAGATTTTGTTGTTTTTCTGACGTTCATGTGAGTTTTAAGAGTAATTATTCCAATCATTCCAACACCACATGAATGCAGCAAATTTGTGTTTTTTTTCCTGATTGATATCAACCCTTTGGTGCAATTGGTACTAATAGGAGAAAAAAATCTTTGATATATATATTAATTTTCGATCTAAATTAAAGCACCTTTTTTCCAGATTCTGTTACAAAGATTACCAAAAAACCGCCATGCACCTCATCTTACCCAGCCCTTCTGACAAAATTCAGAACCTTTTGCGACCCATGAGTCAAAAAGTTTGCCCACACCTGGTCTTTACCAAGGACATCATACTCTCTCTGTGCATTCCTTCAATGCATTTTAATACAAGCAAGTTGTTTCAGCTGTCAAGTGAGCACACAGAAAACAGCACAGATTTGAGCAAACGTTGTTGCTGCCAGCACTCCAACATGCAGGTGTTTAGATATTTGAATGAACTCACTGATCCATGAACTCTGCAACGGAAGAGGAAGTCCATTCTAACTGATGCCAGAGAGCACAACTTGTCCGCCAGCATCCTGACAGAGGACGACCTCAACTCACCACAGTGGTCAAGGCTGCTCAGGCCAGACAGGGCAGTCTGTATATGCAACTGCACACAAGGACCATGCTGGGTTGGATTTGAATATATGAAATAGACAGATTACTGGGTGTCCTATGTGCAACTAGGAAGTGATGAGCAACTGTGGAAGTGTAAAAACCAGGAACCAGCCATTTTGACTAATGCACGGTGTACCGGGACGCACTTCAACAAACACTGGACACTAGTCAATGTTTTTCCAACTTAGTGTACACTAAAAAGAGGAAGAACTTTTTCCTCATCACTTTCACCAGAAAACCACTTAAAGATTCGCAGCACCATCATGCACCCCTCTGGTTTGTGTCCTGACCAATGAAGTAGCCCCAACATGTCCGTTTCCAAAGAAGTTGGAACAGAGGAAACTGATGTCAGAACACAAGAATGTGTAATCCCATTCCTCACTGCTTCATGTCCTATGTGAGAAAAAAAAAAAAAAAAAAATATTGTCTGTGAAGTCATAGTTTAAGAATCCCAGAGGCTAAGGCGGTAGAATATGACATATTTTAATTAAATCTTTGTGAAAAGGCAGTTGGAAATCCCATGTTAGAACTTTTTATCTCTTTCACTCACTCAATGTTTCTGTTCAATCACCATGTCTCCGTGTTTCCTTTTTGTTTTTATACTATGAAGGCTTCGGGGTGTCAGTTAAACAAGATAAGCGTACTCCTTTCTAGTCATTGTGGGATGGATCCAATCTTTGAATTAGCAGGTAATCAATATAAAAGCAAAAATCAGCCCACAATGATAATGTTGCTTTAGGAAAGTTTTTAAAGAATGAATTCTGACATGTGTATCTGGGGGGCGGGGGTAATTCCCAGAAAGGAAAAGGTTCAAGCCAAAAAACCTGATGTTAGGGAGCAGAGAAACTTGGAAAAATAAGTGTGAAACACTACTATCTTTCTACCATCACAGCTTTTAAAGTCTCACTGCTTCTTTTGACGCACTTGAGCTAACATACACTCCCACCCCTCTTAATACAATGAGCACAAGCATAAGAACATCTTTGATACATAAAATAGCACGAAGGGGAAGGTGGGAGAGAAGGTAAGCGGCTTAGATACGCAGCAAAAAGAGGGGTGGGAGTGGACAGTGCCTTTCACACACCAGCAGATGTCTCTGTATGTTGCAGAGGAGAATGACCACCTCTGCAGCATTTACAGTAGCATTATCGAAGGTAATGCAACTTTTCTAGTTAACAGGAAGTGATAACATGATCAAAATAAGCAGCGAGTAGAAGAAAACATTGTATTATTTTCCTCCAGCAAACTTACTATATTTAACCATACCAGTAACAATCAGCAGACTAATCGCGTTACAGCCGTACTTTCACTTCTGGACAACTAAGACCAAATATCCAAAGCACCTATAAGTGAAGAGTTTTGTTTCTGGACCAACATGTGTGCTCTCTGTATACCAGAACAGAACCAGCCTTCCTGCATAGATGTAAGCTACTTTTTCTACTCATTACTTCTCTACTTGTGAACCATAAATACAAAGTATGCATTGATTCTTCCATGTGTGTGTGTGTGTGTGGGGGGGTCTCATTCCAACCCACTAAGGACATTTAATTGTTTTGTGGAGAAAAATCCCAGCTTCAGAGACTTGATGAAAATCAAGGGATCACATTATTCTCAAAAAGCAAAAATGAGCTCTTTAGACCCCTTAGATCCTTTGGACATATAGAAAAAAATTGCACCAATACTAGATCATGGGTTTGGTTCCTGCTTGTATGAATGGGTGAGTAAGAGGATGACTGTACATTGCACTGAGCTTGAATGAAGGTGGAAACTATATGTAAACTATTCAAGTTGACATATATTCACCATTTACAAAGTGAAACCCTACAATAATCTAACACAAACAGTCCTGTGATGCACTTAATTTTATTGTAAATGTTATGAAAAGGAATTCAACTTGATCAATTTTTTTAAAAAACCCATTAGGGATGAGTTTTTCAAACTTTAATCCATAAAAGTACAGCAACTGCTGGCAGTACATGGATTTCTCACCAGCTCCAGCAGCCAAAGGGAAATCAAATAAGTTTGATGAACTGCTAATTACACTAACAACATTTTCAAGCACTTATTTTGAAGTCATCCTTCCCTATTAACTGTATCCACTAATAATATGTTATATGTTAGCCAAGGCACAGGCACCAACATTTAAATGCATACTTCAGGGACTAAGATCATCTGTTCTCTTTAAGAAAACGATATTTTCTCATTACAGCGAATTAATCAGCAAAGATAGAAATGTAATATTATTTTTAGAAATATGTGGTTTTATTTCTTGAACCTAAAACACGTTGAGTCAAAATAAATGACTCTGTAAGACATCTAATAAAATACAACTGCCTACCACAATGCAAACACCCCCCACCTCTTCACTCAGTCAATTACTTCCAGCATAAGATTTGGGGCGCTCGGGTTCCCAGAGCTAGCTCCCCCTTGTGTATTTTTGTGATGGGATCCTAATTCATTCTCAGAGGCTCTGCATAGCAATTGCATTACAAAGACTCTTACATCTGGCATTGGACACCAAACTCAGAACTGTGCCAGCTTCCACTCACATTTTCAGTCCAAGAAACATTGGGCAAGTAAGAAGGGGCTGAGTGTATCTGAACGGCTCCACCAAAGCTTGCTCTTGTTCAAGACAGATCCAGCTACTTCAACGAGAACTCCTTCTGCTCTTACAAATAACGAAGGTGAATGACGGCTAAACTTTTTTGTTAAAACAACGTTTTAACCTCAGGTTCAGCTTTCTTTAACTCATTTCTGGTTGGGGCAATGGGCTATTGTTTATATGGAAATAGCGGAATGTTTGGAGTTTACAGGATGTCTTTTGGAGCTACGAAGAGTCACTATAAATGATGTTAGACACATTGTCTTTCTACCAAAATACTCCGAAATAAAAGAGTCCAAGAAAAAAAGTTCAGCACTGCCTACATATATTTAGAAAATTACGTGTTAATATCAGTGTGACTTTCATTTGGCTAATGCTAACTAGTATGAAATACATATCTAGTTATCACTGTCTTTATATTTATGACCTGTTAGTTGTGTTTCAGTTACTCCACAGCAGGATGTTTCTAAATTGTTGTCAATGTTTAGTGTCAGGTAGAAACAGTCTGAGACACGATTCCTTTTTCCTAAAACGTCTCAAAACAGCCGAGGTGACGGTTAGAGTACGCTGCTATCGCTCCATGAAGATTGCAGAAGCTCCTCATTAGCTGAGAGTACGATCAGTATTCCGAAAGTCATTTCAAAGTTTCTTTAATTGTTCTAACATAGCTATGTTTCATCTCAAGAAGTCATAGGATCAAGTAGTACATGGTAGTATTTTGTGAGCACTGGGTGTTGGGTGTTTCAGGAAGGCAAACTTTGCCTTTTTGGATGTCATTGTGTACACAGATAATGACAAACTAACATTCAATGTAAGAAATACTGAAAATTAGACAATACCACGGGGATTTGCTAAGTTGATGTATACATTTGGCAAAACCAGAAGTACACAAGCGGTCTTATTTGAGGTCACACAGCTCCACGTATAGAGTTCATTATTCCAGAGAATACAAGTCAGAGCGACAAGACAGAATTAATCACACATTTTTGATATAACCTTTTTCTAAACAGGAAACTGTTGCAATTTTGACAAATAATAAAAAAGTCTAATCTATCGCAAAAGTGGGAATTAATAATAAAAAGATGCAGGCAAGCAATTTGACATTATGTTATAGCTCATTTTTCTATACTAGTTGTCATTCTTTGCAGCAAGAAACAGCCCACACTTCAGATTAGAAGGCTGCTAAACTCAAAAACTACTAACAAAGACAGTTTATCAACCATTTACAATATATTGATTGATCACCTATAAGCAATCTATAAAATTGACATAATTTAAACATCCAAAATGCTAATGAATGTCTTATAAATGTCCTATAAAGCCTTTTGAACACATTACTGATGCTTATTAATGTCTTATACCTAGAATATGAAGGAACCTTAATATAAAGAGTTCTTTCAATTCAAGTGACTCACCAGGTGAACTGGCTCCGCTGTCCCCACCATGACCGATGCCCTCCTCTCCTTCAGCTTCTTTCTGTCCTATTTCCCCGTAGTAAAGGGCAATGATCAGCTCTAAGATTCGGATAAACATGGGCAGCTGTTGGTCTGTAATGGACAACTTCAGACTCTCCAACATGGTATGGATCTGACAAAAAAACAAAACAGACAAGATTTGGGTGATGATGGGAAATGTTCCTAATACTTGTTGATAGCAATAAACTTTATGCTCCCACAAAACGTTTAGCGCCATCGTTATAAGAAAAAGGAAAATAGTTTACAACACACTTAATAAAGACATATCTTTAAAACTTTTCCAACACAAAACAATATTTCACTTGGTTGGAAACTTAAGCTGAGAACTACAATTTCTGTTCTGAAGAAAAAAATGTTTAATTTTTATTTCATTTGAATATATGTTGTGACTAAAGCCTACGTCTACTTTAACCTTGATTTTTGGTACATCAAAATAACGTCAAAAATAAAGGAAAATAGAAGAAGTTAGCATCTACTGGAGTCTTCTGTTTGAGATCAACAGTCCCTTAGATTCAATGCATACCTGTCCTCATTTGAGTCACTTAATTAAGATCAACCTTCAGCCTGTAGCACTTTCTACAAAACATTCACTGCAAAAGATTGGTACTACTTTGTAATCCACCTCAGGTTTAGATAGCCTGATATACCTTTTTTTAAGTCTGTCAACTCATTCAAATGCAATACATCCTCAAAACAGTCAAGAGCAATAGCCAACTTTCATTGCTGCTCACTTTAATGACAGACGGGATCTTTGAGTTAATGTTGTCATAGGTGCAATGGAGACGCGTTCTGAAGGAGCACTTGTAAAGCAGTGGATCTTGATAAAACTCGATCTTTCCACTTGCGTTCCGTTTGTCCAAACACACTGTGCAGTCTGTAAAGTTTATAACTTTCCTGAGAACCAGGTCTGGAGCTGCAACGACAGAGAAGCAGACACCATTAGGCCGTTTTTGGTAATCATGCATATATATACATACTTTTTAAAAAAAAATAATCTTTATATTCTGGGTCTATTAAGAATGGAAAAAGCACCAAAAATGAAAAGATCTTACTGGTGATGTCCATGAAGGCTCTCTCCCATATGTCGTCCACTGTGTAGCACTCGGCTGAGGTAATGTTGACCGAGAGCACAATGTCATCCTCCACATACTTCAGGATCAGATTGTTGACAACAATGTTTACATTGTTCACCACCCGTCTAATCAGACTCTGAACGTAACCTGAAAACACAAACAATCAAATGATTTCAATTGAGACTTAAAAAATAAGCAAAAGTAAGTAACTAAATGATTATAACTGAATATTTAACATTCAAACAGGTTGTTGATTTAATCACTAAAGTCAGTGCACACTAAGTCCTATAATATATTCAATGCAACAATGGACAAAAACTGTGGAGATCCAGTAATGGTGGATTCAGACAAATGAGCAGATTTGTTTCCCAATCATTTAACAGGAAAAGCTTGAAACATTATATAACACCTGAAAAGTACATATACAGGTACATTTATGATTATTATATCGATAACACTGTATTTCATGGGTAGGAATAGACTATTATTATTCATCGTGGTTTATTTTTCATTTATCAACACATATTCCACACAGTTTGAGTACTCAAAATTTCAAATATATCAAAAGATATTTCTGTCACAAATATAGTATGGAGTAAGTCAGAATTAGTCAAAGGTAACACTAAAAAGTCAGAACAAACAATTAAAAAACTGCAAAATTCCATCAGAATCTGATGAAACAAGTTTAAGTCCAACTTAATGACAGTGAATCAACAAGAAAGAATAAAGAAATCAAAGTTGGGGGCAGAAAAAAAACTACAAAAAGACTCAGATCTGGAAAAGAAGCAGATAATTTTATGAAACAATCATTGCTACAGTAATTGTTAAAGAACAGAAGAAAATGGGCCAACTGACAAACGTTTTCCTAAAAAGGGGGGCAGCAGCCATTCTTTAATGTAGTGAATATGTCACAACGGCCACATTGACACCCAAAAACAGAAGTTTCACAAGAAAAAGCACACATAGCGAGGTTTTTACTCCACAAAGTTAGGAAAGACCTGAAAAATTACACTGCTGGGAGTTTCAGCCATAAAACACAAAAATACACAGCAATAAATCCTATCAACCACAGAGCCAATGGCATTATTCATTCCTCCCATATAATGTGTAACTCGGCCATTACAAGCTAAAACATATAAAGTTGGAGTACTTTTGCCCCGTTTCCAAGCTAAATGTTTATCTTCCTGTAGCGACATGCCTCACTAAAGGGATAACAGAATCAACAATTAGGAGGAATAAAAAGAAGCTGTTGGTAAAGGTCTCCTTTTCAGCTAAAAAAATTAAATATTGTGTAATTTACAATAATTACAAATGTTGGAGTGTGTCTAATGATGGCACATTCATGGATTAAAGAATGTGTGTGTGGGGTTGGGGGGGTGCTTGTGGTTCCAGGATCAGTCAGTCGGTTGCTGGAGCACCTGCAAACGGGGCTGTAAAACAAGCACTTTACCCCCCAGTAATTGCCTCTGGATCTAATTTTCGCATGCCAGGATGTCTTCCCCTCCACTCTTTCACTTCTTATGCCTCCCTCTTCTGCTTCACACCACGCAGCAGGCCCCAGCTACATTTTCGGCAAGCTAAAATCTTCTGTAAACAACTGTCACAAGCAACATCTGTGCCGCGGATCACAGGAAAGAAGTTCTCTTTAAACTGTCCGGGCATATGATGACGACGGAGGGGGCTGCAGCTAGGAGACTGAAGAGACTGCTCTTTTTTATTTATACATATACACATACATATACACATACATATACACATACATATATATATATATATATATATATATATATATATATATATATATATATATATATATATATATATATTACACACACATATACATATATATATACATACATATACATATACACATATATATATATAAACATACATAAAAGAATAATTTTAACATTATTTGGGACAATATGATCAAATAATGAAGTTATTCTTAAATAAAAAAAAAAGGTAGAATAGATAGAGACAAACCACATGATTGGTTGTTACATTTTCAGAATTTTCCGCAGTTGTTCGATTACAGATGGGAAAAACCAAAAGAAAAGAAGATTACAGTAAATAGAGGGAATGGATGTACGTAGATCTTACGTTAAGCTTTTCTGTTTCCATGTCAAAAATGTTTACTTGTGCAGAAATATTTCAGTTATGAATGTGAAAATGGCCTATTTTCTCTAACATGTCTTTACTGTAAATAATGTAAAATTAACAAGTAATTTAAATGTCAGGGGAGGTTTTCTATCTTTTATAAAAGAAGTGTTCAATTTTTCCTGGTTGCAGAATCAGCTTACACTACATGGCATCATTATACACAAGCACTTAACAACTGGATTTAGGAGACGATTACAGCTTACAAACTTCCCATCTGGAGTGTATCTTTGGTTCCATTCAACTCCATTAACAGGTACCATGCTGCATCTGACTTAAGAAAAAACTGCCACAAATAATTCTTCTCAGAGTCACATAAAATAAAACACATTTCAACTATCTGTAAGCCCAAAGCAGGAATTCCCTTGAAAAGCAAAATGCAGCTCTCACAAACAGTGGCCAATGGTTGGCCACAAGCAGCAGTAAACATAATCACTCACAGACGTGCCCAAGGTGGAAGGAAGCACTTAGTCTCTGTGTGGCTGCATGGCATATAAATGAATATGATCATTTTATACCACAAAGTGAACATGAAGGAGAAATGAATTGAATGTGTTCATTTTCAAGGTCAAATCATTGAATGATTGTGAGTGCCTGCTCTTTATTCCATATAAAAGATGAAGAAACAAAATAGTTTGCTAACGTCCAGCCCTTTACAAAATCGGAGGGATTTTCTGAAGGCCTTCTTCCTCAAGAACGTAAACACATAATCTCATGCATGAGGAGGTTAAATGACATTAACGACTAAACATTATGAATCTAACTGCATTTCTATAATTTGTACTATAAAAATAACATTTCTGTGAGCAAAAACTTTTTCCTTTGAAAGAGCACAGGACTAATTGTAGAATGACAGTTCAATTCTACAGTAAAAAAAATCAGCAAAACCAGAAACCAGAAGACTTGAACCTGGAGGCCTTAAAACAGCAGAACATCAACAGAAATAAAAAACAAATGTTCTAAAACAAGAGACCGTGTTTGTGAGCAAACTGTAAAACAATGCCAGAAGGAAATTAGATGTAAATGTATGCACATAAATAGGCTCATACACTTCTACATAATATGGTTCTGAAAAAGCCAGAGGGACAACATGCCTAAAGCCCATTAATAATATGCTAATTGTACAACAGGAAAAACCTGGTGTTCCCAAAGACTGGCACTCTAAGTTTGAGAAGAGTGTGTGACTAATCCGTAGAGGAAATCTGAGACGATAACAAGTAAATGTAAAAGAAAAAAAAATGAAATAAAAAAATCCTGCGTGCTAATATGCTGTGTCTTCACTTTTAGAAAACATCCTTTAAGGTCATTAAGACACTTGTGAAATGTTTGGTTTATCTCCTATTCTAAGGCAAATATCAGTGTGAGTCAGAGCAGGTTAGTTTTACCTCATCTACCTTTTAACCTCTACCTTTCTAATTAGAAAGGCTGGGATTACAGTATTTATCTACTTCCTTGTTATTATTGAACTGCTCCAACCTCTGACCCCGTAGTAGTCTCTAAAGGCTGTAATGGGTTGAAATAAGGACACGTGGTAGAGAAGTTGATTGTGAACAGAAATTAAATGAACACAGATACACAAAAACTCAAAGTTAAACAAAGGCCCATATTCAGTCATGCAGACACCCACACACACACCAGGGAGCTCTGATTGAAGCAGGCCCAATGAAAAATGCTGGGGTGTGGGGCACCCTGCTTTAACAGCTGGGAAGAGATATCATCTCAAAACATCAGGCTGGGAAATGGATCCTCCCCAGATGCAGGCAGCCAGAAATCCAAGTTCATACGTTTAAACACACTCGGGCTCAGGGAAGATGCCACACTGACCTCACTTCTGCAGCTCAGGGCTTTTTAGCTTTTTATTTCTACTGATAGCAACTACACTATCATAAACTAGCTCTTTTCAGTCCAACTTTTCAAACAGCAAACTTGTTTCTGACCCCATTTTATCCTGTTTACCAACAATGATTGCAGATGTAACCCTTGTTGTTAAGTAGCAACTGGTTTCTTTTACAAATGAGTATTAATTGACATATGTTCAAATAGTTTATTATTAATAATATGAGGTTTGCAGAACTGTTTCTGAAAGCTTTTTGGGTTTCAAAACCAAGAGGACATGCTGATCTTTATGTGGCACGATTAAACGCTGGAAGGACATACATGACCTGGTGGGTCTGCACTCAAACACTCAAATATTCCAGTCTTTCTTATTATTTAAACAACCCTCATAATCCCTCAGATTTTCATTCCTGAAAACCAGTGATTTCCCCATCAGGTTTTCTTGGCCCTAATCCGATTCGTTACATTTTATCTAGTGTATTTGCTGATACTTTTGTAACACGTTAAAAAAAAATGAACAAAACCAAAGTAATCAGATCTAGATTTTCTCTTATTTATATTTTATTAATCGCATCGTATCCTTTAACTCTAGTAACAATGTGAAGTAGCTTCAACAATAAAAGAAAATTACTTTTTAGTACTTTATTACTTTTACCTAGAAAAAAATAGTTAAGCAGTAAATAGTAAAAAATGGGGGATAATTTTGTGGGAGAGTTTGGTGATTGTGGCTTTAGTTTCTACAGAACTGTTAAACATTTTTAATTATACGGGATTCATTTCTCCAGTAAGAATTCTTAAAATTAAAGACAACCTTCTTCCGAAATCATTGCTGTACCATGAATATGATGATGAGTATTCATGACTAGCTCGTCGTTGTAACTATTTGTTTCAGTCGTGTTTGAAATATTATTGATTTTTTTTTTTCAAAACAACTTTGTCCCAGAGTGTAGACGTTTGTAGACGTTCCCTTGGCAGCTGTCTCACTGCTAATTCTCATTATTAAAGAAAAAAACAAAAAACAGAATTAAATGCCTTAGTGAACCACAGAGAAACTTTTTGACAGTTTTACTAAAAGATTTATTGAGCCCTAAAGTATGAATCTGTAAATATCTTGATAACTTTACCAAAATGTTTTTATGCCGTTTCTGTTCAATCTCATATTCTGATAAGTTTTATGGCAATAAAATGATGTCATCTCTTCATGATATGGAGACTTCTAGTAGAGTATTGTATAGATGTATAAATGTATAGTACTGATCACATTAATTGGAGTAAATAAAAATGCTCAAACCCCAGTTGAAATACAAAATAGATAGCGATCTAGAATATAATTAAATAATGAGGCCAGATTTCTGAAACATGATTGGATCGGATATTCTTAGTGAAAACCGAACTGCAATTTTTCAAATTATATCACTGGTCCCTGAATTTTTTTATTATTTTTTTTTGTTTATGTAAAAAAAAAAAAGGTGAGGCCTGTAAAACTTAATTATAAACTGAATAAATATTTTTGAATCCTGTTTAAATATTATACATTAGCCTGCATTCAGTTATACTAAAGTGCAACAAATGCAAATGACTACATACTGTAAGAAGTGTTTCAGTTTGTTGTGTGAGTCACTGTGATAAACGCGAAAAACCACAAAGAAATAGGCACTCAGTCCTTTTGATTATTTTATGAGAAAATGCCAAACAAAACCTAAACTATTCTTTTAAAAAAGATAAAAATGTAATTAACAGAACAGCAGCTTTGATTTATTCAAAACTGTGAAAATATGCAGACTTGCAGTGATACACCGTCGCTGTGGCATTAGCTTTACATTAAACATTTGTCCTCAGCATTTATAATAAAAATTCTATAGTTTTAAACCGAACAAAATAAAATAGCTTTACTTTTAAAAAGCTGCTCATGGCCATTGTAAAAATGTTAACACAGGCTCAGGAATCTGCATCAGCAAAAATGTTTGTGTGGATTTCCAAGTTAAATCCAAAAGAATTTAAATTTTGAAGGAACTTAATGAATTTGAAAAGGAAATCTTAAAATATAAAGTTGCCAATACAGTTTTTCTTGTTTCATTTTTATTTTATTTTAGCACAACTGATGTTTTTCACTTTTGTAAAAAGAAAAAATACTTTTACCATTTTAATTTAAAAAAAACTGTATAAGAAGGCACACCTGCTGATTATTAATGAACATACACAACAAGGAGTGTAAAAATCAATGAAATCAATTGAAACATTTTACAGTGTGGGCCAAATACTTGTTAAAAAAATAAAAGCTTGCTCTTCTTTAGAATCACTGTTTATACAGTAAAAAGGCTTTGTACTTTACTACATAAAAAAGTGTTTTTTTGTTTTTCCAACATTTTCTATGAGTTTAAATCAATCGTACATGTTTGCAAAAACATACGGTTACTGTCACCAAAATGTTGGTATGAAGCTGAAGGTCCAGTTGTTCTTGTTTGAAAGTGAAAATGAAGTTTCACTGACGTGACAGTTAGTTGACCCTTTTATTTACTTCATCAAATACAAGCATGTTTCCTCCTTTAATATTGTGCTGAATTTGTTGGCTGCAGTCAGCGTTTATATGATTGTGATGGAAACAATTGTATAGACAGAAAAAAATAAATATTCATATTTTTTGAAAAGTACTAAACATTTGCAAATACATTTATCAAAAGCTCAGTAATTTATTTTTGTAATAAAATCTCTCAACCCATTTTACAGAAAGATTTTCTGTCAGCAAGTTGTCCAATGGTCTCCCAGGGAAAAGAGAGCCATTACTCACCTGGGGGCAGGTCCGGGTCACTGGGGGCTACCTGCTGAAGGCGACGGGGCTTGGCCACAGCCTTGGAGCTATCAGAGGCGCTTCGGCTGGTCGAACTCGAGGTGCTGTCATGGTCATCCTGCAACAAAGCAAACAAGACGATAGAGTCCAATAAACACCAAGAACACTGAAAGCTTCAGATTCACAAAATCAGAGACAATCAGAGCTAACTAACTCACATATTGTAGGTGCCAGAAAACATTTGACTAATGAAGATTTGTCAACATGAATTGATTTACACTTTGCATAAAGTGCCAATAATTTTCTGAAAGTAAACTCCCGTTAAACATGAGAACGCCTCTGACTTTAAAACTGCAGCCCATGTATGCAGGATGATGTGTCATTTTAAATAAATGTAGAATTTAGAAAGTCTCTGATTAACGTCACTGTTTCTGAGGCTCACACCAAACCTTCTCACTGACCATCATCCAATCCCCATTTATCCTCACGACCTCTACAAATAAACTCTGGAGCTCGGAAGACAGGGCTGAAGGTCCCTCCTCCACAGCAGCAGATGTCTGCATTCAAGGCAGAAATGGTGTGTTGAGTTCAGGGCAGCAAATACCAAACCTCAGTGTGTGTGTGTAAAAATGGTGATGAAATGGACATCCTTTACAAAGATGAAGTTAAAGATAAACAAAGTGAGCCAAGATTCAGGGATTCTGGATAAGAAAGGGTATTTATTAGTTCAGCTGGAAGAGTGCCTGAGGCCAGAGAGTGCTCTGGAACTACAGGTGTATATACTACCAAAAAAAGCCCCATTCACACAGCCTGTTTGTTTTGTCTCTGCAACTCATTCTGTTTTGCTCCACTGTGAAGTGTGAAGTGGACCAATGTGGAAATCTTTATTATTTCTTTCCACATCTATTCCATCTTGCGAGGAGGTGAAACGAGTGCAGCATAACTGAAGATGTTGCTCTGCTCCTGAAATCAAGGTTTCATGGCAACTCACCATCATAAACAACAAGAAGGAAACTCCAGCCAGTTTATTCTTAGATCTTTATAGCAATTTACAAAATAATATCAGGAGTTACTGCTTCAACTTTTTGAGTTACTGCTTCAAATCTACTTTTTGAGCTTTCAAGTGCATTATATGTTCATTCCTCACTATAAAGAACCTCAAAGCAGTATTTTGATCAATTCATGAATTTCTGAGTAATCCTCTAAAAAAATGTGCTCTCAACAGAAGCCCCTCCCATACCCACGAAAACGAACGGGTCCTCACATGCTGATGTCACAAGGTGACAGGAGGAGTCTGCTCCGCCCCCAGACTAACACAAACTCCTCAAAGCTATCAGTGATCAGCTAGCTGATACATTATTATTATTATTATGTTTTCATTTTTTTGTAATCATGTTATGGCTCATTTAAGAACAAATTTCAAATGGGGAAAAATTTCTGAAAGTGCACTCAAAGTTGTATTTGGGGAAATAATCCAATACAAACAAAATGTTTAAATTAAATAACCCCCACAAATAGCGTACTACTTTTATATTGTAGGCAAATTTGCAAGAAGTTCCTTCTAACTAACATTGGCACGACATTGTTTTTACTTTACATCTCATTTGTAAACTTGTCATGACTTTAAAAGTTATAGCTGTAAAATTTAACATCACAACAAAAGACATAGACTCCATTTACACTGAGACTCTGGAGTGTTTAATTTGCATCTCCAAACACAATAAAATGTGAAACAGCTTTACTTACCCAGTAAAGCTTCATACCTATACCTAAAGGAATGTATAGCCCTGAAAGCCAAGAGTACACAGAGTTCAACTCCGAACCACAATGAAAGAACAAGACTGCCATATTTGGACGTGCCGCAATTAAGCGTTCAACGTCACTGTGGCAGTGAGCAATTCTCCAGAGGTGACAAATGACTTCACAGAGGGAAGCCCTGAGACGACTGAAGCCCGCTTCAGCTGCTGCAGGGTAAGCTGATCCCTCCAATGCCACGGCAGGCCACAGAACAGGGGATGAGGGATGGAAAGAAAGACAAGGGGAGATATACAGATACCAGGAAAAGTGGTGCTTCTTACCATACAGGCATGTCAACCAAAAGACAACAGGAGACACAAAACAATGCCCACATAAGAAACATCCCAGTCAGGAATGCACAGACTGTTAAAGCCCCCAACAGAAAGAGAGAGCTAACCATTGGTTTCTGAAGTCACATGGTGGAATCATATGAAAAACAAAAACTCTTTAAACAGGAACCGAGTCTGACAGACCGGAGAGACCCCCTACCCAGAAGGTAAGTGGGCACCCATGGTGGGGGTTGTTTGACATGGAAGGGTCACACATGGCCTCTGTCCACTAACAGACGTTTGATTCATTCAGGAAACAACAGACAGAGTGCTGAGACTGTCTAAAGGTCAACCAAGCTGACCTTCTCGACACATTGGCTCAAGACTCCAGCTCATACATAAAAAAGAAACTATGTGTCTATAGGTAATTTTACTTTGTTCCATATATACATAATTCCAGCAGATTTGGAAAAGGAGAAAAGCAGCTCTGACCGATACCCCTTACGTTCCTTTTACGTTAATGATGCTTTACATTAGTAGTGTGTTGCATATCGGTGTAGAGCCAATATGAAAAGCTGCCTTCCTCTGCATCAGAATCAGTTGATTCACATGTGAACAGCGGATGAGTCACCATATGTGTTATTTAGATGGTGTTGGCAAAATCTATGGTATTAAATGGTGAACTCACAAGTGTCAAAGTCAAGACCCAGATCCAGTAATTCTATCAGACCCTCCAGATCATTTTATTTTATTGTGTTTAATGACCCAACGTTTTCCTGCGCTCATTTCTAACTTGTGGAATTTTGACAAAATATAATTTTATGGAGAGTAAAATATTGAAAGTTATTTAAGGTTTAAGTTGATTTATTCTGGAATAATATTACTGCCTGTCTTTATTCATGGTAATGTTAAAAAGTTAAGCTTTTAAATTTTAAAATGTAGTTTTAGTGTGTTCCATAAATGTTTATCCTGTTTGTCCCGCGATCTAAGGTATGTTTTGAATTTTGGCCCCCAATGTGATTTATTTTGACCCCACAGGGTAAACTTCTGTTTTGAGTTTTAATGAACACCTCCTTGTTTGACTATGTTCATGTTAAAGCGCCGTATAAATAAAGTGATTGATTATAATTTTTTAAATGTCATCTTTGTCTCTAAACTCAGGCTTATGTCACCTGGATGATAGGAATGTAAAAGATATTAGATACGCATTGAAAAATGGATCTGGCAGTGGGAGTAACATCACAATCAGTTAGGGATGTAAAAAATTGATTGATCAACTGCAGAATTGTTTGAAAATCACCTGTATAAAAAAAGATTATGTTGGCCTAAAGCAAGGGTCTGCAACCTGCGCTCCAGAACCATGTCTGGCTCTTCTATCCTCCATTGTGGCTCTCTGGTTAGAGAAAAATGCAAAGCTTTTAGTTTATTCATTCGTCTATCTTCTTGGCTGCTTTATCCCTTCTGGGATTTGTTTTACTTATGCATAAAATGTAGTTTGTATTTTTCATGAAAATAAAAGCAACATAAATGCAAAGTCTGATTTTTCTGAAGTATGTGTGGCTCCTATTGGGTTGTGGTGAGTGAGAAATCGACCCAAATGGCTCTTTAAGTGTTAAAGCTTGCAGACCTCTGGTCTAAAGGTATAAAATAAATCAAGAAGTAAAGAATTGATTTCTGTCAAACCACAGTTTCTGTTTATTTTTCCACCATCTTTGTCTTCTTATGTACATGCGATTCAAACAAAAATCATTCTATTATTGCCTTTATTAGAACCTGGCTTTTTCCCCTAAATGTATTTTAACTGACAAGCAAATGCAACATACCGTAGCTCAGGGGTGGGTAAACTACAGCCCAGGGCCCATGTGCCTGTTAAACTATTTGATCCGGCCCATCAAACAAGAATTAATTATATTGATAACCCTTATTGATGTTTTATTTTCCCTGAAACAGCGTCTCTTCACTACAAATACATCGACTTTTGTTTGGGTGAAGATTATTAACTGACATTAACTGACGTTTATGTGTGTTTTCCGAGTTGGACAGTCGTGTTTCCGACCAGTCCAGGTGAAATCAGCATTTCTTTGCATTTTTTCCCCTGAGGGCCAACAACTGGTGAAAATGTTCTCTCAACGTGACATTGATGTAAGACGACTTTTTTAAGTCATCGTTTTTAAAATATACATATCAATTTTTATTCAAAATTAAAGCATAATTTCATCCAGATTCTATGTCATTTCTTTCTATATTGAGATGGATTACCAAAACACTCCACATATGTGCTCCTGGTCTGACCTTTCTAAACAAGTTTAGAAGCTTTTGTTGCCTGCAAGTGAAAAAGTTATCCACCCCCGGTCTTCAAATCATCAGCAGAGACTCCTTTATGGACATATTGGTCTTCAATTAGTCAGATTTCATTTTACATTTGTGATTTTTTTTAAATGAAAGTGTTTGGCAAAGACATTTTTACTTCCATTTGAAAACTAGAAAGAATGTTAGCAGGAAATCATCAGTCTACTCCTCCCCCTTCCTACAAGGACTGATCAGTGAGATCGAAACATTTTTTAAACTGGTCAGTTTGGCTGTGTTTCGGCAGATTAATGGGAGCATGCGGAGCATTGTTGGACAAACATCGTCTTTGTTATTGTTGTTTTTTCTGCTGCAGGTTGCTGGCAAACTCCTGCTGACATGAAAGCAGCAGGCCTGCAGATTTGAGGCCATGCCGGGAAAAGCGAACGCCTACCGAGTGAGAAAATAAATGACGGAAACCCAATAGCTCCTTATCTCAAACGGACCCCCTCCCCCTTTACATTACTCACATACGAATACAAAAGAAGGAGAGACAGATACGCAAAAGCCCTGCCCCGTTTTGCCCTCTTTCTCATTGGTACATGTGTTTCAGAGTTCTTATTTTAACCAATAACAAGCAATTTGTTACAGAACTGATGACTGTGCTTCTTACTTGAGGGGTTTATGGATGGAGACAAGGACGCATGGAATGTTTTTCACTATTAGACATATTTCCACAGCCTGAAACAGCTCCAGCGCTGTCAAACATTACTAAGCCATCCTTTTGCACTTAAGCTGCTTGAACCATTGATGACAACCCCACCGGAGTTTTAGCTGGAAATAAAAAAAAAAAGCTCATCAGAGTTAGGTCAGATTACATTCTGCTTCACTTGAAGCCCCTGGCTTCAAACGGATCCATCAGCTCAGCTAAAATATTAGCTGCTAATGGCTTTTTAATGAAAGCGAAACAAATGCAGAAAGCTATTTATGTTTGATCAAAGACGGGTGTGTGTGTTCTTGGAAGACTTTTCTTGAACAGAAGTTGTCTACACAGAGCGCTGGTCCAAGGGACTGAGGTGGCAGAATGCTTCACCTTCAGCCTCACACCCAAAACATTAAGGAATAAGACATGTATATCTGCCAATTAATTCTTATATTTCTTAACTTCATTTGAGAAATAAATCTGTACACTTCAATGTGGTTTGTTGATTTTGAACAGACACCTTCACACTAAAGGAAAATACTTGAAAAGACACATAGGCCTTCTCACAGGCCATCTAAATATAAAGACCCATACTCTACAAATCACTGTGGAACAGCTGGAATCCATGGCTGACTGGAGGGATTATAGACTGAAATCAGCCATGAGCAAAATAACACTGTGTGACATTCTGAGTAATTGTCTCAATGAAAACAGCTCATTGCAAAAAATGTGGTTGCTTCTTTTCACCTTCCCCGTCTTTTTCAGTAACTAAATCCTTTACTGGAAGGAAAAATTCCAAGTACAGTGAATGCGATGAACAAATTAAATATCCAAGTCCCCAAGGTTAAACAACGTGCAGAAAGATTTATACACTAAAATTAATCATAACTCATCTTTTTCTGAGCAAAGACTTAACTAGTCAGGAAGTCACTGGACAGAAGCAGAAACTCCTCATAAGGGAAGTCATAATTTTTGAGAATTTTAAGAAATGAAACGTTTAGTTTGGACATTTTTAACAATGAACTGCCAAAGAAATAAATGCTAAATAAATATTAATAATGCTAAACTTTATTAAACATTTGATACGCCTCAAGTAAAAGCTCTATAAGAACTTTTATCCTATATAAATGTATGAATTAACATATAACAAAATGGATAAACTGTGATCAGCAACAATCAAAAACAAAGACATTTCCTAGGATTATTATTAGTTTATTAATTGATGGATGGATAAAAAGAGATAGAGGGATACAGAGGTAGATAGGTAGAAGGACTGATAACTGTTTGAAAAAAATAAAGCTAAATTGAAACAACTTTTAAGCTAATAAATGTGACTGACAGTTACATTTAGTGCTTGTTGCCAAACTTCTGAATCAATCAAACTTAAAGACACATGTACAAAAATTCGATTTAAGCTTCAACGCGCTGTCCTGGGTGTACCCGCTCTTACCCAATGGTTGCTAGGTTGACTCCAGAAGCCCGTGACCCTAAAAGGGTTTCAGCAAGTTCTGAAGATGGATGGACGGGAAACATTTTTGCCTAATTTATATTCTGAAACCAATTTTGCATAGCAATAAAAATATGTAAATTGTGACAATACTAAAAGAAATCCACTTTTTAAATATGAAAACTTTCAGGACATTGGCTTAACCTTCGTGCTCTCTCATGGGGTCCAAATACTGATGTGTGATGTCTCCCATGAAAAAAGTGGGCAAAGGTGGACAGGATTTTATGTCTGCCACAGACACCACTGAAGACAAAAAAATCCTTTAAAAAATTATCAGCACGCCATCTTATGGGTTCCAGATGACTTCACTTTTAATGCAAACATGCCTAGGATAGTACAAGGGTAATAGAGAATTCATTCTTAGACTGCTAAACTGATTTTACATTTTTAAGCAAATGTTTATTCGATCATTTAAATTTTTTTTTTTTCTTTTGTAGAGCGTAAGAGTATGGTCAGGCCTGCATGTCAATAGTGAGGGGTTTTTAATTGTAGCCTACACACTGCAGTTATTAGCACTGGAGGATCGCAGTGCCAGCATAAGCAACATGCCTCACATGCTCAGCCTTGACTCGTGGTTAGCTGATGGAGACATTTGAAGGACCATTGCCTCTCAGATCTAAATCAGGAACAATCTAACACTCCTTCTCCTGCCCAAT